>OU612094.1:16273038-16873038 GCA_914767995.1 Thecocarcelia acutangulata
ACTACACAAATATATTCGCTTTTATTGAGTTATTCTTGTTTTGCAGCGACACATTTTTGTTTTTTATTCCCAGTTCACTTGACATTTATGGCGATAATGAAAAAGGATACCAACAAAATTCAATAAAAAAAATTTTTACAATCATTTCGACAGCGTCAAAGAGGTTAATATATCTTAGATACCATAGACCATTTGAAACAGATATTACTACATATAAAATATTTTGTTTTTTTTTCCAAAATATAATTTAATTCTGTTCGGTTTTATTTATTACCTAACTTTAGTCAAAAATAAAAATGGTTTTCAGTAAACTCATTTAACAGACAAATAAGTTTTTGAATTATTTATTTATTTATTTTACTTTACAAATACAAAGTAAACTTGTAAAGTATAGGACGCACGCCCAGCCTGTATGGAGTATGAAGAAAACAAGGAAAATAATAATCAAATCTTTAGCTGGGGCACCACTAGCTGTTTCGTAGTCGCTACACTACTCAACAGCTACACTACTCGTAATAAACAGCACCTATCAACAGCGGCTTTGAACTCCAGTCATGGCGTATTATGAACTAATGCCTTAACAACTCAACCACCGAGCTATTTAATTATTCTCTATCTATATTCCTTTCATATTGAATCACATATACATCACACAAAGTAAACTTGTGAAGTATAGGACGCACACCCAGCTTGTATTGAATCACATAAGTGACTCATATTGAATCACATATGCATTTTGTTATTTGCCCACATTGTTTGTACAGCGTTTGCTGTCTCTGAACAAGCAGTATATCTTTTTTAGTTATTAACATACATATTTTTGTATTTTAATAATTCTCCGTACAGAGAGAATTTAAAATTTTGTATAGTTTTAGTATGCATGTGCTTATTGGGTACTTGGCTTACAAAATATGAATAATATGCGCACCCGTCGTGGACTGTTGGTAATTTTTTTGGCATACCTAAGATACCTTATTCACCAGATAATTCTCCGTACTCAGAGACGTATATATATATATATATATATATATATATATATATATATATATATATATATATATATATATATATATATATATATATATATATATATATATATATATATATATATATATATATATATATATATATATATATATATATATATATATATATATATATATATATATATATATATATATATATATATATATACGCGCTGCTTTTAATTTCAACTGAGTGACTTTTGCGTCAATGTGAGACTTCTACGTTAACCTACGGTCGATATGAATACCAAGGTACTAGACTTCATTTTGCTGCGGAATAGGTGAATTGTTAATTTGGATGGCTGAACATATTTGTTTACGCAGTGTGAATGTATCATGGGTACACTTTTGATCATTAACTTTAATTTTCAAAAGTTTGAACCATTTCTCTAATATTGAAATATACTCCTGCAAATTTCGTGAAGCTACTTGATGGTTTTCATGTACGCTGCAGAATGCTGTGTCATCCGCAAGAGTTGAAGTGTCGATTCCGGATCTCGTTGGAATATCTGAGGCGTAGATCAAATATAAGGTAGGTCCTAGAATTCTACCTTGAGGAACTCCTGCCTCGATTGGCTGTAAGGGGTTTGTAAAGTGACTGGTTGAACAATAGTAATAATTACCAAACTTATAGAAAAAACCGAAAACCATCTGTTAGACATTTTTGTAGTTTGTATTAGGAGTTTTAGGCTTTAAGCGTGAAAGAGTAAGGAATATTTTCACAATACTCAGTTATTGTATGTAATGAGCAGAAATGAGACCCATCACAGTTGTTAATATCAAAGTACATACATACGTATTTTGGTACTAACAAGTATATTCATTTAATCTTTTTAAGATTACATTTTCCAAGATTTTGTCTAAGCCATTAAGCATACTAATAAAGTTCAACAAAAACTCAATAAATTTATATAGCTTCTGTGATCCATTTTTTTCTACAAAAACCAACTGATAATCCAGAAGTCATATTTTTTCCAATGATTTTATGTATGGCCTACTCTTTGCACAACTTCCGTTTTTGTCATCTGCCTGTTATTAGAAATAAATTAATATATTCAACCCAAAAAATATTTTGTAGGTGAAAATAGCGGTGTTATTATTATTATTTTTTTTTGTATTAAAACCATTTTGTTGTGTTGAAATTTGCCTTTTCATAATGCGTTCTTTATATTTTGCTCTGTCTTTTTTTTTTACTAATTATTGTTGTTGATATTAACTTTTGAGAGCTTCCTTTTGCCGCCATTTTATCTCTTTTACTTTATTTTCTTATATAAAAATTCATGTTGCGAATTATTTCCTGACTCTTTCTGTACGATTACTCAATGTCAATTCTTTTGATTTTTCGCTTATTCAGTGTTTGTTTGCTTGTTTGTTTGCACCAGTCGTCAAAGAGAAAAATGAAACTGTAACTTTTAAAAGACAACGATAAAATCAACTCAAAATTACGCCAGCAACATTTTTAATATAAAAAAAATGTTACATATGAAATTCCTGCTACATTTTTTAGTTTGTTTTGTTAACGAAAAACATATTAAAAAAATACCTACCGAAAAAAAAAATCACACACAAACACACACACACACACAAGGGAAATAAAAACTGCACTTAAGAAAATGAATTGCATTTAAATGAGCAACGTCAAAGAGCCATAAAAACAACAGCATCCAAAAGAAGCGGTTCACAAAGATCTGTTTTGCCCCCTCCAACAAATACACGCACCCGTATTTTACTACAAATACAACCGTGTAAATAAAGCCAACAACTTTTAATGTAAAACAAAATTTGCACAACATCAACTTTTGCAATATACAGTGAACAGCATTTGAATAGGGTAATACATATATTTATAATTTTTTTTAAGTAAACTAAATTTACAAAAATAATTTTTCAAACAATTTTTTAAAATAATTTAAAGAAAACTTTTGAAAAACACTTTTCAAGAGAATGATTTCTTTAAAAGAAAAAAATCTGAAGTGGTTAAAGCGGCCGTATTAAAAAAATACATCATGTTCACATGATCCCGAGTTCGAATCCCAGTGGGTGCTGATGAGTAGTGTAGCGACTACGAAACAGCTAGTTGTCCCCCAGCTAATGGTATTCAATTATTTTTTCTGTTCTTCTTTGGTCTTATTGTTTCACAGCAATTATTGTTATAATTAAAAATAATTCTTCTTCTTCTTGACTGAAGTTGGACTCGAACTCACAACTAGTTAATCTCGTACATATGTATATAACTAAAAAAGTTCACTCATTAATGATTTATAGAAAAAAATCTTATTTTAAAAAAGCGTAAAAATTAAGTTTTAAAAACAATTATCAAATACTTAAATATTTAATAAAAGTACTTAAAAAATATTCTCTTTAAAATCTTGTACTCTACTATAAAAAATGATACGAGGGCGGTTCAGAAACTTCTTAGCCTATCAATGAAAGAGAATAGTTAGTGTTTCAAACATATTTTTATTTTTCAATATAATCTCCTAAAACTTCAATACACTTAGTTCAACGCTTCTCTAGCAATTCTATCCCTTGATTAAAATAGTTTTCCTTAAGGCCTTTAAAATAAAGGTTTACAACTGTAATTGCATCTTCATCGCTTGCCAGCAAGGAGTTTTTTTAGATTTGGTCACTGTGTCGTTAAGAGATTTTTTTTTTTATCTGAGACTCAGGGGATGACCCCTACATATGCAGCGCATTTTACTAGAACTTGGAAAATAGGTTCTGATGAGGAGGAAAGAGGGAGTAGTGTTCGTGGTGGTTTAACTTTAACAATAACAACACGAAAGACTAAAACAAACTCTATTGCAGCATTTAAAATGTTGTTATTACATTATTTAAAACTGATCAGTGCCCAGTGCATATACCTTCGACACTGCTCAGATTAGCAAACTTTACTCTTACACCTGCCATACTACAAGGGGATATCCGGCATTCACAAACCAACCTGGACGTCGTATAGACCCCAGCTAGTGCAGTGTTTAAGCGTAATTTTTACATCGATATGTGACAATGGATGAAACATTACTTCTCTCCGGAATCAAAACGATCGTCATGTGAGTGGACAAAAACTGGCGAACCTCGCCTAAGGCTCCAGAAAGCACTATAATCGGCTGGAAAGGTTATGGCCTCGGTATTTTTGGATGAGCGTGGGATAATATTTAACGACTATCTTGAGAAAGGAAATAACATTAACTGGCAATATTATATAGCATTGTTGGAGCGTTTGAAGGCCGTAATTACAAAAAAATGACAGCATATGGGAAAGAAAAAAATTATGTTTCATCAAGACAACGCACCGTGTCACAAGTCAATCAGAAAACTAAATAAATTCTACTTGTGCCTCTTAAAAATCTTTTTTGAAAAAAGTATTTCCAAAAAAATTTTGCATTTTTAAACAGGAACTATTTTTGCACTTTTGAAAGATTTCATATTTGCAATAAAAGTAAATGATAATCGAAATGCACAAATTTATCTTGAATGTTTTTTTTTTTGCCAAAGTTCTTGTGCAATCAATGTAGACTTTGCAAATTTCCTTGGGCCATATTTAAATATTGCAAATGTTTTAAGAATTTCACATTTGCAAATATACTCGTACATTCAGTCTCGTGTTGCCAGCATAATGAACAGATAAATAAAACAAAAGGTGAGCCCAAACAATAAGAACGATAACAGCCTGTAAAGTGTACGAGTATATTTACGAAAAGCAGCAGCAATATTATAAAGAGGATATGCACAAAGAAAACTGCAACAACTAGATGCAACAATTTAAAGACAATGGCTTAAAAATGTCTATATACAGAACGCAGCAACAAAATCCAGTTTACAATGCAAAAGCTTTATATTTACATGTGTGAATATTTATTCATCATTTTTTTTTTTTTTTAAGAAAACACAAATATTTTTTTTTTACACATTTTTCTTCTTAACAAGTTTTTTTCGGTTTTGTTTCTTTTTGGTTTGAAGGAAAAGGAAGCACGTAAAAGTCAGATGTATACACAGAGGAGCAATTTTATATGTCATTAAAGGAAAGTATTTACACCACGACATACCAGCACAAGCTCATCATTTTTATGTTGCCGTCTGTGTATGAGTTCGTTTGTAAGAACAAACAGTCTTGCACCAACAAGCAAACTACCAGAAAATGTTTAAACTTTCAAGAAATTTTAATGCTTTTAATAGTTTTTTTTTTCTAACCAACAACATTTTTGGTCTTTTTCTAATTTGAAAGCAAGTCCTTGGAAATATACTTATGCTGTTTGTATAAAATATTTTAAGCAATGCAAAGTTTTGTTTGAACATTCTTTGTGCCCACTGTTAATTGCAAGTTACTGTTAAAGAAAATGTTTATTTTTATCAGACTTTTTGTGTGGCATTGTAATTTAACCGAAAACAAATGAATTTATCTGCGCTTAAAAAGGAGTGCATGCGTGTTTGTAAATTCAAGGATATTGAAGGATCATTTCGTTTAAAAAGAAGAACAAAATAAATACAGTGCAAATCGCTCAAGATATAATGGCACACACACACACACACACACACACACAGCCACATTATAAAACCAAAACTGCAATTACTTGAAGACAATATATTGCAGCACAACAAATTCCAAGGATATTTAACACTTTGATTTTGAATACTTGTTCTCTTTTTTTAAAACAATGACATTTTGTTCCATCGCGTTTTTGTTTTTTTCCTTGTTTTTTCTGAGTCTTTATTTTTTAATGTTATTTTAATGACACTTCACTTGTAAAAAGTAATTTTTTTTTTTTGCATTAAAATATTTTATATTTGGAAAATGTTGACACACATTTAGATGTGTTTTTATACATAAAAAAAGGGTGCTATACAAATAAAACAATAAACTACGTAGTGGCAATTGGGGGATACTCGTATATTGAAAGGAAAGATTCTTAAAGGTTACAAAACGAGGAATTTGTTAGGCCTACACAGAAAAAAAATTTTTTTTTTCTTGTTCAATACCAAAATTCGTTGAATCAATTAATAAATTGTTTGAATGCGGACCTGTAAAGAAATTCGTGGATTCAAACATAGGGCATTTCATTATCTTGTAGTGTGGAAGGTGTTGGACTAATTTTTCTCGAAACGAGCTTTTTTGAGATATGACTATGTTGCAATAAAGGAGCGATATACTTAAGTACTCGTATCTGTTATAATACGCACACAATCGCACACGCGAATAAGGACCCTCAAGTTTGAGCAAACACTACAAACTGCATTAATTTATAAGTTAAATATTTGCCAAAACATGTTTAAATGCAATGAAGGTGTGAATAAATGTAAATATTAAATTAGTTTTGAATCGAACAATCTCCACTTAAATATATTTCATCAGTTGAGTATAACTCAAACACACATACATACAAACATCATATTTTTTTGAGAGAGCAGAATGAAATATGATGTTTTTTTTCTTTTTGTTACTAAAAAGAAAAAATAAAATAATAATTCAATCAATTATCCAACATTTCTGGAATTTAAATATATTTTTATTTAATTTTCCTAAATGTTTCGTACGGGTCAACCGAACTCATTAAATTGCGGTCGTTTTCAAAAATTTACCAAAGTACGTAATCATTTTCCTGTAATTTAATTTATTGTTTTGTTTTTATTTATTTTTAATTTCCTAATTTGTGTTTGTGTGTTTTTTTTATATATTTTAAAATACAAGTGTCTGTTTTATGGTTTATAGTGAATTTTTGTTGACCCAATTTCATCAGAGTAGTCACTGTCAACATCATCAGCAGCGCCAGCGCGTGTACGAGCAGCATCATGTGAAATTTTCATTTCACTAATGTTTGGGGTTAAACTACATACATATGTATGTACATATGCATATGCAGATACCCAACAAACACCAAGTCAAACATTTGATATAAAATGACGTTCTCATTTGATATCAAACATAGTTTTTAAACCTTTTTCAATGGTTTGATTCTAATATTTGAATTTAAATTAAAAATCATTTAAATATAAACATTTGATACTCAATGTTTTATTAAATTAATTTTGAATCATAAAACAAATATGTCAGCAATTACCGAAAAAAATATCTTCATTTTAAATTTGCTTACAAAAAAAAAATTTAAGAATTTCCGAAAAATTAATAAATGTGATTTGTTTGTGTCAATATTTAATTAAACGTCAGCAAAAATTTGTTCTAATAAGTTAAACCGCATGAAATAAAACATGAAAAATTGAAATAAAAAGAAATACTGAGGTTATCTGATTTGACACAAATTTAGCGCCAGAAGGAACCAACTGCTTCCTCCTTTCAAGAATTTCAAAACTAAGAAAAATAATAATAATAAAATAAATAATAATTCAATTTAAAAACCGCAAATAAATAAAAAAAAACTGAATTTGCAAATCAAAAACTAGTTTTTATTTGTATTACACTTCACAATCCACTTTTGAAAAACATTTGAAAATTATATTTGAAACCAAGTTGAGTATAAATGAATTTCTCAATTTGAAAATAATTTCCTCTTTTTGTTGATTATACTATCAGCTCAATTATGAATATTCTCACGGAATTTATTTCTCTAGGATTTTATTCCTCACGGAATTTATTTCTCTCATAAAGTACTTTTTTCAAATCAAGCTAAAGAAAAAAAAAAAGACAAATTTTGTCCGTAAGAATTGAAGAGCTGATCTCCCTTTAGTGTTTTCAACAAATAGAGAGAAGAAAAAAAATCGTACTTAGTTTTTGTTCATAATTCGAGGAAAGGGAAAAGTGAAAAAATTCCTACGGAATTTTTTAATTATAATTGGGCTGTATGTTTTTCAATTTGAATTCAAATCAGTATCAAACATTTGTCGTTTGAGAAAACGTTTGATTTCAAATCATTCTCAATTTGAAATCAAACCTTAGTGTTTATTGGGTATACATATGTACATATATCCAAAAGTAAGTACATACAGTCATATACACATATAATGAACAAATAAATAATATATTTGGGTTTTTGTTATATAATACAACAAACATATGTATGCATGTATATATGCACGCATATATTTGTGCTGCTGTTCTACTCGTATATTTAGTTTATTTTTATAAATACCAACTCATTTGTAATAATTACAGTTCGTTCGCACTGTTTGTAGTGTGAAACATAAACTTTTGTTTGCAGAAAGTGCATAAATTAAAATAGCCAAAACAGTGACTCAAGCGGAAGGAATTGCTGGTAAAAAATAAATATTGAATATAGAATACTTCCAGCTAGCATACTTTGTTTGTTAGATGATTGTGTTTAGTCATTAAAAAAATATATTGATCTCATACAGTTTTTTTTTGCAGGGGTAGGTAAGCTTGGTTATATCTCAGGGTATAGCAGGGACAAACATAGGTCATTGCACTGTGAATGCACAGGTAATCACTGGCTCTAGCTAGCCTTGCACGAATGCCAAATGCTGCCGCCATGCTTGCAATGTTCACATATATTCATAGTGATGAAAAATCCGTCTATTGATCTGCTGATGAATTGACTTTGCAGGGTTAGGTAAGCTTGGTTATATTTCATACAGGTCGCTACTGTATGCCATAAGTTTGTAGCCATATGGACAAAACATTTGTCAATGTTCAGGCATTCTAGTCCCTCCTGTATGAAATTTCAAAGCGGCCAATGGAAAACTTGAATTGATGGGTTGGTAGACTAAAGTCCATTAAGAACAACAGCCCTAAACTAACTCACCCGTTTAACCATCACTCCTAGAACCTTACGGGTCTCTTACAAAACACTAGCACCTCAAGGGTTTATTAGCCCCCGAACACCGACATGAACCAAAGTTATCAAGCACACTAATTCCCCTTCCATCGATTTTAGGATTTTTAGATTTTAGCCAGAATGTTTTAGCCAAAACAAACACCTTAGCCATGATCAGCACTGAGATATCTGCAAGGAAGAACCTCCCGGCAACTTTGCTGATCTTCGTTCAGCCAATTTTTTCAGAAGTCTAGCACAACATAAGTGGTGCTTCTTGGAGTTTTATTTGCTACAATAAACGAGGAACTCCTACCTCTCTATGCCTCAGAAAGCAGAGTGCCCTGGTTTGGTATACGCCAAGGCAAAACCTACTCCCCATGGCCTGTATCGTTCGCCAGTTCTAAAAAAAGTGATATCCAATCACTCATTCCTCGTGAATACCGCACCACGCGGTCACCTTGAGTGGATGGAACGGCTTTTCATGCGTAATTCGCGGGGTTTTAGAGCCTCATAAACTAATATTTTGTTTACTAATGCAGCCGTTTATATAAAAATGAGTCTCGACACTTATGATGATTTTCGACTTGAAGTCGTCCTCTTCGTTATTGAGATTGAGAATGGCTCTGCAGAGATCCACGTGCAACGGATGGTCAGCAAGCATTAATTGACGCATTGTTTTACAGTTTGTATGGGAACATGCCTTGTCTGGTTGATGTTTCTTTGCTCTCAGTCAGATCAGCAGCCACAGCCGTGATATTCACGCCAGAATAACTAGACTGGTCGCAGCCACGTCCTTAAAAATATTTTGTGGTTCCAGTTTTTTCAGCCGAGCAGCTAAGTTGCGTAATTTTTGTCCAATTGGCGTGATGCAATTAGGAAGTCCACGCTGAACTAACACCATCTAACAACTTTGCTCTGTTAAAAAAAAAAAAAAATAATTATAATAAAGTTTAATTTCAGCAAAATAATATCTTAAGATAACTATATTCTTGGTAGCTTTTTCAACTGCTTTAAGAACTTTTTTTCAATTCAATTTAATCCAGCAAAAGGCAAAGAAAATTTTTTATTGTTCTGTCCCACTGTATCAACATTAGTTTTAAATATTTTCATGATATATTTGAGGTTGATGCCATCAAGAATAATAATAAAAGTGATGAGTATGAAAATATTTTATGTTTTTAATAAAGTGTTAAATGTTTAAAATTATCAACTAAATTCTATAGCAAAAATTTATGACCGAACAACAAGAAGAAAAGGAAAATAATAATAACAATACTTCTATAAAAGTTATGAATTTTATAAAAAGCTTTAAAAACATCATAAACAAAAGCAAAGACCAATAAATTATGATTGTTTTGAAAACAAATAAAAAAAAAATTAAAGACCTTATGGCTTTAAACCAGTGGTGCCCACAAGTTCTATATGGAAGAGTAAACACCAATAGATTTAAGGAAAAACTATTTTTATTTAATATTTTTTGTTGTAAAAAGCAAAACAATTACAAAAACAAAATTCACGCTGATAATCGCTTTCGTCAATGTTTACCAGCAAAACATGCGAAAGTTTTGCTTTTGTGTGTATGCAGTCAAGACCGACAAAAATATATATCGGGTGGTTAAATTTCAAGGGCCGATGTTGAATGTGAACCACACCTAAACGCCAAGCTTTTTTTTCCGAATTTTATTTGACATTTCTCTATTTCAGACTTATTCAATTTGAACCATGGAGAGATACACAATCCAACAACGTGTTAAAGTTATCCAGACTTATTATGAAAATGATGATCAATTTTCAAAGAAAATCATCTTCAGTGATGAGGCACATTTTCACCTCAGTGGATTCGTCAATAAACAGAATTGCCGCATTTGGGCGAATGAGAATCCAAGAGTGACTGTCGAAAAACCAATGCACCCACAAAGAGTGACTGTTTGGTGCGGTTTATGTGCTGGCGGCATCATCGGGCCGTATTTTTTCCAAAATGAGGCCGGTCAGGTAGTTACTGTGAATGGTGTTCGCTATCGTGAGATGATAACGAACTTTTTATGGCCCGAATTGGAAGATATGGATGTAGACGATATGTGGTTTCAGCAGGACGGTGCCACTTGCCACACAGCTAACGAAACAATTGCTCTTTTGCGCAACAAATTCAATGGCCATGTTATCTCACGTAATGGCGATGTCAATTGGCCGCCAAGATCATGTGATTTGACACCGTTGGACTTTTTTCTTTGGGGTTATTTGAAAGAAAAGGTGTACGTCGATAAGCCAGTAACAATTTAACAGCTAAAGGATGAGATAATTCAGCACATTAACGGCATAGAACCTCCATTATGCCTCAGGGTCATCGAAAATTTGGACCATCGGATGGAGGTGTGCCGCCGTGATCGCGGCGCCCATTTGGCCTATATTTTGTTCTATGCATAATTGAATAATACCATAGTAAAATAAAAATACAATAATTAATATAGTAAAATAAAATTACAATAATAGTAAAATAAAATTACAATAATTTCCTAAGTAGTTTGTGTTTTATTCAAAATCAACAACGGCCCTTGAAATTTAACCACCCTTTATAAGACGAAATTGTTTGTGTATTTTTCATTGCTAATGCTGAGCGCAGTATTCGTGTATTAAATAGCACAGCCCTACAACTAAGGCAAATTCATTATTAGGTGGATGCATTGGCGAATTCAGGCGAATTCGGTTAATATGGTGGCATTCCTCTGTCAAGTTTTGTTTACCTTTTTCGGCACCATTTATATCTTTTACATGTTCTTTATCAACTACTTTTGACAGCTTAAGTGTGAATTCGACTTTTTATACAAACAAAATACCTGTTGTTTTTTTTTATTGTTGTATTGTTGTAGCAAAGCGGCTACCTTGTTTTTTGTATCATGCCTACAACTAAGCGCATGTACAAAAACAATAGAGTATCAAGCGCATAGGGTTGGGCATACTTGCTTTAAACACTATAGACCTTAGTGTTAAGGAGCTTTTTTTTTTTTTTTTTTTGAAAAAGTTTCAATTCACTTAAAGTTGGTTAAAATAAAACTACAAACATTAAAGCTCCATTTGAGTGTCAAATGTTATCATTCCCAGTTAGCAAATTTTTGGCCCATTAAAAATCGTGCATGACACAAGTCTCGAAAAACCAGGGTTATGAATACGAGCACGAATATGTTGCTTAATTTGTCGTCACTGGCTATATTTTTTTTCATTTTAGAATTTTCCTCTACACTTGTATCGACGTACAGGACCAAATACTCTAGATAAACGACAGTAAAATGACAGTAAAATACTTTTCAATAAGTCTTAACATTTTGATAGGTAAATTAAATAAAACAACAAATATCGCCGGAGCAATGAGTCAGAAAGTTTGCCTCTACTTCTCTCCATTCTTACTTTATTTGCTTACTAATTAGAGTTGCCAAACTTATTTTATATACTGATTTGTGGGGCAATAGTTGAAAACACTTATCAGTATAAAGTTTTTTTGAGATTATTTTTATTAAAAGACTTCAACTGTTTTCTTTAAATGCATTAAAAGGAAAAAAATATTATAATTCTTTTCATAACATGCAAAAGAAGTTAATTTTATAATTACTATTTTAACACAATACTGAAATTTTGTCTAATTCTTTGCATGTGGCAACAGTGTTTAGCAATTTGCCATTTTACTTTCAGAAAACTTCAAAAAATTTTGTTTCATGATATTTTTGATGAAAGCTGAGTGGAAAGTAAACAAAATGTAAAAGTGTTAGTGAAAAAGTGTGAGTGTATTGCAATTGTCATGCAATTACTTTCATGTCTAAACGCCAGGTTAAGTACTGTGTTAACGGGTGTTTTGGTCTTTCCATTTTGTTATTGATAGTTTCAAGTCAAACGTCCACAAACGGTACTCCCTGCTTCCCCCTCTTCATAACCTATTGTCCTTGTTCTTGTACAATACAATACATATGTAGAGGTCATCCTGTATGAGTACTAGTCCAAGATAAAAAAAATTATAGGAAGAGTTAGTTTTTTATGTATATTTTTTATTTTTGTTCTGTGATATTAAAGTTCTTTAAAAGTCCTAAAAATAATGTTTTCCAAAACCTTTCTTAGTAGAGAATTTCAATAAGTGTGTTTTTTTTATCTAATTAAGTTTTAATGAGGATACAAAATTTCTTCTTACATACTCCGAAAATCCCTGTTTACTTTTGATGGTTGTTTTGTTAAAAAAAAAAAATTTACATCTTAAAGTTGTGCTGGTTTTATTCATTTTACTTGCCACTTGATCTCTTCAGAAAGTGATGTTGCTGCAAAATACTTGCAAATACATAAAGTTTTTATTTTGAGGTTTTTATGCTTTTAATGTTGTTGCCTTTGCCTTTTTTTCCTCCTCAACTTCTTAGAGAAAGTTTATGAAGAAACACGATTTCATTTAATTCTATTCCATTTTTTGTAAGAACAAGTTTCAGCATAAATTACTTAAGACAAAGTCAAGGGGAATAGAATCTGTTTGCTAAATGAAACTTGAAAGAAAAAGAACAAGAATGTGGAAAGTACCTTAAGAGCAAACAAAAAAAAAAAACGGCTATTTTATTGTAGTATGCAACAACAATGTTTTGTTTACTGCAACCAAATAGCTGTGCATGCAATCATGGTTTCTATGGAGGTACATTGTCGATAAAATCCAAAGTGATTTTAGAATAACTACTGTATAATTTTAGTGTATAAATATGAACTTGGTAACTGAAAACATGCTTGTGCATGTTTGTTTCTTGCTATTTTAGCATCTAAGCATACATCAGGAGTGCGAGTGCGAGTGCGCACTAAAGGCCCAATCAGACTATTATACAAGTATAAATAATTTCAGTCGACTTTGTGAGATTAAAATCTAAACACATTTCTTGTGACTGTCTAAAAGTCTAACGTAAACTACATTTTGCATTCACAGCATCTCACTTGATATAAACCAACAAATTTGAGTAGAAAAGAAAACAGCTGTTCATATTTTTACATACATTTATATACGACAGCTAAAGCCCAAATTTCGAGCTTTCTTATAACGAAAAAAACTACTATCGGTGCCGGCACGCCATCAAATAAATAGTCGGCTACTAAATCTTTAGACAGCTGGTTTGCTAAAAAACACAAACCTGATCCAATGCAAAGTATTATCGTTTTGAAAAGATTCAAAAAACCACAAAGTCTTATGGGATGTCAAATTTTTATCGTATTATTTTTCGTATGTATGACGGATTGCATTCAGACTATCAGACTTGCACGTATTATTTTGAATTTTTGAAAAGTATTAAAACACAGTATAATAGTCTCAACAGGGCTTAGCTAATGAAGTGCGTTTGATATGTTATTTCGTTAAGAATTCACTAAATTTGTATTGTATAATTAAATAAGTTATTTTCAACATATTGGCCATAACCGTATAAAAAAAAAAAGAAAAATTTACTGGTTGTAATTATTGGTGAAATTCTAGAGTTTATTTAAATCGTGTATTTAGTAATTCTCATTCATTTTGGAAAGTGAATTAGTAGTAGGGAATTTGTTTAAAGAAGTTTTAAGGAAAAATTTTAATTAAAGCTACTTGCCTAATAACCAAAAAAGATTTTTGTGTGTGAAGTGTATCATTAGATTGTTTTTTCTTAATTCTCATTGTTTTATTTAAGATAACGAGATATACACTGAACCAAAAATTTACCTAATTACTGCAAAATAGGGTGTAAACTTGAAGATATGTATGTTATTTGTAACCCACAAAATATTTTATTCAAATTTACTTGGAATTTCAACTATTGTAATTTATTTAACTAAAATAAAGTAAAAAAATTTTCTCATTTCTACAGGCATTTATTCAATAATAACATACCTTTAGTTAAATGGAAAAATATTATTCAGGTTCAATAAAATATATTTATTGAATATAGAAAAAATTTATTCAAATGTACAGGGTAAGTTTTGTTTTTTTTTATCTTGGACTAGTGCTCAGGGGATAACCCCTACATATGCAGTGCATTATACTGGAACTAGCAACTTAGGTTATAATGAGAAGGAAAGAGGGAGTAGTGTTAGGAAGAGGGAGTACCTTCGACACTGCTCAGATTAGCCAAATTTAGTCCAACACCTTCTACACAATGAAAATGGTTTTAAAATAAATAAGTAATTAATTTTGGTGTTCAGTGTGAACGGCACTAATATTTTCCTGTAAAATAGTGCTTAGACATGCGCGTAAGAGTTCGAAAAACTCACTACACTCACATTTTTTTTTTTTTACTACCACTTTTACTTTTTTCGCACTCGCAGGTCTACCGCAGCTAAATTTGCTTGCGAGTGATCTTTTGGCCCTTCCATGCAATCAAATGTCAAACAAACAAACAGTGTTACCGTGTAAATAATTTTAAGCAAATCAACTGGATCATTATAAAATTAAAACTTAAGTTTTGGCTATGTTGTTTATTAAATTGTATGTTAATTTATTGAAATAATACTATAAATGGAAATGTTTAAACTATAAAGCGTTGATAACAATAAAATAATGATAATAAAAATTAATGCCAACTATTTCATAAAAATATTCTCATTTGAAGCAGACGAAAACTCCAATTTATAAAGAGAAGATAAATTAAAATAGAAACAAAATATGTGAAAGAAAAAATAGTTTTTGAAGTTTCCATGCTGGCGACAAATTTAAAATGTATTCTCACTCGCATGTGTAGACAGAAATGAAAATTGCAAGAGATTCGAGTTTTTCGAAGAAATTTTCGGTGATAATACAGGGTGGCGCAAAAATAACCTGCCGATGTTTTTTGGCTGTAATTCACAAAAAAAAAAAAAAAAAAAAAAAAAAAAAAACTTTGATTCTTCTGGTGGATTATATTTATTTGGTCTTTTAATTTTTTACATCAAGTCGCGAATATGACGTCGTGTAAATGGCCGCCGCCACAGTTGATTGTCATTTGAGCCCTTTTTATAGCATTGTCCATCACATTGACCAAAACTTCCGGCGATAGGTTCTCACATTCTTGATGGATATTGTCTTTAAGAGCTGCAAGAGTCGGAGGCTTATTAACATAAGCCCGCGACTATAAAAAGCCCCACAAAAAGAAGTCTGCAGCGATCTTACTGGCCAGTGCAAATCGCCAAAACGGAAGATTAGCCGCCCAGGAAATGCATCCTTCAGCATATCGGCTGTGGCACGTGCAGTGTGTGCCGTAGCACCGTCCTGTTGGAACCACATGTTTTCCAATCCCAATTCATCAAGTTGCGGCAAAAAGAACTCGTTGATCATTGCTCTGTAGCGCTCATCATTCACAGTAACCGTTTGGCCCACGACGTCTTTGAAGAAGAAAGGTCCGACTTTGAGCGGGTGTAATGGCTCTTCGTGGGTTACACGCGGATTTTCAGTGCCCCAGAAGCGTAAATTTTGCTTATTTAGGTACCCGCTAAGATGGAAATGGGCCTCATCACTCATTTTCTATTTTTGATGAAAAATCATCTTGCTCTTGGGATCAAGTAGTCACCAATATTCCGCGTTCTGGAGCAGTGTAGCGTAACATTGTTTATTAACGTGTATTTCGCATGTGTTTACTACACAAATGTCAAAGCAGAACTGACATTAGGGGCCAATCGCAAAATTTATAGCATTTTCTGATAGGATGATTACTTTTGCGCCACCTTATACATATTCAGCACTCGCATGAGATTACCCGAGAGTCTGAATGCAGTGTAATACAATCGTATTTCATGCCTTTAAAGCGATTTCACATTTTTTTTTATAATTAATTTAATCATTAATTTTTTCACAACAAAATCCTATTATTTTGCTTGGCTGCTAAACAGCTTAATATTAATTGAAAACAATTTAATTTTTTATAATTCGTTAAAAGTGCTTTCTTCTCTAAAACGTTGACCGCCTTAATCCTTTTCTTTGCGTTTCTCTTTCTCTTCACTTTACTTCTTAAAATTCTTATTTGTCCTCATTTTTTTTTTTTGTCCGGCATAAATATTTTGTAAGAATTTTGATCAAAACCTATAAATTTGAAGTTTACATTTTCGTCTTCTACGGCTCGTAATTTATCCTTATGTATCCTTTTAATAGGTTTAGTGTTTATGATTGTGTGTTGCTTTGCAAACTGCCATGAATACTGACATTTAAAAGCCATCAAGGCATTAATTAAGTTTTAATGGCTGACAAAATGTTAATGAAAACGCTTTTAGTGTCATCAGTAGCAGCAGCAACAGCAACAGCAACAGCTCTAGTAAAAGCAAAATACTCAATGGCAAGAATACACAATATGTAATTACATCCAGCAGCAATAGGACAAGACTGGAATCTGTATGTTTGAAGAGCAAACTGTTTAGAAAAGCAGTAACGAAATGAAAAAATTACATATTGAGTTCCATTGTAAGAATTTGTGTTATAATTTGAATTTTCAAGAAAACTAGAAAAGTTTAATTATCTTGTAACAAACTGCCATGACTCAAATCAAATTGAGTTGTGTACGAGTATGTGTAAGCAGTTTAATGAACATGCAAGCTTCTTTAAGATGCTAACCAATATAATGATAGGGATGAATATATAAGGCAGTCTACTCTATTTTATATAAAAAGGATTTGCGGAAAGAAGGCTGAACTTAATTTGATGACCACAGGACGAGTGGTGGTTACAGAACAAAATTAAACTGTAGTGAAATGACAGGAGTCTAAAGACGAGGAAATACAAGGTACATATACGTTAGGTTAGGTTGTACAGGCCGTCAGTTTCACGAAACTTGTCCACTTGGGTCTTTTCTTGGTCCCGTTGTGTTGCCTGAGGGAGGAGTGCAGCCAATAAGACTAACACTTTCCCCGACAGTTCAGTTCGTTTACTTCGCATTCCAATATATCGGTCCGCCTAGATACAAAGCTCTCATACAGACAGCCGGGCACCGCCAGAGGAACCGCTTAACATTCTCTTTGTCGTCCTGATTCCTACAACTTCTACAGAAATCATTAAATGGAAGATTTAACCTCCTAGCATGCGCCCCTATGTGACAATGTCCTGGCAGAACTGCCACCAAAATAAGCAACCCTTTTGGGGGAAGAACCCTTATGACCGTAATCCTCCTACGATCATACGCATCCCATGTTAGCCTCGCCACTCGGCAGGTAACCTCACCAGGCCATCTCCTGACTGTGTAGTCCCTACAAGTTTGACGCTGCACTTGGTTCTTACAGCTTTTAAGTTCTCGCTGTAGACGGCCTACCAACTCATTTAGCCTTGTCCTCCATTGATTGCTGGGAAATTGCATACATGTGGGATTAGAAAGCCCGAACTCCTCAACAAGAATTTGTTCATATGACCGCAATCATATGACAAGAATTGCTACCTGTGTGAGCCTAGTCAGCCACACGGGGGCGTTGGTGAATCGTGAAAAATTTACTCCGTGGAAATGGTCCACCATCAGGTTAGGCCGTCAAGGCAGGTACTGATGTATCGGGTGGTTAAATTTCAAGGGCCGATGTTGAATGTGAACCACACCTAAACGCCAAGTTATTTTCCGAATTTTATTTGACATTTCTCTATTTCAGACTTATTCAATTTGAACACAATCCAACAACGTGTTAAAGTTATCCACACTTATTATGAAAATGGGCGTTCAAATCAAAATGCATATCGTGCACTTCGTGATTTTTTTGATCAATCTTGGAAAAATTCGAGCAAACCGAGTCTGTAGAAGATGTGAGAACACCAGTGCATGCTCGTACAGCTCGTACTGCAGAAATTATTGCTGCTGTTCGCGATAGTGTGGCTGAAGAGCCGTCCACCTCAACTCGTCGTCGTGCCCAATAATTGCATCTCTCACGCTCGTCGTTGATGAACATTATGCGTAAAGACTTGCATTTACACGCTTACAAGGTGCAATTGGCTCAAGAACTAAAGCCTCTTGACCATTCCAAACGTCGTGAATGGGCAGAATGGTGGCAACAAATGGCAACAGTGGATGATCAATTTTCGAAGAAAATCATCTTCAGTGATGAGGCACATTTTCACCTCAGTGGATTCGTCAATAAACAGAATTGCCGCATTTGGGCGAATGAGAATCCAAGAGTGACTGCCGAAAAACCAATGCACCCACAAAGAGTGACTGTTTGGTGCGGTTTATGTGCTGGCGGCATCATCGGGCCGTATTTTTTCCAAAATGAGGCCGGTCAGGCAGTTACTGTGAATGGTGTTCGCTATCGTGAGATGATAACGAACTTTTTATGGCCCGAATTGGAAGATATGGATGTAGACGATATGTGGTTTCAGCAGGACGGTGCCACTTGCCACACAGCTAACGAAAGAATAGCTCTTTTGCGCAACAAATTCAATGGCCGTGTTATCTCACGTAATGGCGATGTCAATTGGCCGCCGAGATCATGTGATTTGACACCGTTGGACTTTTTTCTTTGGGGTTATTTGAAAGAAAAGGTGTACGTCGATAAGCCAGCAACAATTCAACAGCTAAAGGATGAAATAATTCGGCACATTAATGGCATAGAACCCCCATTATAAATCAGGGTCATCGAAAATTTGGACCATCGGATGGAGGTGTGCCGCCGTGGTCACGGCGTCCTTTTGGCCGATATTTTGTTCCATACATAATTGAATAATACCAATATATCATAATAAAATAAAATTACAATAATTTGCTAAATAGTTTGTGTTTTATTCAAAATCAACATCGGCCCTTGAAATTTAACCACCCTTTAAATCATTTTCACAGTTGTAGACGAGCCCCGGCTTTTGCCAGCTCATCCGCCACAATACTTCTGCACATATAAAGGATATTTAAATTTTAAGTCCCAAAGTTGATTTTGAATAAAACAAAAAACTATTTAGGATTTATTGCCACATATAAAAAACATTTGAACTGAATAAAATTGATGTTGCCTTCCAGGACACTCATTCATTTCGTTTTTAACAAGAAATATTTTTCAGGATATTATGCGCAACTGAGTTACCATAGAAAAGTATTTCATAGGAATTATTCATGATTAGTTTTTCGTGCAAAGTAAAAAATTTCGCAGGAAAAATATTTATGATAAGCGTGATAGAATATTTGCTTTATTATGTTTTCATTTCGTGTTTAACACAAAGTGCCAAATTTTGCAAACAAAAATTTGTTTTTTAATATTTTCGTATTTTTGGCCATTTTTTAATCAATCGCTCTCCAAGATTCTTAAATCTATTACAAGTTTTGGAAAAATTATCATATTTTTAAAGAAATGCTATTAAAATTTTCCACATATTTTCCAAATATATTTTTTTCAAAGCTTCGCATATTAATTAAAAATGCTAAATTTAAAAAGAGAGGAAAAAGAGTTTCAAATAAAATTATGAATATTTATGAAATGATTGCAGATGCAGGTGAAGTAAAAAAAACAACAACAACAACAAACCATTAGAACTTCAAACGCGCCACTCAATTCCTCACAGCCAAATTCAGCAGCTAGAAACATTTAAACAGTCAAAAAGTGTCGATGATGATGCCGAGACGGGCGCTGCTGTAAATGAACTTGCAGTTTAATAGGAATCTGAGAAGAAGATTCTTAGTGTTCGTTCGTGTGTGCATCCAACACAAACACATTTCGAAGAGTGCTGTAGAAGGCAAAAATAAAATAGCGTGTTATGGATGACTGGGAGGGAGTCTGTAGAAAAATTCAAGTTTATTTACATATCTTTTTTCTAAGCACTAAATTTTCTTTTTTGTGTTTAACTGAAAAGCAAAACACTACATATGTATGCGAATGAAACTCAATGACACATTTGCAAGTCAGGTGTATTTTTTTTTTTTTTTTATTTAAAATTTTATTATCCCTAAACAAAAGTTAAAGTTTACATTCAAAAATAGTTTAGTTGCAGTTTTGTGATTCATGCAGGCAATGCACCTGAAGTTGACAACCACCCTCGTTTAAACTATCATAGATAAAACATGAGTCAAAGTAACTTTCGTTTAAATCTCTTCCAGAAAACACTTTCATCAACTGTATTTTTTTTCATACGTTTTCGTTGTTTATTGAAAACTAAAATAACAGTTTGTAAAATGATTAATCGTCAGAAACAAAACAGCGTTTAACATAAAAAAAAAAAAAAACAGAAAATATATAGAAAAAATTGCACACTTCTGCAAGCTCTCAAAAATCATATTTTTCATGAACTTTTCTACAAGGTGGCGCAAAATTATTCAGCCAATAACATTTTTGAGTAACCAACAATTTTAAACAGCTTGTTTTCTATGTTTCCTAGCCGTCTATATGTCGACATTTCATAGGAGCTAGGCTAAAATCATCAGTAGACTTTGGAAATTTTTTAAAGATATTCTCAAACATTCAATTTTATAATCGCAACAATCTAAATAAATTATTGAGAGTTTAAAAATAAAAGTGTTTTAATAATACCTGTCAAAACACATAAACAAGCTACTGATGATTAGAGGAGCTCCTATGATATGTCGACATATAAACAGCTAGGAAATATAAAAAACAAGCTGTTTTTTGATTGGTATCAATGTTAGAAGCTAATATAGTTAATACAGCTCAATTGTTTGAGTTTTTGAATAACTTTTGTAATAAAAAATTAAAAAATTAAAAATAGCTTGTTTTCCATGTTTCCCAGCTACCTATATGTTGACATTTCATAGGAGCTAACCTAATTGTCTAAAAAATTAACTTATTTTCAGTGTTGGAAATTATTATTTGGAACTGTATAATTTGTCTGTTAAATGGAAAATGTGGTAGCAGGAAAATGGCTGTCGGCAGTGTTGACACACCCGTTGATTTACACTTTTTATCGGGTATTCCCTAACCTGCCGCACTATTTATGGTAATAAATGTTCACTTTTCTGTCGAATATTTTCCTCAAGGGCTGTGATTGTCTTGGACTTCGAGACTTCCAGTAGTCCCAAAGAAAGATACTAAATTCTTCCTTTACAATATCCATTATTCCCAAATCTTCCTGGCTTCGTCATTCGAATCATACAACCCCAGAAGGCCAATACAAGGGCGGTTCGGAAACTTCTTGGCCTATCAATGAAAGAGAAGAGTTAGTTTTTCAAAAATATTTTTATTTTTCAATATAATCTCCTGAAACTTTAATACACTTAGTCCAACGCTTTTCTAGCAATTCTATCGCTTGATTAAAATAGTTTTTCTCAAGGTCTTCAAAATAGTGGTTTACAACTGTAATTGCATCTTCATTTGAAGTAAAACGCTTGCCAGCAAGGTATTTTTTTAGATTTGGGAACAGGTAAAAGTCACTGGGAGCTAAATCAGGAGAACAAGGTGGGTGGTCAAGCAACTCGTACTTTAATTCGCTATTGTTAAAACACTCTTGTGCGTTGTCTTGATGAAAAATTATGTTATTGTGTTGTAAACCAAGACGTTTTTTTCGAATTTGTACATTTAATTGATCCAAAAGGCAGCAATAGTACTGAATTTATTGTTTTACCCTTTTGCAGATACGATTAGTCAATCAATAAAATACCTTTGAAGTCCCAAAAAACCGTTGCCATAACCTCACCAGCCGATGGAAACGTTTTTGCCTTCTTTGGGGCACTTCCTCCAGCTTCAGTCCATTGCTTGGATTGTTCTTTCATCTCTGGAGTATAGAGGTGGATCCATGACTCATCAACAATCCATTTTATTTTGCTTAAAATGGTCCAAACAAGCTTGAGAAATGTTCATTCTTATGCGTTTTTGGTCGACTGTTAACAAATGCGGCTCCCCAGCTTGCAGAAAGCTTTTTCATCTGTAGTTCTTCATGCAAAATTAAATGGACTCGATCAGTTGAGATGCCCATTATATTAGCTATTTCACGCACTTTTATTCGTCGACCATTTAATATTTTATCATGCACTTTGGCTGCAATTTCTATTGTTGTTGCTGTTTTTGGACGTCCACTACGTGGTTCATCTTCAATGCTTGTACGACCACGTTTAAATTCAGCAAACCCAATTTTTTACTGTTGCGTATGAAGGATCACTTTCAACTAACACATTCACCCTATAATTATGAATTTCTTGTCCCGATAAACCTTTTTTCTGTAAATATGTAATGACACCACGCATTTCTGATTTTTCCATCGTAAAAAAATCGCGGATGCTTCTTTTGTGAACACCTGTTTCTATATGAAGAAGTTACCAAATCAAAACATGTGTTCATAGCAGAGATGAAAGTTTCCACATACACATAACTTTTTTCTGTTTATACCGCTCTTTTTGTGCTAGGCTAAGTAGCCTCCGAACCGCCCTCGTATGTTGAGTTATTCGCTGCGCACAACCACCTAACGCAATTAGTGTATGAGCCAACTCATGTTCCATGTGTTGAAAGGCAGCATTCAAACACTCTTGACCTATTCCTGACTGCACACCCTCAAAAGTATGAAGTCAGAGTTAGTGTATCTCTCGGCAATTCGGATCATTGCACCATTTCTGCCACCTTTTCAATCTTTAAACTTCGAAACCGTCGTGACCGTTTTTTCGAAATCAGCTACGAAACGGTCAAAATTTATTTACTCAAAATATTCGTTTGGCTGAGCTCAACCAATTTTACAAGCATTTTAATTGGAAACTTTGCTCTCTAGATAATTACTTAAATGCTTCAAGAAAAATGATCGGGAATATGATATTGCTAGGGATGAAATCATTCATCCCTTCTAAGCAGATACCGGTTAAACCTAGAGTAAAATCTTAGTTTAAACGCAGTGAGATCCAGAAAGAAAGCATTCAGTAATTGGCGTTTAAGCAAAAACCCACACACTGATTTGCTACGCCAAAAAGGTCCTCGATTTCCAGGGTACAACGGCGTGAAAAGTTTCTTCACGAACAGCATCTTCGTGCGAAAGTCCTTACAGCTTCCCGGGGCAGTAAGGCCTTTTGGTGTTTCGTTAAGAGAGTAAAAACAGTACTAGTTCATCAATTCCAACTCTCCTAAAGAATAACCGAACATTCACCGACCCGCTTGACAAAACTAAACTAATGGCTGAAATTTTAAGCAATTTTTAAATATGCTTGACGTAAAACCCCATTTGCATAAGCTGTTACTTACTCGTATTAGGGTGGAGTGAATAATTTTGCGCCTCCTTGTACCTTCATACGAATAGGATTTTTTTAGCCTCGTACTAGAAACATTAAAAAAAATTTCTAAAAGGTATTTTTGAACCAAAAAAATTTGTTCACTGAAATCCATTTTATTCAATTTAACTGCAACAAACAGTAACTTATTGAAACCCCTTGAAAAGTTCACGTAATTTTGACAGAAAATGTTTTACCAAATTTCAGATTAAATGAAAAACAAATCGTTTCAATTCTCAATGAAATTTCATATAGATAACAAAAGTGTTATTGCAAAATGCATGAAATAATCCTCTAGCATAAATATTGTAGGATAAAAAACTTGGTTTTTTGTCTAAATACAGCCAGTCGATATATAAAAATTTCTTATACAGTTGCCAGGACAAAAAGAACAAGAAGTGCTTTTGCATAAATGTTTTATTACTAAAGCGTTTATTTCTACCGAGAAATAGGACTTTTCTGCGTGATTTATTTGGAAACTTTTGCAATATTTTCACAAAAAAATATCTCATCATTAAATCATACACCATTTTCCCATTTAGGAATATTTTTTATTTAGGAATGGTTATAGTATTTGGAAATTACTTTTATAAAAAAAATTATTTTATTTGATATTTAATTATTTGATCTTGTTTACGTAATTATTTCTTATTTGTGCAGCTAAAGATCGTTTTGCTTTTATCTAAAAAATTCAACAGTGTGTATTTTCGATATTTCGATAACAATTTGTTATCATCATCAGGAAAATTAATGTGTTATTCAAATTTTTTTTTCATTTTGAATAATTATTTTTATTACAAAAAAAAAAAAAAAAAATCCCAATTAAGGAAATTATTAATATGGAAACCAGTGATGTTAACTGTACGGTAATTACCGTATTGTACGGTAATTTTAACCTTCAAACGGCAGCACGGTAATTTTATTACTTGTGCGGTAATTTTCATACAAGTTTTATTCATTTGGTTTCGTTTTTACTAAAACCATATTTGCTTTATTATACTTATCTTAAGCCCAGTTTTTAAATGCTATTTCCATTTAAAAATTAAAATCAGTTTTTCACTACAAATTTGGACTAAACTTAAATGCCCAAACTTCTTCATTTAAGTTTTATTTAAGTTTTTCACATAGTCCATATGGTTTTTCTGTGCCTGCAGTTGTATTAGTGCAAAAAAGGTAAACAAAACACACATACAAGCTATTGCCTGTAGAAGATATTTGAATTTGAATGCTAATTTTGCACTAAACAACAGCACTATATAATAATTAATTAAAAATAACTTCGCATGAAATAAAATTCTTAAGTTTTTCTATGCCGTTAATAAATTTTAAATTTTTCTTTAAGAATTTTTCTCTTCTTCCACTAACAAACAGCTGTTCTATGGAACAATTTCCATAATATTTGGAATATAAGTAAAGCTGCCACACTTTCAGCGCATTTAAATAAGAACAATTATTTAAGACTCATAAACTGAACTTGCATTTAAATACAATTTAAATTTAAATCAAAATTAACTAATTTTGCATTTAAATACGCAGTCAAAAACTGAGCCTTAGTATACCTTCGCAAGAATCGTCAAAGCTAATTGGAGTGGCCACTCCGGCTACGAATAGTTAAAAATTACATCGTCTAAAAGCATAACACATCTATAGCTGTATGATAAGTAAAATCAGCGGTTAATATAATAAAACTACTGATGGTTGTACAACATATACAAAAACAACATGAAGTATTCTTGACCTGTAATTGGTTGGGCTTGCAAATGCTATATCACCTTCTGTGGGTACTTAAATTGCTGCCAATGTAAATTTAAATTGTTGCACTGAGACTGAAGAGTTTTCTGAAATACTTTAGAAAACTTAGATTAACAGACCACTTGTCAGATTATGCATTCACACTATATACACAAATTTTTGACGAATCTAATATATTATTGCAGATGAGATTTTTTGTTGAACAAACCAGAATTAGATTAAAATTACTATATATATTTTATTTTTATTGCATTCGTTTATTTAATTCTTTTAATAAATTTTTCAAAACCCACACTTTTGGTTTATAAGCGTCGCTGGTATTACGAGTAGTTCAGTTAAATGCTTTTCGTACGGTAACTTTGCTCAAAATACGGTAATTTGTTTAGAGTCGTACAGTACTTTGAAAATAAAAGTTAACATCACTGCTGGAAACGTTTGTAAATTGTTTTAGTTGTTGAGTATAATTTGCGTTAAATCGATTACCACAAAAAATTGCCTAATCAGGGAAATTTTTTATTTGAAAGCACTACTAGCATTTTGGAATTATTTTCAGGAAAAAAGACCTTAAAAGCAGACGTTTTAATAAAATTATTTATTAAAAAAATAAAATTTCCTCACTCGGAAAATTATTAACATAAATGCGCTTGTAGCGATTTTAAATTTTCTTCATCAAAATGCTAAAAAAGGGATCTTAACTAGTTAACTAGAGCTGTGTCGTTCATGAACGAACGGGTTAAATTGAACGAAGTGAGCCGGTCATTAAACTGACCACTTTTCGTTCAATAGTGAGCCGTTCAATTTGGATAGCTTTCGTTCAAATATCTTTCATTCCTTTTATATCATTTTCTTTTGTTTTTGTTGTTTTGCTTAACAATAGCGGGGTTATTGTTTTTTTTTTTTGTATTATATTATAGAATATGAATCTAATCAAAATTGATTCCACCTAAATTTTTATCACTTTTTATTTCGCCATTTTGTTTTGTTTATTTTACAGAGCTGTGTTGAAAAATGACCGGAAAATTGTTCGTTAAAAATGACCGATTGTACGGTATGAACGAACGGATTAGTCTTTTGTATTTGAACGAAAGTGACCGGTCACTGAAATGGACTACCCGGCACAGCTCTAATTAACACGCTTATATGTTTGTTTGTATGCCTTTTTTTTTTTGAACAGTACTCAGGGGATGACCCCTATATATGCAGTGCATTGTACCAGAACTAGGAAAATAAGTTTTGAGTAGTGTTTGTGAACATTTGACTTGAACTTTCCAACGTTAAAACAGACAGGAAACACGTTTGCAAGCAATATATTCCACAGGAGAAGTTTACGGCTGAAAAACGGATTCTCTCTGTAATGCGTAGTACCCTGGGTAATCGACTATACATGGATGCGTTCTGGACGGGGAACACGTGCTACGTAAAAATGTGCGAGTTTCGGGAACAAGATCAAGAATCTCGTCATAGCAAAATCTATTGTACTCGTAGTAACGATAGAACAGAGTAACGCACCCCATACTGCGTCGATGCTAAAGTGAGTCAATAGAGTTGGATACCCTACTGTCACCGATAAGCTTCTTCGCCTTCTCCTGCACACGGTCGAGCAACCCCAAAATACATTATGGGACACCGGCCCAAAGATGAGAGTTGTATTCCATTGTCGGTCGGATATAGCAAGGAGGTCGGACGAAGTAAAGTGCATCTTACACCGTTTCAAAAAGCGAGGCACTGGAATGTTTCTTTGGAGACATGAAAAATGTGTTCAGTCTAGCCAACATCACACTGCATCTGCATTCCAAGACTATCAAGAGCATCCGATTCCTCAATATTTATACCACCCATCAGTACAGATGAAGCAGCTTTTGCGATCGTTTGCTTGTATGCTTGTATGTTTGTAAAACTCGAAACTCATGACGTTTGCAGGATTATTACATATGTAGGTATACATATTGTATATACAGTGTTGCTGCTTTAGTAAGAAAATTGGAGTTGCCGGGGAAGTAGGGGTATTTTAAGGACTCACTCAACCGATTTTGGAAATTCCCAAAAAATCGGAACCACTTCACTAACCGCTTTGGAACCGGCTTTTCATTCTCGGTGTGCGTTTTTGCCGTGGAACGAGCATCTGAACTATAAACGGTCTTTCGCCTTATTGCGAAAATTGAAGTTGCCATATTGCTTCTGAGGAGTTGGCGGGACTTTGACGTTTCTGGAAGCAGACTTTGGGAGTTCCCTAAAAACTTGCAACCGCTTCGATAACCGAATAGGAACATGTATCTGAACTTTTAACGGAAGTAGGTGGTTTTGGCGATTCCTAAAGCAGATTTTGAGAATTCCAAAAAAGAAAAAATTTAAAATGTTTGTTACGGATATTTCTTAATTTTTAGGTTGATATCGAAGCGTGTTTTTTAAACTATAATTACTACGAGAATATAAAACTTTTTTTAAAACTGAATCTGTAACAGACATTTTAGTCTACATATTATTGAAAAAAATGACACTAATTAAAAATGTCCCAGGAAGCAAAAAGGTTTTATGAAAATTTTCGAAAAGATGTGTTTTAAACTACCAGAAAAGAAAAAAATATGAATATATTTACATTGACAAAAGTTTTCTAAAACTAAAAATGCAAAACTTCATTCTAAAGCTTAAGAGGAAACTTTCGTAAAACTAACAACTTTGTTTCAGTTTTTGGCAAACAAATTTGGCGAAATAAAATACAGATTAAAAAAAAAAGAATCCTCTAGTTAAAAAATTATTTTAATGACCAACAGTTCGCTTGATTTCCTTTAACATGTATTAAAACTTTTTTTATATTTAATTTAATTAACTAAAAATACTCGTAGTTTTGTCAAGTTGCGGAAGTTTCGCTTGTTTAAGTTTATTAGGTTTGATTTTTGGGTGGTCGAAAGGCGGAAGGGGGAGGAGGGTGAGAAAACGAGAAACCGCTAATAAAACTAATTGACTTAAATCTGATAGAGAAACAATGTCACCATTGAAAAAGTTTGGCTTTTATTTTAAACTATACACTGCCAGTTAATTATATAAATACGACTTATGAATATTAAGGACAAAGTTTATTTTTGTAGCTGAAATGCGGGAATATAAAAACTAGTTTTCATTTTCACACACATAAACTCTATGGTTTATTGTGATTATAATAATAAGGATTGCAAAATAATAATGAAAATAAAATGGCATTTTTTTCATATCCTTACAAATGACAACATTTTTGATTTTTTTTTTTTTTTTGCTTCACTTGTATTTGAAAGTTTGGAATGTCCTTTTTGAAATCTTTTAATTTCAATGTATTTTGAAACGCTCCTTTTCAATCTTCTGGGTATAAAAATAAAACTAAGAAACCAATATATAGTTTTTTAAATAGTTTGCGCTTTTTCTCTGCAATTTCAACCGCATCATACTTTCGTGACACTTACAACGAGCGAGCGCTGGAACGAACGAATAAACAAACAAGCAAACAAACAGCCTCCAGTGTAAAATGTTTACAATTTTCTTGAGTATAAAAATATTTTAATGAAAACTGTCAGATGCATCCAAAAACATGTAACAGTGCAAAATAAAAGAAGAGTTTTGCAAATAATTTAGAAAGCAGGATGGTTGGAGATAAGAAACCCAACTTTGAAAAAACCTCAGCTGAAATGGAAAAGTAGCAAAAGAATTTACACACAAATGACAACCACAAAATAAAGACAATAAGATGGCAAACAGCTTGTAAAATGCAACAAAATTACAAAAAGAAAAAAAAAAAAACCCGAGCACACAATAAACATACAACAGTTGTAAACAAAAAAGAAGTTACGCATAACACGCTTTGACACCAACTCACACCAAACACGGCACACAACAAAATGAACTCAAAACAAATAGAAATAAAATTGTAATAATTGCGAGCTGCACAATGGGAACGAGACATGAAATATTTTTTTTTATTTAACTATGAAAATAAATTTGCAAAGTTAAGGCTGCATAGCATGGGCGGAGTACTGAAGACCTTATGCCCACGAAGATATAAGCATTAATTTGCAGCGGCCCTGTGACTAACAATAAATGACTTATGCCTTCAAATAACAAAATACATGGTCTGCATAACAAAATAGCCGTTATTTTCAAAATTCGGGAGTTACGTATGTTCGATATTCGCACTTATTTTCTGTTATGTTGGTACACATGTCTATTATAAAGGGTGGTTAAATTTCAAGGGCTGATGTTGATTTTGAATAAAACACAAACTATTTAGGAAATTATTGTAATTTTATTTTATTATGATATATTGGTATTACTCAATTATGTATGAAACAAAATATCGATCAGGACAAGCATCGTCATTGACGTGCTCGGGAGACCAGGACGACTATCGTCATTGACATCTTTTCGGCCTTCCTTAAACCAGTTCTACCACAACTGAACTTGTGTTTTGCTCATTGTAGACTCCCCAAATGCCACAGTCAACAAATGTGCTTGCGCATTTAGTTTAATTTTTTACACAAAACTTAATACAGTTTCATACAGTTAATACAGTTTCTTTGATCCATTTTTTTGAATAGTAAAAAATCGAACAGCACACCAAATTACGACTAAAATTTTTGTCTGTCAAAAACAATCCTTTGGATTGTCTGTTTGTCAAACAGACAATCCAAAGTGGCTGATATTGCCAACATACTCATATATCGGGTGGTTAAATTTCAAGGGCCGATGTTGAATGTGAACCACACCTAAACGCCAAGTTTTTTTCCGAATTTTATTTGACATTTCTCTATTTCAGACTTGCTCCATGGAGAGACCGTTGGACTGTTTACTTTCGGGTTATTTGAAAGAAAAGGTGTACGTCGATAAGCCAGCAACAATTCAACAGCTAAAGGATGAGGTAATTCGGCGCATTAACGGCATAGAACCTCCATTATGCTTCAGGGTCATCGAAAATTTGGACCATCGGATGGAGGTGTGCCGCCGTGGTCGCGGCGCCTATTTGGCCGATATTTTGTTCCATACATAATTGAATAATACCAATATATCGTAATAAAATAAAATTACAATAATTTCCTAAATAGTTTGTGTTTTATTCCAAATCAACATCAGCCCTTGAAATTTAAACACCCTTTATGAAAAGAAAAAACATATATTTCTTATTTTTGCAGCTAAAGATCGTTTTATTTTATATAAAAAAAAGAAAATTCAACAGTATTTATTTTCAATATTTCGATAACAATTTGTTATCATCGTCAGGAAAATTAAAATTGTTATGGAAATATTGAAAATAAATACTGTTGAGTTTTTTTTTATATAAAATAAACCGATCTTTAGCTACAAAAATAGGAAATATTTACTTAAACAAGATCAAATAATTATATAACAAACGAAATTATTTTTTCTGTACGATCTGTCTGCACTTATGTTTGTTAAAAAATATATTTTGGCCATACGAAAGATTAAAAATATTTTTGTGTAATCAATCAGCTATTATGCTTTTTCATCCCATTGTGCAAAAAGTTAATAGAAATTATTTTCCTTTTAATTCACATTTAAGCATCATCATTGTCAACCTTTTTGCGTTATTTGCAGCTGAGCACCCTTTAGTTTTGGTTTCATTTATTGTTGTTGTATGTGTTTCAAAACTCCAAGCAGAGATTGTTGCCATAAACGAGTGAATGAAGAAGAAAAGTTACTTGTTTTTCAATTTACATTTCGCGAACAACTTTTTAAGGTTAGAAATGTGTAATGAACAAATGCATTTGTTTTGCCAGAATAGAAACAAAAAACGAAAAATAGAACAAAACACACAACTCTTGGCAACTTTGAGTGACTTCTTTATTATGTAATTTTTGTTTAATTTCGAGTCCTTTTTTCTTGTTGCTTTTGCTGACATAATTAAAAATATACTACTGCACACGAGACCGCAATTGCAATATAAATATACTTGTGTGAGTAAAACGTGGCTGTTGTTTTAAGTTTCTTGGTTTTAATTTGACGACTTTCATGTTTAAGTAATAAAAAATATTTTGCATATTTGAAACAAACATACGACTACATACATACACACCAATTTATTTTTGCCAAAATAAGTTGTATATCTAAATGCATTTGTTGTATACACATATATGCATTTATTTCCTTGCTCCGTCATGGTGTTGTACCGACTAACTGTATGCCATTGTATGTATTTGTTTAACAAATTTTATATGTACTCGTATACTAGTAACGAGTGATTTTTTGCTATTATCTTTTTGGCAACACTAGTTTTGACAGCTCACGCACGTTTTGTATCTTGTGTCACTGTCAAACATCTTCAGTTTGGTCTATAATTTAATCATGAATCGTCTTACAAACGAACAACGCTTGCAAATTATTGAATTTTATTACCAAAATGCGTGCCCTGTTAAGAAAGTTCATCGCGCGCTTCTTCCATTTTATGGTCAGTTTAATCGACCTACTGAGGCTTCTTTCTATTCGGGCTATTGTAAAAAAATTTCGCACCAAATTCACATTGTTGGACATTAAACCACCAACACGCTTACGTAGAGTGCGAACTGAAGAAAATATCGCAGCCGTATCGGCCAGTGTTGGTGCTGACCGTGAATTATCGATTCGGCGCCGTTCGCAGCAATTGGGCCTCTGTTACTCCACTACGTGGAAAATTTTGCGGAAGGATTTGGGTGTGAAGCCTTATAGGATACAGCTGGTGCAAGAATTGAAGCCAAACAACCTACCACAACGCCAAATTTTTGGTGAATGGGCTCTTGAAAAGTTAGATGAAGATCCACTTTTTTATCGAAGAATTGTGTTCAGCGACGAGGCTCATTTCTGGTTGAATGGATACGTGAACAAGCAAAACTGCCGTATTTAGAGTGAAGAGCAGCCAGAAGCACTGCAAGAGCTACCAATGCATCCACAAAAAACAACCGTTTGGTGCGGATTATGGGCTGGCGGCATCATTGGTCCGTATTTCTTCAAAGATGATGCGAATCGCAACGTTACTGTGAATGGTGAGCGTTACCGTGAGATGATAACAAACTTTTTTTTGCCCAAAATGGAAGAGCTTGACTTGCATGACATGTGGTTTCAACAAGACAGTGCCACATGCCACACAGCACGCAAAACAATGGACCAATTGATAGGCGAGTTCGGTGAACAGTTTATTTCACGCTTGGGACCAGTCAATTGGCCGCCCAGATCGTGCGATTTAACGGCTCTAGACTATTTTTTGTGGGGCTATGTTAAGGCTAATGTCTATAGCGACAAGCCCGCTTCGATTGACGCACTGGAAGCCAACATTGTCAACATTATTCGTGAGATAACGGCCAAAATGTTGGAAAGAGTATGCCAAAATTGGACTAAGCGAATGGACCATTTGAGGCGCAGCCGCGGCCAACATTTGCATGAAATAATCTTCAAACATTAAATTATATCGACCCAACTATCGATCCAAATAAATATTTCATGCATTTTTCTGAATTTTATGTGTGTGTTTTTTTTTTAAATTTCCGATAGTTCTTAAAAAATCACCCATTATATACATATGTATGTAGCTTGTTGAAAAGAAAAATGTTTTTTTAATTCTAAGTTTCATGTCAACATTTGTGGATTCTTGCACATGGTGGCTGTTTGTTGGATATTCTTTTATTTTTTTTTTTTTGCAACTCGAAAATATCATCGCCGTCATCGTCATCATGGCGTACCTTCTCTGATGCAAGAAAATTAATATTTCATGATATTTTCTCTAACAAAAATGTGCTCGAGCTTAACATCAAATATTTGTACATATTAAAATAAATAAAATGAAAAAAATAATTACTTTTGGGAATATTTTTATAGCCGTTTTAGGAGTATAGAAAAAACAAGCAAATAAAATAATTTAAAAAGTAACTGCTAGTTTATTTCACGAAATGTTTGAAGAAAAACTTCACTCATAATCTCTTGCTTCATGAACTGAAACATTTGTTTCAGGGAGAACAACTGGCTTCATAGTTATTAGTGGCTTGATTATCGACAAAGTTCGAATTACATAGAGAAAATGGTAACGCAGTTTTATAAAACGATAAAACAGGATGCAAAGACTGCCATGCCGATATAACTGTATGACTTATTTTAAAGAAGGTATTGCTGTGTGACTTCTTTTAATATTAAACGTAATATTAGGACTTTTCAGTCGACATGAGTAAATGCCTCCGGAGAATAGGCGTTTGCCTCTGCCACTAAAGCCAAAAAGATGAAAAAGAGAATGAAGAATAATCTGCGGAACCTGCGGATGACATGGGTTTTGCCATTTTCGCCTAAATTGATGAGAAAAGTCTGCCGCAGATTTTATGGCGGCGGGGTCAATGGCCCATAACAGTTTGAAAACTGGTGTGTTTAGTCCTCCATTCTTGTTTTGGCTTTGCGCGTTATAATAACAGGTGCAAGTCAAATGTCCACAGACATTACATCATCCAGAGCTCATCCATTTGTGTTCGATTGCCTAGTGAATCGTACAGCGCTTTTAAGAGAGAATTAGTTTTTCAGTCGTACGGTTCGTTTGTGGAACAAGATGCCTGCGTAAGTGTTTTCTGCCACATGTAATGTTGGAAGGTTCAAGTGAAACATCCACAAACACTACTCCATTAGTAGGCTCTGCTTTCTCCAAATGACATATTTTCCTGGTACAACGCACAGTATATGTAGGGATCATCTGCTGTATATTAGTCTAAGACAAAAAAAGAAAGTCGATAAAATATCGTCATAATTATTTTAACGATACGATTAACGTTATATAAATATGGAAACGCACTATTGCTGTGCTTTGTGGATTTTGGGCTAACGCTTCCTTTCCCTTGCCATCCCAACTGCCTAGGAAACTATTCGCGGTAGAGAGCCGAGTTCTTGAGCAATACATTGGAAATCTTATGAAGATCCTTTGCACAGGAGTTACTGTTACTGCCCTGAAAGTTACTACCAGCTCCTTTTCTTTGCCTTCCAAAGTTCCTAAGGAACTGTTTGCGGTAGAGGCTAACAAGCTTGACTTCTTGAGCAAGCATTTGCTGGGAATCTTGTGAAGATCTCTCGTACGAGAGTTACAGTTACATAAGGTGATTCTTTTCTGTGATAACACAGCATAGGACACTTATATTAATCGCAGAAGGCATCGTTTGGGACTTATGTAGAGATCCTTATGTTATTCGTACAGAGAGCAGCAAAAGGATCATTCGATGAATCTTGGACAAAGCTCATGATAAATGCAAGTTATCGATATTTATAATCATAAAGAATCAAGTTTGCTTGTTATATTCTTTACTTGCGATGCTATTTTTTCACGGTAACTACTCGGCCAACCTTATTTTCGATGAAGTACCACCTGATGACGCCTAGAGAACCTAGAAACCTCATCAAACAGTAACTCTTTGTAGATGCGTTGAATTTTCAACAATCACTAAGGTAAAAGTGTGCCTCGTCGCTGAAATTAAGGCATTTTGATTTGAACGCCCAATTTTGTAAAAGGCATCAACAATCTTAACGCGCTGCTCAATTGATTACTCCTCTGGGGTGGGCTGGTCGTTAACATCTGACTCAAAATTAATAATGTGCGTTATCGTTGGGCTACATACGAGTGCTTACATATGCACTATACACGAAATTGGCACCTGAGTGTACATTCCTTGAGGGCAATAGTGATTATTGTTAAGGAGATAAGCCAGCACACCATTCGATAAGGCCGTAATCGTTGATGTTGAATCATATTCTATATAACTAAATTGGTTTGTAATTGATTTTGAAAACTTAATTGAAGAAACTCGAAGTTTTTGCTGTTTTTACCTCAAAAGTTCTTCTCTGCCAGTAATTTTTCTTGTCTGTTTTGCATAAATTTGAAGTTTATTGAAATTTATGCATGCAACCATTTAAGGTTTCAGAAGTTTTTCGTTTTCGTTTTTTTTTGCATTTTCACTTCATAATATCTTCTTTTGGAAAGCAAAAAAGATTATTTTTTTGACTTAACTTCAAATCTGGCAAAAAGTTTAAATGCATTTATCTCTAAACTACAATACTTCACTCAATTTATTCAAGCATCTCAGTATCAGTTTTAAATTCATTTATTTTCATTTAACGCTTAATAAAATATTTTCCAAGTTTGCGCAAATTTTTGTGTACTTTTTATATTCAAATTTAAGCCACCATTCGATTTCTCCTTTTCTTTTTTTTTGTTAATTTTCTCAACATTTTTTTGCGAGCAAGTTTTAACATAAATTTTCCCAAGTAACCAAAAATGATACAGCAAAAATGTTAAGTTTACTTTGGAAAATATTTTGCCAACAAAATTGTTAGAGTTCCCAAACGAGAGAAAGAAGAAGAAATTTAAATAAAACTAAACAAGTTGTGTGGGGTGCTAAGCAAAGTTTTGCAATAAGTTTGAAGGAAGGAAGAGGTTGGAGCTTAAGAGTTCTTAAACGGAAAATCAAGGGATTAACTAAACAACCACTTTAATACATTTTAAGCGTATAAACGAGCACAGTTGTGACAGTTCATAAGATTGATTGATTGATTTATGGGAAATACACAAAACATGGTTTCCGCTAAAATAAAGAGTTGATGTTACATTGAGAGAAAAAAATGTCTGGGTGTTGTAAAAAAAATCTGAAAATAATCATCATGAAAACATGGCGATTTAAAAATATATTCAGAGTCAGCATCATCATTGTTCACTTGACTGAACAAGGTATTGGGTTATCCATCCCTGGTCTGTTTATTAACGCCCCCAACATTTTTTGACGTCCGTAAAAACCAAACAAAAAGCGGTCAAAATTCAATCTTCATAAAAGAAAACAGCGAACGGTGAAAATATTAAGCCGACAAGAAAATATACAGTATAATCTAAAATACAACCATTTATTTCTGAATAATACATTATTTATCTCCCAAAATATAGTGCATAGAATTTAGTGCATATAATTTAAAACTAACTTTTCAAAATCGAATGAATTAATAAAACAAACTAATTTATATTTTTTTTACAAAGCAATCCAGTGTTTGACCTTATTTTCATTGGGAAAACCCCGCTTTCTTATTTTTTAATCCGTTAAAACAATCATAGTTCTTCAGCGCCTCAACTGCATCGGGTAAAAGCGTAACCAATAAAGAGATAATGCAAAGAAAGAGCCGCCAAAAAAAAGGAGGATGGAAAACGCTCGATTTCATATTACACTTTTGTTTCAATTCCACTTGACTTCAATAGTGTCATCACATCCTACAATTTTTTTTCTTGGACCAGTACTCAGGGGATGACCCCTACATATGCAGTGCATTTTCCCGGAACTAGGAAAATAGGTTGTGAGGAGGGGGAAAGAGGGAGTAGATTGGAAGGAGGTTTAGAAGGCTTCGCTCCTATCCAAGGAAGAGATCATGTTTAAAGAACATGAGATCGAATTGGTAGTCATGCAGGGCAGTTTGTTATGTGTTGGGGCGCTGTTACACTCATTATATTTACCCAGTAACAGTGCGGTAAAAACACATTGGCAGCTACCCACGGAAATCAATTTCACACCTGTATTCAGACAATCATTAAACCAGTTTATTCATTTTACTACAATCCGCCCGCTATGAACATATACTAGCTTGTGAAATCTTATAATACAACTCTGTTCTTGAGAAAAGTATGTATTAAAAAAAAATTATAATAATGCGGGCAGTAATAAAAACGATTTTCACCAGCACCTGCCTTTACGGCCTTATCTGATGTTGGACAAATTCCACGAAAAGAACTATTCATGATTCACCCCGTGTGGCTAATTAGACTCACACATGTAACAGTTTTTGCTATATGATTGTAGCCATATGAGCACCTTCTTCGTTCAGGGTTCGGGCCTTTTAATTCCTCCTGTATGCCATTTCCCAGCAATCAATGGAAGACAAGGCTTAATGAGTTGGTAGGCCGAAGCCCACTAAGAGCATCAGCCTTGCAACCAACTCAGCTGTCAACCATCATCACTGGTTTTTACAGTACAGATAACTGTTTTAAAGGTAACAGACTCTCGGGAGGTTGTTAGTCCCTGAAAAAGGTCTCACACCAAACAGTTATCAGGGATACTAACTCATCACCCTTCCTGCGTTTTAGTTTTCAACGACAGCCAGAACATTTCAGCTAAGGTAGACACCTCAACCATGATCAGCCCGGGTTGAAGTGCAAGCAGAACCACCCGGCGGCCGTGCTGATCCCCCTTCAGAAGCCAACACAATATAAATCATGCGGCTGTCTAGAGTTTTTTTTTTGCTACAACAAACGAGGGACTCCTTTCCCTCTTTACCCGAAAAACAGAGTGCCCTGGTTAGGAATACGCCAAAGCAAAACCTGTTGCCCGAGGGGGAGAAAGCATCAACAGTTACAAAAAGAAAAATTTAAAAAAAAGAACACTGTCAAAAAAATATGACTTTGAATTTAAAAGTATTTTATGCGTGTTCTTTTTGAAATATTGCCATTCACATAACGTGTTCATCTTTTTCATCAGTTTTATTTCCTTTTGCGAAATTTCTTTTATGGCTTCCTTTTTTGCCAGATACTCCCAGTTAAGCAACGCCAAATCTTACATGTTTTTGTTTTAACCTTAAATTAAACATCAAGCAGCATTGATTGTGGTAACACGAAAGTACTTTTAAATTAACGAGTGTGGGCATGTGTGTGTGTGTGTGCGTGTGTGTGTGTGTATGTATGTGTGTGCGTCTGTATGTATTGCGTATTTGTGTGCATAAGAAGAGAAATTTACTAGCAAAACTTTGCAAAAAGTCATATTATGTTTGCATATGTTGCACTCCATTTCCAATCCCATAAAAAAAAATCCTCTCCAACCCGGACAAACACATTTCGCTACTCCACCCAGCAAGGAGTTCTTTTTCATTATGCGCGCCATCCACTGATTTTTCACGACATCATATTTCATCGCCAAAATGCTCTTTTTATGCATTCGAATACACACGCAAGCACACATACATACATACTCGTACATATGAGAATGAGGCAGATCATAAAACATTTCATTAAGGATTTAAGCAAGTCAGTGGAGTAATAACCTTTAAAAAACTGTTGGTAAGTTTGTATGTCGTATGCGGTTCTGTGATGATTATTGCAAGACCTGCAAAAAAATTCTTTCAAGGAAAATTTTGGCACAAAAAAAGCATAATTAAATAAAATTCCTTCTTAAATTAAAGTTGTTATTAAAATCTAACAAACTGAGTTTAATTAGTGTCTAATGAATGTGGAAAAACACTAGAAAAATTTGTGCTTTCTTTTTAGCTTTAAAGGCGGCGCCAGTATTAGTAACGTAAAACTGAACATAAATTATTTTTGTGTTGTTGCGGGAATGTTTAAAATCCAAGCAGAGCTATAAAAGAAAAAATCTTGTTTGATGGAACATTCTGGAAATAAATTGTAGCTTTGTGAATTAATTTATTTCTCATAAAATATGAACTGGATTGAAACACGAATGCATTCAGAATGAATTGAAAGTTTGTGAATGCATTCATTTCAAAAAAAAATTAAATTAAGTATCTTTTAACGATTCGATAATCACAACTTTTGTCATCAAATTTTATCGCTTGCACTAACGATTGTGTGATTCTGTAACTTAATTCTAACGATGGTAAACAGCTGTATTTTTCTGTTCATTCATATAAGCATCACGTGGCGTCTCTGCCAGAAAAAAGCGAAAACCACAAAGAAGAAAAGAAAAAACAATAAATTTTTCCATAACAATATGTATACATATTAATTTTTATTTTTAAGTCACAATAAATATTATTTAATTTGTAATAAGGTAAGTAAAATAAAATAAGTGTCCATATGTTTCATTTATTTTTTTATATGTACTAATTTCTATATGTTCAGAATGACCACAACTAAGACTGGTGATAATCAATATAACTTTTTAAATTCATTAACTGTCAACTCAAAGGAATTGTCCAACTCCCGATAAACACACTGATTATCCCTTGAAGCGTTCAAACTTTTTTCATCCCTTGAAAAAATTATACTGAAATTTTTGTTTTTGAAAATTTATTTAATAAATATTTTATGTATTTATTTATGTATTTAATATATAATAAATATTTTTATGTCTTAAAAATCAGATTGTAAGCACTTTATTTCATGGATGCACAATTAAAAGAAATATACTTTAACGATTGAATAAACAACAAGTAAATTTTTGTCTTCAAGAAATCGACAATCGGCAGTAAAATTAACAGCTGATTTTGATCGACTACGAATATCGTTAAGAAAATGTTACAGAATAGCAAGTTCGGTAAAATATCGTTATAATTATTTTAATGATTCGATTATCGTTATATAAGTTACAAAATCGCACTACTGAATTAAAAGCTGAAAGTGTTCAATTAATTCAATTCAAAAAATTATAAATAGCTTGTTTTTGTTTCCTAGCTGGCTACGAGTATATGTCGACATTTTATAGGAGCTGCCCTAATAGTGAATAATAAACTCAGTTGTGAGGTGAATAAATTTAATTCACATAATAATAATTCACTGTTAATGTTTATATTTTAGAGTCAGTTCCTCTTGTTTTTACAATATTAATGTTTACTTTTTATGAAAAATAGTTCAATTTTAAGAACTAATATAATTACTGTTTTCTTTCTCTTGAATTTTATCAAAACCCCATGTTTTTCTGCCAGAGACCTAACTCAATGCATTCTTATACAATAATTCAGATATATAAATAAAGGAATTCAATTAATTTACATCTCCTAAGCCTAGTATTGAGATTGAATGTGCGAAAAATTTTCAGCAACAATTTTTATTTCGTACGAAAAAATTGAGATGTACTCAGTGTTGTCTATTTTTTCTCTTACTCATGTTTCTTTTTTAATTTTAAGTATACATGTATGTATTTCGTGCGAAAAAAGCTTTGCTTATGTTATTTCGCAGCTGAAAAAACAAATAGTCCCGGAAACAATTTTAAATTAAAACATGTTGCAGATACATTTTGTGTGTTTTTCGCTTTAAAAACTCAGTGCTACATTTCGAAACTTATTTCGCAATTATTTCATACGAAACACTTTTGTATGCAATTTGAAAGAATTTCGCACGAAATAGTGAACTTAATATTAGCCTTAAGGGAGAAAAGAAAATATATATAATGTATTATAATTTCATTAAATACATTGAAATTATAATACAACTCTTTTCTTTTCAATCAAGTGAATGCATTCTAAGCTGTTTAGTTCCTGTGTTTTTTCACTGTCGTCCATATTTTCTTTGTATGTTCTATTTTAATTTTTTAAATTTTTTGCAACGAGGAGAAGGGGTCCCTCGTTTGATGCGGCAAACAAAACTCTAGGAAGCTGCATGACTTTTGTTGTGTTGGCTTCCAAAACTCTTTGGCAGAACGGGGATCAGCATGGCCCCCGGGTAGTTCTGCTTACGGTTAAACCTAGGCTGATCATGGTGGAGGGGCCTACCCTGGCTTTACCGTTCTGTTGAAATCTAAAACGCAGGAAGGGAATGTTAGTATCCTTGATAATTGTTTGGTGTGTGACTTTTTTCGGGGACTAACAACCTCCCGAGGGCCTGTTGCCTATACAACAGATACCTGTACTGTAAGGCAACAGTGGTGATGGTTGACGGGTGAGTTGGTTTAAGGGCGGATGCTGCTAGTGGGCTTCGGCCCATCAACTCATTAAGCCTTGTCTTCCATTGATTGCTGGGAAATTGCATACAGGAGGGATAAAAAGGACCGAACTCCTTAATAAGAAGTTGCTTATATGGCCGCAAACATATGGTAGGAATTGCTACCTGTGTCAGCCACACGGGGGTGCTGGTGAATTGTGAATAATTCACTCGTGGAATTGATCCACCATCAGATTAGGCCGTAAAGGGAAGTGCTGATGTAAATCTTTCACAGTTGTGTCGAACATTACGATATGTGTACGTTGTGACAAACAATGTATATTGGATCGTAATTTGAACAAAATGTAACTAAAATAACACGATATCGCTCCTTTAATGCAACATAGTCATAACTGAAAAAAAGCTTGTTTCGAGAAAAACACATTTCAAATTTCTAGTTTCCATAGAAGTCTTAGAAAATGTTTTTAGAAAATATCTCCTAAAGAAAACAGTTTTAAAGTAATTTGAATAAATTTTTGGCAGAATATAAAAGGTAATACTGTTAACAATTCTGCATTATTAACTCGAAAAGCTAATTTCTTGAGATATGACTATGTTGCAATAAAGGAGCAATATGTTTTCGAAAAGTTCGAATATAAAAACAACGCTTTTATATTATTGCGATAAAATTCGTTTGATGTGCCATGATACCAAAATGTAAAAGTTTCGACTTATCTCTTATTGTCCATATGTGGGTAAGCACTATTCCCCACATTAAAGCTTTTTTTCAACTGAAGCAGTATACAAGATCTGTGCAAATCAAGCAGTTTCTCAACTTTTCCTGATTTTTGTAATGGATCTAGACGTTGTAGATTTTCACACAGTATTTCGAATGTAAAATAAGTTAAAATAATTTTCTGCTGTCAGAACTCAAGCTGAGATACGTAACATATATATGTCATATATCTTAATTTCTTTCATTGCTTTGATTATGTTTGCTTTATTTCTTAATCACAACACTAAAGTGCAAAATTTGTAATAAAAAAAAAAAAAATCAAATAAACACATAATCAAACAAATATTAACTTTTTTGCCCAGCCAGACGGCAAAAACTTAAAAAGAGTGAGGGTTGGAGGGAAAAAAGAAAATACTACAACCGGAAACTAAAACTATGCACGGAAATCCATACTCACAACCCTTCGCTTTCAAAACAAAAACCATTAACTGCAACTCATCAACATACTCGTGCTAAACACTTACCAGAAAGAAGCAGCCTTGCAAACGGACACATACTCGTATAAAAATGCATGAGAACCTACACACACACACACACACACACCCACAAATAATACGGAGTCAGTTTAGCAAACGAATTGTACATTTTTAAAATAAACAACAATTTTGTGCCAACGTTAGTTTCGATTGGCGGTTGGTTGTTGTTGTTGTTGTTGTTGTTGGTTGTACATTGAACGTTGTGTGAAGATTTTCTAGAAATTTGTTGGCTTAGTATTATACTCATCTGCGAAAATGTGTACATTTGAAGGAGTGTGTTGAAGTATAACAACCATGTACGCACTTATTTCCGACGGCAAAGTGTTAAATGTTGTTATTTGTATGAGTTTCTACTTCAGAACATGTGTGCGGTGGAACTGCAGTTTTTTGTTCTGCCGAATAGCAAAATAGACGGTAATAGTAGGTACTATATATATACACAAGTTCATTTATAACATGTTAATAATATAATACATATAACAATATGATCATATGGTAAATCTACCTTTAATATTTGGCGGTATGAAGTTTTGACAATCAGCCCAATTATGAATATTCTCACGGAATTTATTTCTCTCGGAATTTATTCCTTACGGAATATATTTCTCACATAAAGTACTTTTTTCAAACAATTAAATTTTTTATTCGCTATTTTTAGCTTCTAACATTTATACCAGTAAAAAATTATAAATAGCTTGTTTTCTATGTTTCCCAGCTATCTATATGTCGACCTTTCATAGGAACTACCCTAATCATCAGTAGACTTTGGAAATTTTTGAAAGATATTCTCAAACATTCAACTTTATATCCCAACAATATAAATAAATTGTTGAGAATTTAAAAGAAAAATGGTCTAATAATACCTGTCAAAACACAAAAAACAAGCTTTTTCATTTATACACGTCTCTATCATTTCTTTACACTTTACAAACAACGGTTTGTTCATTTGTTTGAAAGGTGTAAAGAAATGATAGAGACGTGTATAAATGAAAAAGCTTGTTTTTTTGTGTTTTGACAGGTATTATTAGACCATTTTTCCTTTAAATTCTCAACAATTTATTTAGATTGTTGGGATATAAAGTTGAATGTTTGAGAATATCTTTCAAAAATTTCCAAAGTCTACTGATGATTAGGGTAGTTCCTATGAAAGGTCGACATATAGATAGCTGGGAAACATAGAAAACAAACTATTTATAATTTGTACTTTTTCAATTCAAATTAAAGAAAAAAGCATAATTTTTGTCCGTAAGAATTAAAGAGTTGATCTCGATTTAGTGTTTCCAACGAATGGAGAGAAGAAAAAATAAAAAAACCTCATGATTAATTTGTGTTCATAATTGCAGGAAAGGGAAAAATTATAAAATTTCTACGGAATTTTTATTTATAATTGGGCTGAATATGACTCTTTAAGTCATATTGGGCTATATGGCCATTATATTGAAGACTATATCGCTCCTTTATTGCAACATAGTCATATCTCAAAAAATGAGCTTTTCGAGTTAACAATGCAGAATTAGTAACAGTACTACATTTTATATTGTGCCAAAAATGTATTCAAATTGCTTTTAAACTGTTTCCTTCAGGAGATATTTTCTCAAAAAATTTGCTAAGACTTGTATGGAAACTAAAAACTTAAAATGCGTTTTTCTTGAAACGAGCTTTTTTACGATATGACTATGTTGCAATAAAGGAAAGATATGATTATATACCTCGTTAAATCAACATACAAGGTGGTCCAAAGGACTTTTTCGTTAAAATACTTCTTTTTAGATTATAAACAATACAAAATAAAAATTTTTTTTATACAGGATATCTGGCAGCAGATTTTTATTTTCAAACTTGAATAAAATAAGTAAGAGTGTAGAATATTCGGTTGGACCGAATCTAAAATACCTTTCACGATAGTCACGTATATATTCGTTGGTCTCATGTAAAAAAGCCCTAACAAACATAATTACAATTTTAAAGGAGAAGGAAAAATCGCAATGAAAACTGTATACCTACGATTATCTAAAAGTTAATTTTTTAGACAATGGCTTGTAAGAGCGATAGGTAGCGATAGGAGTAGTGTTTTGTCTTCAGTCCTGTGGCCACGTCTTTTGTTACTGCTGTCCGTATTTTTTATATATGTTCATTATTAGCTTCGTATGAAACCAAATTGCACCGGAATACACGTGTTTCTCCCTTTTTAACTGTTTCCGTGTTTTCTTTATATGCTCATTATAAATTTTTTAATGTACCTCATTGCCTTGCAGGGTGGAATGTGTTGGACTAAATTTTGTTAGTCTGAGCAGTGTCGAGGGTACATATATACACTGGACACTGATCAGTTTTAACTTACTTAATTCCAATAAAAATTATAAATAGCCTGTTTTCTATGTTTCCCAGCTATCTATATGTCGACATTTCATAGGAACTACCCTAATCATCAGTAGACTTTGGAAATTTTTGAAAGATATTCTCAAACATTCAACTTTATATAAAGTTGAATGTTTGATAGGCTATATCTTGGTTATATATGGACCGATATCGGAATTTTTCATTTGCTGTATTTTAGTAACCCCTTTTATAACCAGAACTGCTTTTAAGCAAAATAAAATTTTTTCGTGAGAAAACTGGTTTAGGCTTTATCTGGTTTAGACGGATATCGGAAATTTTAAGTTTCTCTATTTGGTATCCTCTGGATTTATTTTTAAGCAAAAAAAAAAGTTGTTAAAGTTCACTTACGCAACATTTTCCTGAAAAAAATCGGTTCTGGCTCTATCTGGGGTATACCAGTATATGGACCGATATCGGAAATTTTCATTTTCTGTATTTAAGTAACCTCTTTTTATTACCAGAAATGGCTTAAAGCAAAAAAAAAAAAATCTTAAGTTTTCTTATGCGTCATCTTCATGAAAAAATCGGTTTGGGCTATATCTCGGGTATACCAGTATATGGACCGATATCGAAAATTTTCATTTTCTAAATTTTAGTAACCTCTTTTTATTACCAGAAATGATTTAAAGCAAAAAAATCTTATGTTTGCTTACGCGACCTTTTCCTGAAAAAATCGGTTCAGGCTCAATCTCGGGTATACCAGTATATGGACCGATATCGGAAATTTTTTCTATATTTAAGTAACCTCTTTTTATTACCAGAACTGATTTAAAGCAAAAAAAATTTTAAGTTTTGAATTCGTTAGAAAACCGGTCTAGGCTATATCTCGGGTATGTATGAACCAATATCGGGAAATTTTTTTTTCCTTGTAATTGCTATGCTTAATAATTGTGTGAAGTTTGAAGCAAAACAAAAAATTTTTCTTTTAAATTTTCATACAAACTTGCAAAAAATACTGGCTTTTTCGGAATTTTGGCTATATCTCAGCTATATGTGAACCGATTTTACTGAATTTCAATAGCATGAACAAAGGAACAAAAATTTTGTTCCGAAACAATGGGTGAATCCAGCCATCGCAAATGCATATGCACATATATTCCTTGTTAGTGTAGAGGAAAAAGAAATATACCCGTCCATTTTGCAAATGCCATGAAGCTTCTCTTGTTTTTTCTATTCTCTTGTCCGGCTTATAGTAAAAGGCCAATGTAAGCGGCTTGCGACAACGAGCGGCAACCACCTGTTCTACTTGCCGCTTGAGTTTATTTGTTGTAGGCAAATGAACGCGGCTAATTGAAGAAAAATTTGTGCTTCGAAGATTGAACAAAAAAACATTTTGATTTTTTTTTAAAGCCAAATTAAATAAACAAATTCAATTGTTGAACTTCCAAACCCGAAAATTAATTTCTGTGTTCTATTTTTTTCCTTTACTTTTTGGTTTGACAAATTGAAGCGGCAAAACAAAAAGTTCAACTGAATTCAACATTGCCGCTCGACCACCTTTAACGGCATTGCCAAATTAAATTAAATTGAATGTGTTGAAATTTATGTACGAATATTTTTATAAAAAATATAGTTTTTTGTAAATGGGTCACATTGTTGCCGCCCGCTGCCGCATGCCGCTTGCATTGGCCTTTCACTATTAGTTTTGGCCGATCGTTTTAAGTCTGTCTGCGTGCCAGTGAATTTCTAATTCATTCGACTGCTGGCTGTAGCGGCTTGCAAGTGCCGAACTTACAATTGCACTTTACGGTTATTTCGACGTGTTTGAGTTGTGCTAAAATAATAGTCAAGTTTAACGCTGCTAACGTTAACACACACATACACACCCACATATATACACTAACCTACAGATCTGCCATAGTTATAGGAAATTTATAATTTTATTGTGTTTTATCCTGCAGCAGAGTATTTAAATACGCGCTCATGTAAACTCCCCTTCTCCTCCAAATGCAAAATGCTAGAATGGATCTAAAAATACCTGCAGTTGTATCTCTTTCGCTCATTTTTTTTTTCTTTTGCCAAACAACTACAACAATTGTGGAATATTTTTAATTCTATTCAAGCGTCAGAGAAAAAAACACAAAAAAAATGTGTAAAAAGGTTTAAAAGTGGAGTTTTGAAAGCCAAGTGTTATATTTGCTCTGGTTTTATGTTATCGAGTCTTTAATGCTAAAAATAAAGAATTTGTTGTTTTTTGTTTAACATTGCAGCAGAATAAAGAAACAAAAAACATTTCATTGTTTAGTTTTACTTGGCGGAAATTTCATTTTAAACACTTAATTGAAAATTTTACTTTAACAATATTTTCAAAAGCAAATTTACACAAACATTGAAAATGTTTTAGCTTTATGTCGATAACTTCTTTAAGTGTATACGAGTATGTGCAATATGTGCGCAAAGGGAAGTGAATGTAAAATTTTGGGCAAACTGCCCATTGCGATGTGCTAACTGCTGGTAAAGCGGACAAGGTGATTTGAACAATAATAAAGTCATTTCACATTTCAGCACCATTTCTTTTTAATGAAAATGTCTATATTTAAGTAATAAGATTTATTTGTAGAGTATAATGACTTCAATGATGGAACAACAACGTAATTAAGTGCGATAATTGCAGAGCACATGGTTGTGTAAATTTCATGCAACATGATAAATATATATAGCGATTAGATTAACGCATTATTGTCTAATGGGTATGTAAATATCCAACAAATTGGCGAGAATAGAAAAATTGTAGTGTATGTCAGAGTATAGATCAGTGATGCCCAAAAGTTCTATATGGAAGAGCAAACACCAATACATTTAAGGAAAAACTAATTTTATTTAAAAAGCAAAGCTTACGAAAGTGTTGTTGTTGTGTGTGTACACACACATGTATAATTAAATCGTAGGTTTTAATCTAAGTGCTTTTAGAAAAACAAATGAGCACCATGCGCATAGGGCTTGGGCACTTGTGCTATAGATTATAGCTTTAACTTTAGATGTAGAGACTGGTTAGCCTAAAAACATTAAAAGAAAAATTCTTTTGCTCTTCGTATTTTTCCATAAAGACAATATGGAACTTTTTTTTACTGTAGCTCCAAGTTGGATATACTTTTACATCTTCTTCCCCAGCTGAAATATTGAGCCGTACAAACATATTTTAGTTGCTTAGCGTTTTCTTTTTATGCAATAACATACTAATATCTAAATTATTGCCAATGTTTTTGCGTATTTAAATTTTTACGTGCTCATAAGATTGTAAATGTTTGTTTGATTTTTGATTTTTTAAATACACACAAATACTGGCAATATACCTACACTGAAAAAATTTTCTTCAGAAATTCTCTGAATTTTGACATTACTTTTATGAATTTTTTCATTATTTTTCAACCATTGTAACTTTTCATTATCATCATTAGATTATTTTAATGAAAACCTTCATAAAAGTAATGAAACATTTTTATAAGAAACATGACTTATTTTCATTAAAAGTATGAAAGACAAATCATATGATTAGTGAAATAGTTTCTCTAGATCAAAGAATCAATTTCATAAAGCACATGAAAACTGTACATTAAATTAATAAAAAAGTAACATTTATTTAATGAAATAACTTCTTTGTACTAATGTAATATATTCATTAAAAATATGAAACTCCTTCATAAGTCAATGAAGTTAGTTCATTTATCTAATTTTATTATTCATTGAGCACCTGACAAATTTACATTACATCAATGAAATAGTTACATTTGTTTAATGAAATAATACCATAACATACGTTAATAAAATATGTTCACAAATGTACGTAATAAGATCAATGGAATTATTTCATTTATTCATTGATACTTTATTTCATTACACAAACAATACTATTCCTTGCTTTTGTGGAATTGTACCTAATTATAGTATAAGAAAATGTTGAACAAGTATTCACCAAATAAAACAGATTTTATTAATTCAAATTTCTGCCATACACTGGTATTTAAATTTTTTAAACTATTATTATGCTGATTTGATTACATGCACATATGTACATGCATACCCTAGTTTGGTAGCCAGAAATTTATTTGTCATTTGACATTTTTTAAACTGTAGCTTAAGATTAATAAATGCCCATTAATATATCTTACCAAAATTCAAAGAATTGAAAAAAAAAATTTAATTTCGTTGTAGTCATAAATCCAATGATTTTTTTAATGAAACTATGATACTTAATGAAATCATTCTGATGGAACTATTTCATAATATATATGAAGTTTCATGCATATTGTGAAAAGTTTTCATTAGATTAATCAAAAATATTTAATGAAACAGTTTGATTAAATATATGACGCATAATTCTTTCAGTGTATGTACGAGTACATCGCCCGCACTCGAAGTCACGTAAGCGATATAAAATGAAGCTACTTAAAAAGATGACTCACAAAACAAATGCGGCAGTTAATGATTTTGTTTTTTCTTTCTGTTGCCTGTGATGGGATGCTTTAATGGTTTACATGTTTGCGTATTTTCTCTGTATTTTTATGATATTAAATGCTTTAAAACTGTCATGACAATTAAGCTTCTTTGCGTTTTTCCTTTTTAAATCAATGAAAAAAACTCCAAGCTTGTCAATTATGATACAGATACATGTATGTACATGCTTGCATAAGTACTAGAACACATGGACAAAAATGATGGAATGGAAACTTTTAAATATGTATTTCTGCGATTATATTGTTACCCAGCAAACATACTAAGGTTTAGTATTTCACTCTTTATTGGAGAGGGACAGTCATCAGCACTTATAACTGAAAGTTCATAAATTTTTCAAAAGTAAATACAAGTAGTCAAAAGCAGCTTCATAACTCATTAATTTTCAGGATAAAATAAAGTATTTACTTATATTTGACAAAACGATATTTTCACAAGGAGAGCAAGTTTGTTGGCTTTTGTATATTTGTACATCGGGTTTTAGTTCAAGGTTAGGTTAGGCTAGGTGCCAGCCATTAAAAAACCAGCCCACTTGGGTCCAATTTGGTCCCATTGTGTTGCCTGGGTGTGATATGTATCACAGCAGATCTACATATCAGTGGTTTAGACTCAATTTGAAGTTCGGTTAAAGATGTCCAATCCATTTACATTACATTCCGATACTCCCCCAAGTAGGGCAGCATCAGTCAGTCAAGATACATAGGAAAGAGCTGGACATCGACAAAGGAAGTGCTCAACACTCTCTACTTCCTCCTCGTCTTTGCAACTTCTGCATTAGTCATTAAATGGAAGATTTAACCTCTTCGACTGCAACTTTATGTGGCAGTTACTTGCCAGGACTGCCACAGCAACCTCATTTGGGGCAGGCCCTTAATTATAATAGTTCCTCCTCGTTCTGCAACTTCTACAGTAGTCATTAAATGGAAGATTTAACCTCTTCGACTGCGACTTTATGTGGCAATTACCTGTCAGGACTGCCACAGCAACCTCATTTGGGGCAGGCCCCTAATTATAATGGTCCTCCTGTTATCACATCTGGGCTGACTAGACCATCTCTCTTGTGAGGTCTCTAAAAGTTAACACTGGACTTGTTTCTTACAGCTGCTAAGTTTTAGTTCAAGTTTTTTTTTTCTTAACTTTTTCTTAAGAAGGATTTTTTACTATAGAAATTTGCTGTGATCAATATTTTTGATTGAAGAAGATATGATAGGCTCTGTACCATGAGATATATATGTATGCATTAATGACATTACTCGTCATAATATGAGTGTTGTATTTTTAATAATTCACAATGATTTAGTAACAATAAAATAAATACTTTTAGACGTCATCGGAATTTTTTAAGGTCATTAAAACGATTATCCCTTATAACAGTCTTAAACATACTGAAGTAACGCTATGGTATCACTTTCGTTAGAGGAAATGTTTGCTGGGTATGTTTTGTTTACGTATGGTGGGAGTTTATGTAAGCAAACACATATTATGTGTCCCCAAAAAAAAAGTAACACATGTTTTTCAGGACAAATTGTAGTGGTAGCATACATATAATTTTTTTGTATTTTATTTTATTAATCATTGTCATTATATTGACGAGGCCGATTATCATGATGTAAATCATTTATTTCTGCTCTTTTTTTCCGGCATGTCAAACAGATTTTTTTCGATTATTAAGCACATGTATTTACTGCATCTATTTATTATGTAAAATTAAATTATTTGAATTTTTATGGTAAAATATACATAAATGAAAGATGTTTGGTTTATTGAAATTGCTGATATATGTATGTACAACGTACATATGTATATAAACAGCTTGATGGTATAATTTTATTTGCCATAAATAATTGAAAAGTGTTATTACTTAGGATTAATTATGAACTACTCGTAAAACATAAAATGCTGGAGTTAAACTATCAGAGTGCCTCGACGGCAGAGTTGGTGGGATGTTTTATCGACAGTCTCGAGGTCACAGGCTCTTTAGTGTTTTGATGCAATAGATGAAGCTTCAGCAAGGTTGGATCAATAGCATAGTAAGGTACAACCATAATATGGTTGGCCGACAATATGGTTACCTTTGCCATAGTATTGTTGATTACGACACACATATATATATCGACATCTTAATATTCTGGCGTACCTTTAGATTTGTGCAAATGTTTTATATGTAGTTTTTGCGCAATTTTAGTCTTTTATTTCTTATTTAGATCAACAAAAAAATTTTTTTGCTTCAAATCTTTAACACAACTTTTATGCATAAAACAAAAATAAAAATTTTAGTTTATTATATGTCAACGACTGAAATAAAAACTCGTTATAGTTGACAATAGTAAGTTGTAAACTAATATTTGCTATATATAAATAACCGTATCATACATATGATAAAACCAAATATTTCAGTATTTAGTGTGCTGGAAGCTATTGTGGTTTTTAAAATAATTACATACAATACTAACATTGCATGCAACCATATTCGGAAATTAGTAGGCGGCAATAATAGATTTGCAGAAATGCACACGAAAACATGTTTATGGGTAAACAAACTATAATTAAATCGATAATCGGCTGATTTTAACAATAATACATAACCTTACGGCGTATATACAAATTTTTTTTTTATATTGGAACAGTACTTAGTGGATGGCCCCTACATATGCACTGCATTGTACCAGAACTAGGAAAATAGGTTGTGAGGAGGATGAAAGAGGGGGTAGTGTTTGTGAACATTTGACTTGAACTTTCCAATGTTATAATAGACAGGAAACACGTCTGCAGGCAACTTGTTCCACAGACGAAGCGTAGGGCTGAAAAACAAATTCTCTCTGTAATGCGTAGTACAATTCCCCAGGCAATCAACCACAAATGGATGAGCTCTAGACGATGAACGCGTGCTACGTAAGAATGTGCGAGTTTCGGGAACAAGATACCTAATCTCGTCAGAGCAAAATCCATTGTAGTAACGATAGAACAGAGTAACGCACCCCACACTGCGTCGATGTTCCAGTGTATCAATAGAGTTGGACACCCTACTGTCACTGATGAGCTTCTTTGCCCTCTCCTGCCCACGGTCGAATAATCCCAAAATAAACTTTGAGGCACCGGCCCAAACATGAGAGTTGTATTCCATTTTCGGTCGGATGTAGGTGGTATAAGTAGTAAGGAGGTCGAATCGATAATTCACGGTCATCACCAACACTGGCCGATACGGCTGCGATATTTTCTTCAGTTCACACTCTACTTAAGCGTGTTGGTGGTTTAATGTCCAACAATGTAAATTTGGTGCGAAATTTTTTTACAATAGCCCGAATAGAAGCCTCAGTAGGTCGATTAAACTGACCATAAAATGGAAGAAGCGCGCGATGAATTTTGGTAATAAAATTCAATAATTTGCAAGCGTTGTTCGTTTGTAAGACGATTCATGATTAAATTATAGACCAAACTGAAGATGTTTGACAGTGACATAAGATACAAAACGTGCGTGAGCTGTCAAAACTAGTGTTGCCAAAAAGATAATAGCAAAAAAATCACTCTATAGATACCAAGATATTTAACAACATTTTTATTTGGAATAGTTATATTCTCCATGGACTTTACATAATATGACTTCCAGTTTTTCTTTATATTATGATTACATTTTCCCCCTGATGTTCGAAAAAGTATTGTTTCGCATTTTTCTAAATGCAGCTATTATGCAAAAAACTCCACTTATTTAATGACAATAATGTACTTCTAAATTAGAACTAATGTCAATTAAATTAATTGGAGCATAATTTTGTGGAAATGTTGAAGCCACATTTTATAATGTCAAATGTCTTATTCTGTAGGTGGTGGCTTATTTTCTTGGTACCAGCATTAGATTTTTTTTTTTAAATAGAAACAGTTTTATTTGTACTCGTACTCGTATGAGCAAGAAATAGAAGTAAAAAATGTCATACAAGATTTCTAATATTAAACTAGAATTGTTGTTTGTTTCAACATATCAAGTTTTAAGTTGTTTATTTCTCTTCTCAAGTTTCCATTGTTCTATTTTTCTTCATTTTTCAAATTTTTTGTTTGTGTGTGTGTGTGTTTTTTGTTTTTGCAATTTCTTTTGAGCTTATAAAATTGACATACACTGACGTTTTGAATGTGATAAGAACATAAAAGGACAACACAAAAACAATAATTTACAATTTACTAAGAATCCTTAAAACTTGAGCATAAAAATAAAAACAAGTTGGTATAGAAGAAGAAGAAGAAGAAGAAACAGAAGCAGAAGAAGTCCTCTTATGTCCTTTCTAAAGGAAAGATGACTGTAAATCAACAAAGCAAATAAGATAACGTATCGGTTTAAATAATCAAAAAGATGTTGAGAAATGAGCAACCAATATGAGAGGGTGTACTTAAAAGGCCAAAAGAGGCCCCTCAGGCATTGTTCCTGCGGGATAAGAGATTTAAAAATTTATTTCATTTTTAATGTTAGAAAATTAAATATTTCCAGAGTCCTTATATATACAAACATGTGTGTGTGTGTGTGTGTATTTTCACCGTTCAAGTCAATAAGGCCTTTAAGACTTTTAATCCTTCATTAAGACAAATTCTTAGCAAAATGTTAAAAAATTCTTTGACAAGAAAATTCATTGACTTGGAACAAATTTGTTCAACAAAAGGCGCACACAAAATATTTACACACTCATACTTAAACAAATCCAAATCCAAACACACATAGACACACACACACACACACTAAATTGTTACAGATAAAAATGCGATTGTAAATCACCACTTATTGTGTGTTGAACAAGTAACAATTTCATTTCGATTTTCATTCAACTTTTTATCTCGTTTTTTTTTTTTTTGTTCGTTTTCTCTATCTTGTTGTGGTCAAATGTCTCTTTGCTGGTGTCAACGATTTTATTCTTATTGTTCGTTTGCATTACTTTTGTTGTTGTAGCAATTCAAGCGCATGCATGTTGTATCTTGTTTATGACAATATTAGCTTCTTGTTATTTCGTATTTCATATGAAGTGTATCTGTTTTTTTTTTTTTTTTGCCTTTCTTTTCATTTTCTTCTGTTATTTGTTAAATACGGGTCAATTTATAAGTTAATAATCATAAAGACTTTATGGGTATCCCTTTGTTTGCGTATATACGTGAACATTTGCAAAGGATGTCAAGAGAAGGAATAAAAAAAGGAAGCTCGTTTTATTGAACACAGTTAAAAAAATAGGAAATTTGAAAACTTAAAGAGACAAGTAAAACTAGAATGAGAATGGATTCAATTAATTTTATTGATAATCTATATTGAATTAAATATGGGGCAATCCAAAGTTTTTTGATATACATTATTTGATACTCTTTTCGAACAGTACAGATTTTTTGGCCTATGATTACAGAGATATAGGGTTTCATAAAAACCGAGTTATAAGAAAACTGTGTCCGAATAAATACTCATAACTTTTTCAATATTATTCCATACAGCATAACTTTTTTTTGCCTGGCAACAATTGTTGTCAAAACCAACGAAAACCTAATCGTTGATTTTGTTCGTTTCACTCTTGTGTGACACAAAGGTTTAACCCATAAAATAAAATTAAACTTGCCTGCAAACACGCACAAGCTGTTAGAGAGCTACTTATATGACCGGAAATTCGTCGTTAAGGAAGGTGATTTCAAAAGCTCGGCTCAGCCAGTCGAAGCTGGAGTTCCCCAGGGTAGCATATTGGGTCCAACTTTATATTTGATTTATGCTTCAGACATGCCAACGAGCTGCAAAATTCACACTTCAAGTTTTGCAGATGATACAGCATTCATCAGTGTCCATGAAGACTATAAATTAGCATCACAAAATTTGCAACAACATATTCTTATATTGGAGAAATGGCTGAAACTTTGGAAAATCAAAGTAAATGAACAAAAATGGACCCATGTTACATTCACACTACGTAGAAAAACTTGTACGGCTATTAAAATCAACAACTACATTGTTCCGCAGCACAGTGAAGTCAAATACCTTGGTATTCACCTCGACCGTAGGCTCACGTGGAAGTCTCACATTGACGCTAAAGTCACCCAGATGAAATTAAAAGCGGTGCAACTAAATTGGCTCATCGGCAGAAATTCTATCTTGAAGTTAGATTGCAAACTTTTGTTGTATAACGCAATCCTAAAGCCAATATAGAGCTATGGAATTTAATTGTGGGGTACCGCCTCTGCATCTAACATTGAGAAAATTCAAAAGCGCCAGAATAAAATTCTCCGTATAATTACTGCAGCTCCATGGTATGTTAAAAACTCTCGAATTCACAAATATCTAGGTGTACCCTTAGTGAAAGATGAATTTTCAAAACACGCGATAAGGTACATTAACAGACTGGAGTCTCACCCGAATCCTCTCGCACGTAGCATCCTTAACTTTGGTGGCCACACTCGACTGAGAAGGATGGACAGCCTTGCAACCATCAGAGCGTTGAAAAGGTGATTTACCAACAAAATACACGCAAGAAACAACTTTTCGTCTAGCATTGGTTGGACCTAAGTAAATAAAATTTTTCAATATTAATTAATTTTTTTTCTATATTAATTAATGAATTTTTAGTTTTAAGATTTGCATACTTATTGTTAGTTCTTTTAGAAGATACAATAAATAATTGAATTATCAAAAAAAAAAAAAAAATTCTTGTGTGAGACGCTGAGTGTACAACTTCTTTTGTTTTCGATAAATATTAAAATGTGAAACTCCAAGTGCAGTTGTGACTGTATGCAGTGAATAGCTCACAAAACCTTTTACCTATGAAGAAATAAATATAAGTTGAATTCTTTTGGAAAAGTAAAACGTGTTTGTTTTTCCTGCACAAGAAAGTTATTGTTAGAAACCGAAAAGCAAGAGGAGCTGAAAAATAAGGAACAATTCTGAAGCCAAAGCTACTACAAGGGTCTTTCTAGCATAGTTAACATATTGAAGGGCGAATAGACGAAGGGAAGAAAACTCCAGCTTAAGCAATGTATTCACCAACTGTCGTCAGAAAAATCTGACGAACTCGCGGTTAAGACAACTGGTCAAATCCACCAACAACAACTCTTCCAAGTAGCCCGTGGTCACATCATCGCCGGCATCAGAAGTTCCGCCTACCGTTTCTGCCCTGCAACTCGCTGGAATCGTCATCAGAAGGAAGTATACAGTAGTCAGACAAGCGTCCCTTCACCCTCTAGCAGCAGATCTTTCGGTAAATCCAATTTTGTTCTTTTTACCCCCTAACCCCGGATTGCCACGCACATATTGTTTTTCCTTTTCTGTCTACTATCTAATAAAAAATAGAAAAAAATTGTGCACAGTGGGCTTGGGAGCGATTTTTGTATAAAAAAAAATAAAACTGAAAACGCAGTTTATGTCAGTACTAGTCATTTGCAAATTTATCCAAATTTTATTGTCGAAAGAATGAAACACCCAAACTATTACTTTTTTAGAACAACAAAAATAAAACCTTAACTTTTCAAATCAGTTTTTATTTTCATTCTACTACTTTTTTGGAACTTAACGGTTAAAAGTGTTTTCAAACTACTACTTTTTGTGTAAAAGTAGTTTCAATTCACAATACAATTCACTACGAATTAATGTTCGAAAACAAAACATAAATGAAAAGTAAGGACTAGGAACACCAAAGCTTGAAATTGAAGTGATTTTCACTTGAAAGCAGAATCAAGAACATACCCGATAGTTAATGAAAGTTTTTGATTAAAACTTGCTTGTATGTCTACATATGCATATATAATACATGAAAATAATAATAAAAATTTGGACTAATGCTTAAAATATATCCTGCAAAGTACCATGCAATTTTTGCACAGTGATTTAACAGGAAAAATTTTTTATAAAAAATTTAAAAAAAAAAATCGGTAAAAATTGTAATTATTCGAATCCTATTACCAAATGGGTCTGAAAAGCTGTGAAAAAGACTTTTAATACAAAAAATATTTTTTTCAAGAAAATCAAAGAGTATAAACAGAAAAAAATATTTCAAAGATTAAGTCTCGAAAATCGCACTCAAGCCCACTGTGCACAACTTTTTTATATTTTTTATTAGATAGTAGACAGAAAAGAAAAAAGAAGTTATGAGTATTTATTCGAACAGTGTTTTCTTATTACTTGCTTTTTCTAACACCCGATATCTCTGAAACCATAAGCCAAAAAAATCTTTTTAAAAAAAAAACGATTTCAGTTCGTTAATTTCTCTTGCGGCAGAATCATAATAAAGATTGAATTGCATATCTGAACGGAATTAAACTTTGTGGTATGATTTATATTCAGAAAAACTACAGCAAATTGGTTGGCTAATTCTGGAGTTGTACTGATGGTTGTGAATATAGTTCTGATACCTTTCATAAGAGTTATTGTAATCTCCATTAACTAAACTGATTAACAATCTCAAACAACAATATAAATCATAAAATTTTAGCCAATTCCCAATAGATTTGTATAGATAATTGGAAACCTTAAAAAAATTGTGCTGCAAAAAGGAAAAGATTTGTTTCTCGTGATTTCAAATCGATGTGTGTAAACGCAATCGATTTAATTTTTTGATTTGAAATCACTAAAACGTTGCTCCGGACAAATAATGATTTTTAACCTACTGTCTTAATCATAATGTTTAGAATTTTTAGTTTTTTGTACCTTTTTACTGTTAAGCTATATAAAATCATATGTTTGATTTTCTGCTAAAAAAAAAAACTTCGTTTCCAATGTGGGCCGATTTCAAATCACTTGATTTTCAGAACGGGCATTTTATAGATTACGTATTGCTGTTTTAAGATCCAATATGCTATTTATTTAAATGCACTAAGAAAAATGAAAACAAAACAAGAAAATTATGTCGATGTCTGCTGGCAATTAGAGCAGGAAAATTCGAATGTGTGAGACACAATTGCAAAAGCTAACGTGCGGCATTGACGCAACTATTTTTTCTATTTCTATTCTATTTTCTATTTGGTTAGATAAATTTAATAAAACGCTAAAAGATATTATAATATATATGTTCACATATGTAGTTCCCAAAGAAAAATTAAAAAATTATTGTTTTCAAAGCATTAAATATTATTGTTTTGAAAGATATTTAACTATTGGATTTGGTTTTAAATATTACAATATATTATTGTTATTTTAAAATCCATTTTAAATTCGAATGGGCGTTTCTGTTACTATTTGTTTTTCTACTTTATTATTCCGGCAATAAATCCAATAAGTCTGCGGATGCATTGCTGTATTTTACTGACCTCAAAAGTTTTAATCTGTAAGTGATGCCAACTTGAAATGCGCTGTTCTGCGAATTATCACAATGATAGCAAGTGTTTACTTCTTCCTTTTACTCGTACCAGCAGAAGAACGACCACAGGTCGTTTCATATTCTTTTAAATGTTTGTTTTAATTTGTAGACCTTTTCAGTGCGACGTGAAATCATTTTCTTTTTTATTATCCCTAAAAGTATGCTAAGGAAAAAAAGCCATTACTTCTGTTTGGGATGTATTCAGTTTATTTGAATGAGGCTGGGAAAAATTATGACCCGTTGATTGTGTTTGTTTGTTTTTTTCTTCTTGTAACATCCATTCCATGTGTGTAAATGTGTGTGCACTATTTTGTTTGCCTTTCCTTCATGGAAAATATTAAAATTGATTTGTTTTGTTCGCATCAAACAAAGAACTTCAACGGAAGGAAGCAGATTTAATATCAAAAACGAAGAAAAAAAAATCATAAAAATAAGACTTAATTCCTATTTGCAGTTTTGTTGCCAACAAAATGAATATTGATAGAAGGAAAATAGTTTCATCTTTTATTTAAATTGTTTGAATAAAAATTTTTGTGTGTTAAGAAAAGTTTAACCCGTATAAACGATGGGTGATTATCGTACTAAAGTTGTAATCAAATACATATTGGAGTTTTTTTTCTCTCTCTCTTATTCTTTAAGTAGCTGCAGGCATTGAACCATTAAATTTGTCATAAAAGAAAAAGTTATTTTCTTGTTGGTTTGTCTACATGTTTTTAAGAAGTACTTAAACTTAAAATTTCCATCAGCGATGTAAAAACACTCCTTTTAACAAACACATTCAAGGCACGTTGGCAGAAGTTTAAATTTCTTAAAATGAATTTAGACAGCATTATTTTTATAATTTCAAAACCATTTTGTTCAAAATAATTTTTGGAATGCTTTTTAATTAAGTTTCTGCAAAATTTGTGTTGTAATGTTCTTTTAACAAAAATAGTTTAGAAAAAACTTTTGCTAGAAGACTTTTTTAAATAGAAGATTTATATTAACAGCCGTATTCATAAAAAATATTATATGTTTATTAAACAAATATTTAACAAATTTTCCACAGAAATTTGTCAAATAACAGTTTAGTCAACATAAAATATTTTGTATGAATAAAGCGGCCCATACACGTTTCAATTCAATTGTGAATTGAGTCGTTCAACTGAATTGATTATTGCCCACACACTTCATAAACTGAATTGAAAGATTTTTATTCAACTTCAATGAAATTATAGACAATTTTAAAAATATATAACGTCCTCTTTGCAAAAACACTACAAATATAAATTGTGAGACCTGATCAAGAGACTCGAACACACACAGCACAATCGAATTGAAAGACTTGCTAGTCAACTTAAAAAAATCAAAACATTTTAATTTTTCTTCAACCAACTCGACAACTGCCAAACTAATCAACCGACAAAGCCATACACGCTTTGATTTGGGCAACAACCGACTCAGTTGCCAACTGAGCTGAAACGTAAATGGGGTGCTTCAGGCCATAAAAATATTGTTTTAGCAGTAAAGGCGTTCTATTAAATATAATTTTCGAATGATTTGTTTTAACCTTCGCTTTTCCAAAGGTTTTTATGTTCATCGTTTACCTATGACAGCATGGGCGCTATTCAACATTTTTACGTATAAATATAGGTGATGTTTGCCACATATATCTATAGGTGTGTAAATACTACAAATTGATCTGTTCTCTCTTCTGCACAGCGGTAAATCTTTTTGGATATCGGAATCGAATACGCTTTACGCATTATATGCGTTCTAAGCCAGGTAAATATGGCATAAAAATCTGGTGGGCATGTGACTCAAAAACATTTTATCCACTTCAAAGGCAGCTGTACACTGGAAGAGTAAATGACGTAAGAGGCACTAACCAAGGCGAACGTATAGTAAAGGAGTTAGTTGGAATGTAAAAAAAATGAAGAAGGTACGTCACAATGGACAACTTTTTCACAACAATTTCGCCCGCCAAACAGCTAGCTACTTGAAAGTTATCGGTCGTTGGTATCGCAAAAGAAAACAAAAGGTGTGTTCCCGAAGATTTTAAACCATCCCGAAGCTCCGCGAAGTCACGTCTAGCTTATTTGGTTTGCCCGAGGCTGTAACTTTGGTTTCGTATGTTCCTGCTAAAAACAATTCGGTTGTTTTGTTGTCTTCAATGCATAAAGATAAAACTATTTGTGGTACACAATACAAGCCAGAAATAATTTTGTATTGTAACGAAACCAAGGGAGGGGTGGACACCATGGATAAAATGTCACAATATTCCACAGTCGCACAAGCGGCTGATCAGTAATCTAAATAATAATATAAAAATTAAAATAATAAACTTTACATTAAGCTGATCAGATCGTTGAGCGGCTGATCAGCAACATAAATTAAAAAGAGTATTTATTTTATAACAACACTATTTCATATTTAGTTATTTGATCTTGTTTAAGTAATTATTTCTTATTTTTTATATAAAAAATTCAACAGTATTTATTTTCAATATTTGGATAACAATTTGTTATCATCGTCAGGAAAAGTAATATGTTATTAAAATATTCAATTCAAATAAAATATTAATAACATATTAATTTTCCTGACGATGATACAAATAAAAAATATGCTTATTATTTTTTTATTTCAACCTTTTTTTTATTTTTTGGTTTTTAATTATCTAGATAGTTAAAAACCAAAAAAACTAAAACTTCCATAAATTACCTTAAGCTCGAACAATTACACATATTATGAAGAAGAAAAAAATAATAATAAAATAAAAAATTAATATTGTTGAATTTTTTATATAAAATCAAAATGATCTTTAGCTGCAAATATAAGAAATCTTTATATACAATTTTTATGCAATGAAAATAAAACATAAATTTCAAAATTTGAATAAAACCAAAAAAATAAAAATAAAAATTAAAGATGTTTGCCCAGCTGGGTGAGGTATTAGTAAACTTTAAAGAAAAATCCAAAAAAGCTAAAAAATCTATAAAAAGAAATATACTATATTTTTAAACAACTCTAAGGAACTAAAAAATTTGTTCTGTGCGTCTAAATTTCATTTAAATCGAAGATAAATTAAGAAAGTTATTCAAAAAATAAAATCGAAAATCTCCCAGCACTGGTAAAGCGAAGGTTAATGTCTTTAGTAGTGTTATGATACTTTTGACAAAACACGAAATATTTCTCTAAACGCTCTTTTTTGCAAGGCTAATTTTATAATGCTTTATTTTTTTAGAAATATATATTATATTCCTACATTTTTTTTTAATATACGTCAAAAATCAATAAGATTAATATCTGCAACTTTTTCTTTGGGTATGGAGAATTACTAATATTGCTACGAATTTCTAACTTTTTTAACCCACTGTGCAGCCGTTGATCTGCTTATTATAAATGTACACGCACATTCTTACATATGGAAAATTACTAATATTGCTACGAACTTCTAACGTTTTTAACCCACTGTGCAGCCGTGTATCTGCTTATTATAAATGTACACGCTCATTCTTACAAACAACATAATACACAAACAAATATACATTATCTTTAGATCGCAAAATTCCAAGTAAATCAACCACTAATATTTTGTTGTTTTTGCATTTTTACCCCCCATTTTTTGTTTTTAGTTTAATTTTTTTGAGTTTGTTGTTCCTATGGTAAATAAATGATACTCTAAGTAATTTGTAATCCCTTTACTTTGTAAAACTAAACATTTTTGGAAACTCTCTTTTGGAGACTGTTTGGTTCAATATCCATTAAGAAGTACATGTTAAAGAGCCTACGAATAGCTTTCAGGTTTAAAAAAACAAATTATGGAAATTAACTTTTTAAAGATATTTTTCTTCTACGTCCATTATCTTTTTACGATTTTGATTTAATGCGGGGGTTTGTAGAAAAGTTGTCATATTTTGAAGGCAGTGTAATTCAGGATATTTTATCTTATGAACGAATGTTTAGCTGGTCAAACACTCAATATATTTCGAGTATTGGAATTTTGCAAGAGGCATCAAATGATTTTCCTGGTCCGAACATGTACTCAATTACTACTCCTGGTGTTCATAGGGGCTAGGTTAATTCTTCTTCATATTTTTTATTTAATTTTTTTTTGTGTGTGTGTTGTTTTTGTGTTTGTTTTTGTATATATGGTATTAGTTGTTTAATTTTAAGTTTTCTTAATGTTAAGTTTAGTCAATGTAGATGTAACTCTACTAATGAGGGTAAAAGCCGGGAGCAAGCTTTGTTTTTCTTAAAACTAATATTAATTAATTTTGTATAAATTTTCTTTCTTAAAACTGATAAGCAAGATGCATGTTCTCAAAAAATGAATGTTATTGTAATTATAATAGTACTTTATAGTTTTAAGTATTCTAAAAATTATGGTGGTATTTCCTGTTATATGAAAAAATATGAAGTCTCAATAAAAACTAACTAACTAACTAGATATTTTTCTTCAAGCAGTGCTGGTTCTATATACACATGTTTATATATGCAAATCTTTTTCTTTTTTTAAATAAGTCAGATGCTCAAATATTTTTCCAGTCATCACTGGTGATGCTTCAAATCTTAAATACAACCGCATTCCTTAAATGTCCACTGCATTGAGTGTCAGCAGTTTGCTTGGTCCCTTTTTACCCCAGACTTTTGTAATACTTTTATCTTCTATCATATATTGATATTTTCTTTTATTTTAATACCAACACTTAATATTTTGTTCCCTTTTTCCTCTATTGGCATTTTTTCCTTGCGATGCAGTTTTCTCAATGTGTTTTTTTTTGCCGTTTTTGTTATATTTTTTAAGGATTATAAATATTTTATTTTAAATAAATACTTAATGTTTGTTCTGTTTAATAGAAATATATATTTTGCTTAATGTTCAGTGATACTTCTAGAATTATTTGTACGTTTGTTTTATTTCCATTTCCTTTCAACATGTCTGACTGGCCATTTAATATTGAAATATTTGTTTTTAATTTTTCTCTATCCTTTTCTCTCTTCCCCCCCCCCCCCCCCCCCCCTCCCAAACATCTTTCTCGCTCATGAATATAATTTTTCTATTTTATTTTGAGTTTTGGCAAAATTTTATTTGTCTCAGTATTCGGGGGAGAAAAAAAATTTTTAACATAAAAAAATATTCAGTTTCATACGCTGGGTAATAAATTTTGCAATAGTGCTGCAATATGTTGGCAATTTCCGTCTTCGCTGTTTTCTCACTCATTTTACAAAACAACGTTTGTTCAGTGTTGGTGTCTAAAGAAATTATAAACTAAGTGGGAGGTTCCGTTGAATAAATACCAAACAAAATTCTTACCACATATTATTTTAAACATCGTTTTCCTCTAAGAACTATGTTCAATTCTTCAAATCACATTATTGGGGTTTAAATAATTTCAATAAACGTAAAACTCTTTTTCTAAATTTCTATTATCAATTGTAGTTTTAATTTCAGTTCTTTATGGAACACCCTCTATAACGCCTTTTTGGCATACTTTTTCGAATGCTGTTGCATACTTTTAGGCTGCTAACATATAAATACTTAATTTTACAAAGGTTTGTGTTGATAGTATGTGCCAAGGTTTCTTTAAGTGTATTTGTCTTGTGTTGTAATATTTCTTGTAATGTCAGCATAAGGATTTAAAAATCCACACACACACAAATTACACAGGGACACTTAGGCAAGGGCGTTAATATTTCACAATAAATTTGCTGAATATGGAATTATTTATTTTTGTAAAACAAGGAATTTATAGGCATAAAGGAAAAAAGTTAAGTGTACATACATTACCTATGTATGTACTATATACATACACAAATAGGCATAATGACCTTGAAAACAATTTTGAAACAAAATCCGATAAGGAGAAGGTCCAGTTGTTTTGTCGGGATAATTTAAAACCATTTGAATTTAAGTAACAAAACAAAATAAAATGCTTAAGAAAATTGTTCGAATAAAATCTAGATCGATGATTTTACTCAAATATTTGGAACGAAAATTAAAAAAAGAATTAAAAATAATTTTCTAATATACAGCATGGCTACTATTTAGTCCTCTTCAAAGTAATCCGCCTCAGGTATAATACATTTATGCCAGCGTGAAACACGTTATTTGGTATCGCCAACAGCTCCTCTTTCGAATTTTCTTTATCTCCTCAAACGTAGCAAAACGCTTTCTTTTCATCTGTGTCTTCAGTTTTGAGAAGAGAAAAAGTCACCAAGGCCAACTGTAGTGAATGATAAAGATTTTGTTTTTGTATTACTAATATTACATGATGGGTTGTTATCATTCGTCTAGCTCAAGTTCAATCCTGGCTAAAGCCAAGAAATATTTTTATTTTTAATTACAACAATAATTGCCGCGATCAATAACTCCTGATCAAAGAAGACCGGAAAAACTAATTGAATACACTAAAGCTGGGGGGACAACTAGCTGTTTTGCAGACGCTTCACTGCTCATCAGCACCCAAAAACTCACGCATCAGCATTGTTGTGTGAGCTGGCGCGTTATCATGGTATAAAGTGCATTATTGGTTTTCCCACAACGCTGTGCGTTTCTGACGAATTGCTTCGCTCAACCTGCGCATAAACCTTATAAACCGTACGACCTTGTGGCAAAAATTCATGATGCACTATGCCATTGAAATCGAAGAAAACAGTGAGCAAATCCTTAACATTTGACCGAACTTGACGTGTTTTTTTGGTCTTGGCTCCTCTGGAACTTTTCATTGGGATGCTTGGGCTTTGGTTTGAATGTCATAACCATACTACCATGATCCGTTACCAGTTATGACCTTTTTGAGGAAATCTGGATCGCCGTTGAGGATGTTTAAGAGCTCCTGAGCGATGTCCATGCGACGTTGTTTTAGCTGAAAATTTACCAATTTTGGAACAATCTTCACTGCCGCATGTTTCAAGCCTAAAACATCCGTAAAAATTGCTTGGTATGAGCCGAACGCTATGACAACATCATCAGCAACTTCTCTAATAGTGATTCGACGATTATCCGAAATAATTTTTTTCACTGCTTCAATATTTTCATCGGTAGTTGAGGTGCTCGGGCGACCAGGAGGAATATCGTCGTTGTCGTCTTCTCGGCCTACTTTAAGCTGGGCTTACCATAATTGAACTTGTGTTCTGCTCATAGTAGACTCGCTAAACGCGAACACATCAAATGCCCCTGCACAATTAATTTCATTTTTTACACAAAACTTAAAAGAGTTTCTTTGATCCATTTTTTCGAATAGTGAAAAATCGAAGAGCACACCAAAACACGATTAACCTTTTTATCTGGCAAAAACAAACTTACCATCCAAAATGGCTGATATTGCCAACATATGTATATAACGGACTTGTGTTCTGACATAACAGAAAAAAGATGCGAAAATCGAATATACGTAACTCACGAAAATTGAAAATAACGTTTATTTTTGATCAGGCCTCATACTTTTACATAGCTTGCAGTCATTTCGGAAGCAGTTCGTGTCACACATAACATAAGAAAGTTTGAGTCAAATGCCTATAAATACTACTCCCTTTTTCCCCCTTCTGTTTTCCTAGTTCCGGTACAATTCACTGCTTATATAGGGGTCATCCACTGAGTACTGGGCCAAGATTAAAAATAAATGCTGCGAAAAGTTTGTGAAATTTATTATGGCGGAGTAGGCATTCTTGGCGCCGGCCGCGGAATAGTAGACATAGAAAAATTTTAATGTTATAAAACTTACAGTCCAACGCCTTACAAAAGCTGTTTTGGTTACTATTACAATTGATCCTAATTATTTGACCTTTTTTTTTATAAATTAAATAGAAATGTTGTTTAAGCTTGTGGTCAGTTTTTTGTTTATATAAAAAAATGTTTTTTTCAGTTTTGTTTATTTTTGATTTTGTAAACAAAACTGAAAATAAATTATTCCTGAAGAAGAAGTCTTCTGAAGGAAGACGAAATATCGAATATAATTAAAACATTTGTTTATATAAAAAACAAAACTGACCTCAAGCTTAAACAACATTTCAATTTAAGTTAATATTAAAATATATTTCTTAGTTATATTATGTTTTAAACTTATGTGATTCTAAAAATATGATGTATATACATACTAGAGGGCTGCTCAAGCACAATAAAAATTTCTTACAAAACATCTAGTACTATCAAATATTCTCAGCCGTCTTCTTTCACATTTCAAAACAAACACTTCAGTGCCGAAAGTTTCTAAACACAAACGAATACTGTTTTATAAGCATTTAGAACAAATAGAACCAAACACAAGTAAAACCAAATGAAATAGAACAAAATTGAAGTAGAACTTCAAGCATTGAATCCATGTTCTACTTCAGTTTTGTTTATAAAATTTGTTGCTGTTGTTTATGGGTTTTGTCCTTGCATTAGAGCACAAGTTCTATATGCACAGTTGTGAAAATGATTAACATTAGCACCTGCCTTGCTGCCTAATCTGATGGTGGACCAATTCCACGGACTGAATTATTCACGATTCACCAGCGCCCCCGTGTGGCTTACCAGGCTCACACAGGTAGCAATTCTTGCCATATCATTGCGGTCATATGAGCAACTTCTTGTTGAGGAGTTCGGGCCTTCTAATCCCTCCTGTATGCAATTTCCCAGCAATCAATGGAGGACAAGGCTTAATGAGTTGGTAGGCCGAAGCCCACTAAGAGCATCAGCCCTTAAACCAACTCACCCGTCAACCATCACCACTAGTTCCTTACAATACAGGTATATGTTGTATAGGTAACAGGCCCTCGGGAGGTTGTTAGTCCCCGAAAAAAGCCACACACCAAACAAATATCCAGAATACTAACACTCCCTTCCTGCGTTTTAGGTTTCAACCAAAACCAGAACGTTTCAACCATGCTCAGCCAGGGTTGAACCGCAAGCAGAACTATCCGGGGGCCATGCTGATCCCCGTTCTGCCAATTTATACCCTTGGTAAGGGTTTCGGAAGCCAACACAACAAAAGTCATGTGGCTTCTTAGAGTTTTGTTTGCCGCACCAAACGAGGGACCCCTTCCCCTCTTTTCCCCGAAAAACAGAGCGCCCAACTTGGGAATACGCCAAGGCAAAACCTGTTCCCCGGGGGGGTTCTATATGCACAATATTCTCATGTGTGTTGTTGTTGTTGTTCATAGTTTTTGGCTTTGTATTAAGCACAAATATTTAAGACGCAGTATGTTCAACTGCCAATGTGCTTGCTGGGATTCATCGTTTATTTACTTTATTGTCATGTTTTTTGTTGGATTTTGCTGTGAAACAGAATTGAAGCACTGTCGTGAAGGCGTTTTAAAACCATGAAGTATTTGTTCTGTTTTTAAATGTGCTATGGCCTGTTTGTAGTTTTTTAAGAATTGTTATGAAATACAGTGCTTGGAACTGTTTTCTTTAGAACATTCTGTACAGCTCTTTAATACATACATTACAATATTATTTAATACATACAGATAAAAAGCAAAGTTCTCCAGGTATTTTATATAGATTTTACAAAGCATTGAGCTTTTGCTTGGGAAACATTTCGCTTTGTTTGTGTAGTCAATTAATTAAATCAAACATTTATTGATTTACTCTGTGTAACCTTTTGTTTAACTTCTTTTCCCTTACACCTGCTTGAATCCAAATTTAATTTACTTTATTGACATTCAATCAGTTATTTTTTAATTTACAGTGTTTTATAATGAAATCGTTGTTAATAACTCACCAATTATCTCTAGTTAATAATCATCTTCATAATATTTTTTTTTTTAATAATTCTTTTTAATGTAGCTGTAATACTTGAAGTTTGACCTGAACTCATGAGTTTTCTTTCAATTCAAAATGTTTGCAGAAATTAATCTGTATTAATTTTAATGATATCATATGAAACTGGGCAATTGTTGTTGTCTTAATAAAGATCAATTATAATTAAATAATTACACAAATACTTACAAAATGGCCGGGGCCAGTCAGTTTACAGAACCCAGTAGACGAAGAAAAAATAATAAAAAAACGAAGCAGCCTTTGCATCAATCGCATCAGCTTCTTTTTCCGCTACTGCTTCTTCTCCCTCTTAGCTTAAACACACATGAACCAGCCACATAACCACCCACTCATTCACCACTTAATCACCATGTTAGCAATTACACTTGAGTGGTGAAAGCATGAAAAATCTGCAGTGTGTTTGTGTTGGAGTGTAAGGCAAAATAAAGTAACGTAAAGTATCATACATTTGCAAATGTGCTGCTAAGTGTGAGTGAGTGTACGTGTGTGTGTGTGTATGTGTAAGGGAGAGTGTGAGAGAATTATGAATGTCTGGGCTCTGTTTCGAGTTAATATCAAGTGCAATTACATTTGTTTACCTGGGTAGAATTTTTTAATTTAAAAATAACTTGTTTTATTTCATTTTTCTGTTGTTGTTGTACAAGTATATTTTGAAACGCTTTGAGAATAATTATAATTTTACATATGTTTTTCTTTTAAACTGCCTCTGTATGTTCCTCTTTTCTTTTATTATTATTTAAAATTATATAATTTTACATGTGTTTCCTTTCTTTCACTTTAACATCTACATATGTATATACTTACATGCATGTTAATATTTTACTCATTAAAAATTACCATTCGAGCTTAAATATTTTTCAAACTTTGTTTTATTTTTTCGCGCATTACAACAATTAAGCACACAGAGAAAAAAAAAGGAAAATATAAAACGTGCTGCGAGCAAAATTTACGCAGGCCACTAAATAAATGAACTTATTGTTTTGAGAGTTTGTGAATAACAAAATGTATAAAAATGACAATTAATGGATTAAGTTGTTTCTGATGTTTTCTAGCTTCCCATATGTCGACCTTTCATAGGAGCTATACTAAACTTGGAAACCTTTAAAAGATTTTTTAAAAGAGATTTAACTATATATCAGTTGACTCGGTATGACATAACAAACCGAAATTTTGGGGCCAAATTTGTGACATGAATCCATCACTTCACTCCGGAATCAAAACTATCGGCATCTGAGCGGACAGCAAATGGTGAACCTTGTCCAAAACGCCCGAAAGCACAACAATCGGCTCGAAACATTATGGCCTCGGTATTTTGGGGTGTGCCTGGTGTAATATTCTTTGACTACCTTGAGAAAAAAAATACCATTAACAGTGAATACTATATATCGTGGTTGGAGCGTTTGAAGGCCGAAAGTGCAAAAAATATGATCGCACATGACAAAGAAAAAATTTTGTTTCATCAAGACAACGCACCGTATCACAAGTCAATCAAAATTGGGGATGACCCCCACATATGCAGTGCATTGTACCAGAACTAGGAAAACAGGTTATGAGGAGGGGGAAGGAAGGAGTAGTGTTTGTGGACATTTGACTTGAACTTTCCAACGTTTTAACAGACAGGAAACACGTCTGCAGGCAACTTATTCCACAGACGAAGCGTACGGCTGAAAAACGAATTCACTCTGTAATGCGTAGTACGATTCCCCAGGCAATCGACCACAAATGGGTGAGCCCTGGACGATGAACACGTGCTACGTAAAAATGTGCGCGTTGCGGGAACAAGACCCCAAATCTCGTCAGAGCAAAATCCATTGTAGTATCGATAGAACAGAGTAAATCATCTCACACTGCGTCGATGCTCCAGTGAGTCAATAGAGTTGCATACCCTACTGTCACCGATGAGCTTCTTCGCCCTCTCCTGCACACGGTCGAGTAACCCCAAAATAGACTTTGAGCCACCGGCCCAAACATGAGGGTTTTATTCCATTTTCGGTCGGATATAGCTAGGAGGTCGGATGTAGTAAAGTGCATCTTACACCGTTTCAAAAAACCGAGACACTTGAATGCTTCTTTAGAGACATGAAAAATGTGTTTAGTCAGGCGAACGTCACACTTTATCTTCATTCCAAGAACTCCAAGAGCATCCGATTACTCAATATTTATACCATCCATGAGTACAGATGAAGCAGCATTTGCGGTTGTTTGTTTGTGTGTTAATAAACAACACTAGGTCTTACGAGCGTTGAAGGCAACCCTGTTTTTACGACCCCATTCGGAGATTAATAGAAGATCACTATTCAGTAAATCGTTCATATTTGCCTCTTGGCAGCGATCTCAGATAGGCTGGGCCTATAACTAAAAAAGTACAAGTGGCAAACGCTTGATGGAGATTATGTTGATGAATAAAGCTATTGAACCAAAAAAAAATGTGTTTCCTTTGTTGTGCCCGAGACTTTTCATGTTATCACGAAATCTTCATCATCGCTGTTTCTACGGCCACGTTTGAAGTCAGCAAACCAACATTTTATTGTTGTTTCTGATGAAGCTGAGTCCCCATAACACTTTTCAAGGCAGTGCTTCGCTTGAACGGTATTTCTTCCTCATCAAGGAGCAGCGTAAAATTAAAACACGAAGTTGTTTTTGATCCATTATTTTGGATATAACAAAAGTAGCGTCACTTTTAACACAAACTAATGAATAAAATATCATCAAATTTTAACAGCTGTTTTTGAAGGTTAGTATTAACTGAAAATACTATACAAATACAATAAAACTAGCGCCATCTATGTGTTAGACCCGGGTCTTTTCAACCCTTGTATAACATTTTTGTGAATGTGTTGGAAAATAACATTTCAGTGTATTAGTTTCGGAGGTATATTTCTTGTAGGGGACTTACTAGCAAAATGTTGCCGGGATATTGACTACCTCTTAATAAGACTTTGTTAAATTTTTTAAAAAATAGTCAAGAGCTAAAACGGCAACAAAAAATTTAACAAAAATGTCTATAAAAAAATATTTAAACAGAACGATATAAATATGCTTTTTATGAAACAATTGAGTTGTATTCACTTTATCAGCTTTTAACATTGATTTTTATCAAAAAAGTATTAACTTGTTTTTTTATGTTTCCCAGCTGTCTATATGTTGACATTTCATAGGAGCTACCCTAATCATCAGGGAAATTTTTGAAAGATATTCTCAAACATTCAACTTTATATCCCATCAATCTATATAAATTATTGAGAATTTAAAAAGAAAAACGTTTTATTAATATCTTATTTATTGAATTATTTGACTTTTTGTAATAAAACTCCAGGCCGTTTGAAAATTTTATTCGAACAACTATTTTATCAAATATATTAATAGAGTCTTTAATCAACTGAAATATACTTTTACCAAATCCAAAGCCTTTATCTGTTGCACCGTTCTAGGCTAGATTGCTCCCACAGTCTATCTATGTAAATGAGCAGTGGTGCCCACCAAAAGAAAACTTAGTGTGTAAATGTATAAGCGTGACTACTCTTGAGGGCATTGCGTGGTAGTCAGTGCTTTAGAATAAAGCACAATTTTTTCCCGTGTAAGGATTTTTCCAAATGTTTATAGTTCTTCATTTTCTAGCAATTTGTATATATTTTCCACGGCTTCGCACGGTTATACTGTTTTAATTTTTTTTTTTTTACTTCCAAAATGCACGCCTGAAATAATTCTCCACTTAAAAAACTGGTTGGTTTTGTGTTTCTCAAAAATCCACCAGTAGTGGCATTTTTTTTCTTTTTTTTTCTTTACTTTGCATCCTTTTTTGTATTCGAGTTAAATAAACCCGAAATCATGTGCATTGCACATTAATTTTGTGACGCTTCCGTTGGCATTTTTCTTTCTCTCCCCACACATTTGCCCTGCATACTTCTATTAAACGTAAGTGGTTAATGGTGCAACAGCATGATGTCGGACTTGAAGGGAGCAACATTTTAACTGACAAAAGCAAAACATTTTTTTTCTGTTTCTTTAAATACAAAATAAAATATATAAAAAATAATGAAGATGAGTCTTGAACAAATTAAACAAAAGGGCAAACGCGAAAGCAAAAAGAATATATTTTGAAATGAAAAGAAGTTGCAACAAACGTGCAAAGATGACTTTAGCAGAAACTCCAACGTCAACAGTTTGATGCCCACAGGCAGTAGAGTTATAAAGGCAACAGCAACAGCAGCAGCAACGGCTGCTGTCTGTTGTGTTGGCGGGTTGCTTATACGATAGACATTAACATAATCGTCAGTTATACAACAAATGGCTGATGTCGTCATCAACTTAACATGATTATGCCACAATGACGCATGTACACAATGTTGCCTGCTGTATGTTGGCATATTTGTCCATGTGTGTGCTAACACAATAACTGACGTTTCTACTGTGTTTTAAATTAAAAGAAAAGGGAAAATATATAAGGATTATTATGATCACCAACATCATTAACAGTGTTAACTGTATCATGCAAGCATGTGCATGTGTGAGTACGAGTAAGTGTGTGTGTGTGTTGTGAATTGTTAACACACCAGCCAAACATACTTATGTTGTACACAACACTACTTGAAGTGTATATGGTGGATGGAATATACATCTCCAATTTACACATTGTGGCATGTTACATGTTGTTCTTTGCAACTGCTTTTATTGTTGTTATATGTATGTTTACTTACACCCACTCCTTCACACTCACACACTCGCATGCACACTCGCATATGCTTTACTCCTTAACAGACAATCATATTTGCCTGGTTGCTGATGAGCCTGACGATGCTGATGAGCATCATGTTGCATTTGTTAATGATGATTCTGTTGCTGATTTTGTTGCCTGAATAGTAGGCAGCAAAGCAAAATGAGTTTCCATTTCACTTTTTTATGGTTTTTAATATTTGTTTCTTCTGCTTTTTTTTTTTTTTTTGTTTGTTTTTTATTTCTCATGTGTGTGAGTTTTATATGCAACAATAAATTTTAACTTTAGTGTCTCGGTAGTGGTAGCTGTGCGCAATATTGCTTTAGATTTACTTATAAGAAACAGGGGGAAAAAAACTAATGATTAAAAGCTTTTATATGCAACAACTGACCTATAAGTGTTCCGACTGTCTGTTCATGATTGTGCATGTCAACAACATTAAACATTTAAACAAAAACACGTCAGAAAACACCCTGCACTTTCATTTCAAATCACTGCAAAGCGAAGTTGACATGTGTAGTTTATCTTGTTTACATATTTATTTATAAAAGTAAAACACTGTGGATTTGAGTCTAAAGATGTTTGAATGTTTCTTGCTCAATCACGTAAACTTGTCTAGAACAAATTCATTGGAATTTTAAAAACAGAGAGATCCATCTTTCCCTGGACAGTAATATTTTTGTTTTGGAAACAATTTAAAATACAAAAACCTGCCCTAAAAGTCACTACTATCACACGCACAGAAAAAGAAGTGTAAAATATAGTTTGTAATCTTTAGCATTGTGCATCACCATCATAAATAAAATTTTGTTTTATATTATAACGAGTGATTTTTTTTGCTATTATCTTTTTGGCAACACTAGTTTTGACAGCTCACGCACGTTTTGTATCTTGTGTCACTGTCAAACATCTTCAGTTTGCTCTATAGTTTAATCATGAATCGTCCTACAAACGAACAACGTTTGCAAGTTATTGAATTTTATTACCAAAATGCGTGCTCTGTTAAGAAAGTTCATCGCGCGCTTCTTCCATTTTATGGTCAGTTTAATCGACCTACTGAGGCTTCTATTCGGGCTATTGTAAAAAAATTTCGCACCAAATTTACATTGTTGGACCTTAAACCACCAACACGCTCACGTAGAGTGCGAACTGAAGAAAATATCGCAGCCGTATCGGCCAGTGTTGGTGATGACCGTGAATTATCGATTCGGCGCCGTTCGCAGCAATTGGGATTCTGTTACTCCACTACGTGGAAAATTTTGCAGAAGGATTTTGGTGTGAAGCTTTATAAGATACAGCTGGTGCAAGAATTGAAGCCAAACGACCTAACACAACGCCAAATTTTTGGTGAATGGGCTCTTGAAAAATTAGATGAAGATCCACTTTTTTATCGAAGAATTGTGTTCAGCGACGAGGCTCATTTCTGGTTGAATGGATACGTGGACAAGCAAAACTGCCGTATTTGGAGTGAAGAGCAGCCAGAAGCATTGCAAGAGCTACCAATGCATCCACAAAAAACAGCCGTTTGGTGCGGATTATGGGCTGGCGGCATCATTGGGCCGTATTTCTTCAAAGATGATGCGAATCACAACGTTACTGTGAATGGTGAGCGCTACCGTGCGATGATAACAAACTTTTTTTTGCCCAAAATGGAAGAGCTTGACTTGCATGACATGTGGTTTCAACAAGACGGTGCCACATGCCACACAGCACGCAAAACAATGGACCAATTGAGAGGCGAGTTCGGTGAACAGTTTATTTCACGCTTGGGACCAGTCAATTGGCCGCCCAGATCGTGCGATTTAACGCCTCTAGACTATTTTTTGTGAGGCTATGTTAAGGCTAATGTCTACAGCGATAAGCCCGCTTCGATTGACGCACTGGAAGCCAACATTGCCAACATTATTCGTGAGATACCGGGCGAAATGTTGGAAAGAGTATGCCAAAATTGGACTAAGCGGATGGACAATTTGAGGCGCAGCCGCGGCCAACATTTGCATGAAATAATCTTCAAACATTAAATTATATCGACCCAACTATCGATCCAAATAAATATTTCATGCATTTTTCTGAATTTTATGTGTGTTTTTTTTTTAATTTGCGATAGTTCTTATAAAATCACCCATTATATATATATATATTTTTTTTTTTTGCTAAGCGTTTTGTTATTTATTGAATCTTCAAAATGAACTAACAATAAATATTCAAATCTTAATACTAAATCAAACATTTAAAGCAAGTGTGCCCAGCCCTGTGCGCTTGGTAGTCAATTGTTTTTGTAAATACTCCCCAGCGGCCAAAGTTTCGCTTACATAAGCTATGATCCGATGCACACTTGTAAGTCAGTAATGCACACCATCTCATATACGAACCTAGTATACATTTTCTTACACATTGCCGCAATTGTAGAGTGAACGCCTACCACCTGCACACAAAGTAAGCGAGCTAGTGTGGTGTTCATCCAACAAAAGCTCATTAACTCCTAACATACATTGTAAGCTATCAGTAGGCAGCTCGAATACAATCTTGCATACTTTGTAAGTCAGAAGTTGTATGATTAATATACAACATCCCCTTTTCAGAGAAGGGTTTTGTTCAGTCCCCAGTTGAAACTCTCAAGAGTGGCTTACTTCTAACGGGTCTTTTCAGACCATTTGTTGCTTTTCACAAGATATAGTCGGATTGAGGAGTACCACCAAAGGTTTTCAAATATGCTTTAAGGCTGGATTTCAAGCAGATTCCTTAACTGAGCTATGAATTTCTATAGCCTATTTTTAAGCTGGTAAGACCTGTCAGAAAGGTGCCACTCTCTTGTGGCTCTTCTTTTTTCTGACAGTATTTGCTCAATTCGAGACGAATAAAATCTATTTTTCTTATTTCTGAATATTATATGACTAGTGGTAGTATGCTGTACGGCTAGTTTGAGGTCTTCAGAAACATCGTTAATCGACACAGCAATATCCTCAATGTTTATCAATGAGCACTCTGCACAATGAGCACTGAAGTACTTTTTATATTTAGCCAATTAAATCTAGTAACAGTCAATGCTAAATCACTAAACGGGGAATCTCTTGGGGGAACGAAACAGAGATTACTTCTAATGAAGGCTCCACTTGCATTCACTCTAAAGGAAAATTTTTTGCAACTAAAAAACCTGTAACACCTCGAATCTTTCGTCGATTTGACGGCCAAGCTGTATATATTTTTTTATTCCAATCAATTTTAGTAGCTAATAGAGTAAATAATAACAGACTCTGTTCTATGTTCGTATTTTGAGTGATTCAAGAATATTAGAGTTGGGTATCGAATCAACTCTACTATTCTTGATTAAATGTCATTTTAAGAATGATTCAGTTTTAGGGTTTCTCGAAACAACATCGGTTTATTACAAGTATGGATTCGGGATTAAATATATATAAAAGTAAGTATTTACTGCTTGAATAATCCATCCTTGAAATAAGCGCACCTTTATTTAAGAAAATTCATACTTACTTTGATACCGCTTGAGATTGATTTAAGTACACAGAAAAATTTTTTTTCGTGTTCAATAACGAAATTCGTTGAATCAATTAATAAATTGTTTGAATGCGGATGTGTAAAGAGATTCGTGGATTCAAACAAAAGTTTAGTAAAAATAATCATTGATCGAAAACAACTATTTTTCTAAACAACAACAACATACGATATCCAAGGTTATTTTTTTTGATATTTATGTATATGCATACAAATTCTTTTTTGTTGATTTTATTTTGCTATAACTTATTCTGTGTACGGAAGGACTGAATTTTCTTCTCAGTATATGATACTATGTCAACATATAGACAGCTAGAAAGCATAAAAAACAAGCTCCTGGTTATTAGTGTAAATTTTAGCAGCTAACAGAATAAATAATAATAAACTTAAAAATAAATTTACGTTTGTGTTTCAAAATCGTGTTTTTATTTGATGGTTTTCACAGCGATTAAAAATTTTCAGCGATTTTTTTAAGAAAACTCTTCTTAAAGAGCAAATTACATTTATGTATTACATCATGAACTTCATACACAATTTAAATAATTTATTTGGAAAAATTTAACTCCCGCAAATTCAGCAACATTACAGAATACCGAGTCACTAAATTTTAAAAAATATAAACTTAAACAATAGTAATAAAATTCTAGCCATAAATAACGTTGAGCAGAAAATAAACACTACTGCAACTAAAATGTTTTCCAACATGTTCCTCCAAATGCTGAAAATCCTTTTAACAATTATTATTTTTTTATTTTTTCTCTACTATTTATTTTTTACTTTTTGCAACACGACGACATTTCCTGAGTTAATTTTATGTTTCATAAAAAAAGTAAGAAAAAAAAAACGCTCTAAATACGCACACCCATGACAAATACTCTCATGTATGTATATAAAAATGCAACTGCAGGCAACAAAGAAAATAATGCACCACCAACAACAACAACAACAACAGCTACAATAAGCTGCAAACAAAAGCTAAAAACTTTTCTTGGCAAACAACCTTGAACTGTTTTTATGTTCGATACAACTATTCTTTACTCTTTTGGTTTTGTTGTTTTCAACTACTATTGCTCTCTCATTTTATTTCCCTCTTTCAGGCGTTGCCATTTAGTGGGATTTTATTTGTATTTAAGTTGGTGTTAAAGATTTTTGTTACCATTTAGCTGCTGTTAGAAATGCAATTTTCTTTTTTATTTAGTTCATTGCATATTAAACTTTTTGCATTTCTATTTGCTGGTTATTAATTAAGCATTATGTCATGTTGCCAGGATTTTGAAATAAAAAGGGAGGCACAACTACAAACGCCGAAACTAAAAGCATGACAATTAAATGCAGCTTTTTAGGGCAAGAATTGAGTCTGCACTGGCAGTTGTAATAAATAATTGCCTTCAGAGCCCCTAAAATTTATAATCTTGTAAACAAAAGAAATTTTCTCTATTAAAAGTAAATAAGGGGGTTTTTTATGTTGGATTTTACACTGCTATCGAATTGTACGGTAGTAATATTTTAACATATTTGTGAAGCTTTAAGCATTAAACACATAGACCAGAGCAGACTACACGACTTCACAACAGCAAATGTTGCAACCGGCAATTGTAGTTGTGTAGGTGACTACTGATATATTTTGAACACGGCAGCAATTCATTTGAATAAAAGTATACTTCAGTGTAGCCACCTTAGAATTTTTGACTTTACGAAACTCCATTATATTTGACATATTGAAGTCGGTTGTTTGCTGGCTTCAATGTGTTTTGTATTGCTGTAAATAAATTATTTTTTTTGGTTTAATTTGTTTTATTATTAAATCCAACAGCGCAACCTAAATTCGTAATTTCATGAATCGTAATTTTTCTGTCAAAAATCCTCACAAAATGTGTGCTACTAACCCAAATAGCGCGGAGTCAACGCTATGCTATTGGAAAATCAACGTTGTCAACTTTGAAATTTCAAAACGCACCATAATAGGAGAATAACGAGTAACGCGTTTTTACTTCGAAAAAAAGCAAAAAAATTTTTTCTGTTAATTTTATAAGTTGTTCACAAAGTTGCTAAAAAAATACGAGTATTATTAACAAAAGCTTAGAATTCGCGCTCTTATTTAATGTGCTGTTTACAGAACACACGACGAACAACACGTTTAAAAATTTGTATGAAAATCGTTAAAAAAACTGAGTGTCTTTCATACAAATATTCTAGGCAAGTTGCTCGACCGTGCACTATGGACCCCATATAAATATTTTTATAAAAATTTATATTTTTATATTAAAAACGCGATAAAAACAATTAGGTTTTTCTTTTATGAGCAACTTTTTATTTTTCAGATAACTTGAAGTTGACCAGACAAGTTCTGCGATATTAGTTTTAGGTTAAACTGTGATATTTTCTTTTGATTATTTTTAAATTATAATATAAATGCTTCATGATGTCCATTTTCGTTTACTATATAATTGCTGAGTGATGTAAAGAAAACTAAAATATTGACAAAAATTTACCTGATGAAGTCGGAAAACAGCCGATAAATGATTTGGTGCATTTTATACATCATTACTCCGTGAACTCTTTCGAGTACTGTGCTCTGTAAGATGAAATATACAAATTTTGCTCACTGAATGATGAAATGATATTGATTATATTACTCATATACATTTTACAAAAAGTATTTTCTTATACTGGAACAAAAAGTTGTGTTGAATTGGGTTCGGTGCCACCGAAAATCAAAAATCGCACCGAAATTTGGAAAAAAGCCCACAGCGCACCGACCAAGGAATTTTTCGTACAAAATATTTTAAAAAGCACCAAAAACGGTGCAAAACGCACCAAGTTGGCAACGCTGTGGAAAATCTAATTTTGACAGAGCGTAGGAGAGTAAACTTTACCTTCGCTCAGTAAAGTGCAGCGTTGCCAACTTTGAAATTTCAAAACTCATCAAAATGAGAGAATAACAAAATGCACGAAAAAATTTTTTTTTGAAAAACTAACTTCATGTTATTATCGTTTCGTTTACAAACGCCGTGTATATATGTACATAAGTTATATTGTTGTGACTTATATAATTGTCTCTTTCTATTATTAACTATTTCGCTCTTTCAAGTATTTCACTCTTTCAATTACGTATTTAGTAAATGATGAAACTGAAGTAGGGATTGACAATATTTTCCATACAAATTGACATGAAATTATGCCAGAGTGGGGTTATAAAGTAGAATCCAAGGTGCATTAACGTATACACGGTGGCAGCACTAGAGCAAAATTACAACAATACAACAAAAACAGGCATCTGGTAAGCTATGTTTATCAAAAACATTTGTAACTTTTTTTACAATTATAAACTATGAAAGTGCCTTTTCATAATTATAAATTCTTTTTATTTGAATTATTTTTTTTTCACAAAATAATTTGTTTATGTTTAATTCAGAATAAAACACTAAATTCACTTTCAAATATGTAAACAATACATTTGACGTAAATAGCTTACTATATTGCCAGTAGCAAAAAATTGTCACATGCCGTAGTGCTGCCACCGTGTATACATTAATGCACCTTGGTAGAATCTATTTTATTTTATCGGCGTTTCTCTTTATGCACTCACTTTGAAGCAGAAAAGCTCTCAACAGTATTACCATACTTTTAGTAAATTTCAAACAAACCGAAAACGATGAAAAATATGAAAAAAAGAAAATCAAAAGAAATATTTAAAAGTGCCATTGAGGTAAAAATTTTGTAAGGTTATGACTTAGATCTTTTTTCTATTAGAGCGTTATATGTAAGCAGACCGACTCTGCTTACGTAAGAGGGCACTTCAGAATGCGAAGAAGATGGAATGGATTGTTTTATCCGAATAACAAGTTGCTTAGAATCTGAGCCGGTGCGAAATGTACAGGTTTTTTTTACAAGCAGCACATATCTATCTCTGGCTACATAATCGGATGAAGAATGGGCTTAAATGTTTTTGTATACAAACTTGAATGCAGTACAACTCAAGCTATAACATTAGTTTTCTAGTCAGTTTTTATTTAAACAATCGGAATTTAAATTATTTCTCATATGCGCAATAGATTAATTGAGAGTATCCGTGTGCATCTTGTGTGTTTCTTAACCTTTTTTTCAAATTACATAAATTTGTTAGCCATTGTTGGAGCTTTTAAAAATATTAAGTAGTAATTTTGGCAAATACATATTGCTTGTTCATATAAAATGTCTAGTTCACATAAATTACGAGCTATTGAAATTTGTCAAGAAAAGTTTTACAATTTAAACTGAATTAATTGCAAATTAAATCAACACGAATTGTGCTGTCGTACACATAATAATATACGACTTCTTTGAAACTTCCATCCCTGGCCGCTAAATCTTGTTTGAAACTTCTGTTGTTGCTGCAGTCATTAATAGAGTTTATAATGGGTGATTTTATAAGAACTATCGGAAATTAAAAAAAAAACCCATAAAATTCAGAAAAATGCATGAAATATTTATTTGGATCGATAGTTGGGTCGATATAATTTAATGTTTGAAGATTATTTCATGCAAATGTTGGCCGCGGCTGCGCCTCAAATGGTCCATCCGCTTAGTCCAATTTTGGCATACTCTTTCCAACATTTCGGCCGGTATCTCACGAATAATGTTGGCAATGTTGGCTTCCAGCGCGTCAATCGAAGCGGGCTTGTCGCTATAGACATTAGCCTTAACATAGCCCCACAAAAAATAGTCTAGAGGCGTTAAATCGCACGATCTGGGCGGCCAATTGACTGGTCCCAAGCGTGAAATAAACTGTTCACCGAACTCGCCTCTCAATTGGTCCATTGTTTCGCGTGCTGTGTGGCATGTGGCACCGTCTTGTTGAAACCACATGTCATGCAAGTCAAGCTCTTCCATTTTGGGCAAAAAAAAGTTTGTTATCATCGCACGGTAGCGCTCACCATTCACAGTAACGTTGTGATTCGCATCATCTTTGAAGAAATACGGCCCAATGATGCCGCCAGCCCATAATCCGCACCAAACGGTTGTTTTTTGTGGATGCATTGGTAGCTCTTGCAATGCTTCTGGCTGCTCTTCACTCCAAATACGGCAGTTTTGCTTGTTCACGTATCCATTCAACCAGAAATGAGCCTCGTCGCTGAACACAATTCTTCGATAAAAAAGTGGATCTTCATCTAACTTTTCAAGAGCCCATTCACCAAAAATTTGGCGTTGTGGTAGGTCGTTTGGTTTCATTTCTTGCACCAGCTGTATCTTATAAGGCTTCACACCCAAATCCTTCCGCAAAATTTTCCACGTAGTGGAGTAACAGAGGCCCAATTGCTGCGAACGGCGCCGAATCGATAATTCACGGTCATCACCAACACTGGCCGATACGGCTGCGATATTTTCTTCAGTTCGCACTCTACGTAAGCGTGTTGGTGGTTTAATGTCCAACAATGTAAATTTGGTGCGAAATTTTTTTACAATAGCCCGAATAGAAGCCTCAGTAGGTCGATTAAACTGACCATAAAATGGAAGAAGCGCGCGATGAACTTTCTTAACAGAGCACGCATTTTGGTAATAAAATTCAATAATTTGCAAGCGTTGTTCGTTTGTAAGACGATTCATGATTAAATTATAGACCAAACTGAAGATGTTTGACAGTGACACAAGATACAAAACGTGCGTGAGCTGTCAAAACTAGTGTTGCCAAAAAGATAATAGCAAAAAAATCACTCGTTAGTATATATTTTTCCTTTAATGCATCACTTAAACACGGCAGCAATGACACTCTTTTTATTTCACATTCGTACACTTTTATCTCACTTAAAGATATATTCACACACACACAAACACACACACTCATTTAGACGTACATCCATTGTCATCCTGTGTCACACATAAATAAACGCACGCACAATGAACTCAGGAAAAAGTTGTAAATTTCCTTTGCATACTTTTGTGCTTGTGTGTGTGTATGTGTGTGTGTGTGTGTGTGCGTTGTTTCTCTTTTTAACTTTGTTTTTATTTTTTTATATTTAGTTTTGCTATTGAGGTAGTTGTTGCAGTTGTAATTGTGTAAATTTGTTGGTCCACAAAGGTTTCGTTTCGTTCGCTTCAAAAATGTACTGACAGCCTCATGATAAATGAATAAAAATGTAATGGGAACATGATCTTAAAAATGTTTTCTTTAATATGATTTTTTTTTTCCTTTTCTACTAGTTTTCTTTTTCAACTTTTGGCTGCTTTTTCCGTTAAAAAAAAACTTAAGAATTACATTTTGAATTTGCAAATATTTCAGTGAGCTTAATACAGTGGGGAAGAAGATATAAAAAAATATGTATATTATGCTCTTAGAACTAAATCTCCGATCGGGGCCATAAAAACAGAGTCGGCTTTAACGCTCGTAAGACCCAATGCTGTTTATTAACACACAAACATACGACCGCAAATGCTGCTTCAAGCTTTAAACACATAGACGACAGCAAACAGCAATCTGTCAAAAATAGAATAAATGTGTTTAGATGCACACGATTATTTTATCGACATCACAGCAGTTTAATTGATTGAAGTATTTATAAAATTGTCAAGTGACGTGGGATATGAATTGTTTAAAATTTAACCTAATATTCTTTTAGTTATTTCTTATGCATGCCTTTAATAGGATGCATTTATGTTATGGCTAAAAGAGTGAATTTATGTCGTGATCATGCTACAGCAGCACGACTTCACAACAGCATTTGCTACTGCTGCAAACTTAAACTAATTTCTATTTTTGTAAGCAGCAAAAAGTAAATGCAGTACTGCCACTATAAAAATATATTGGCAGCAATAAGAACTAAAATTTGTTTGAAATATTTAATAGATAGAAATAAACGTCACACAAATAAAATAAACAAACAAATTGTTTAGTTTTTACAGTTTTACGTGATATTATTACGTTTTTAGTCAGTAATTTTAATTTTATTTATGTGAAATATATATTTGGCACCTCCAAAATTTGCATTATTTAAATACTCATAGTACTGCTGCTGTCTTTAAAATAATTATGTCGCTGATGATACGGCAGCATTTGCAGCTAACTTCATTTGTGCTTGTGAAGTCTGCTGTCGCCTAAGTGTTTAGAGCTTCATACGTACTCATGGATGGTACAAATATTGAGGAATCGGATACTCTTGATGTTTTTGGAATGAAGATACAGTGTGATGTTCGCTGGACTGAACACATTTTTAAAGTCTCTAAAGAAGCATTCAAGTGCCATTCAAGAGCATTTAAAACGATGTAAGATATACTTCACTCCATCCGACCTCCTTACTATTTATACCACCTACATTCGACCGAAAATGGAATACAACTGTCATGTTTGGGCCGGTGCCTCAAAGTCTATTTTGGGGTTACTCGAACGTGTGCACGAGAGGGCGAAGAAGCTCATCGGTGACAGTAGGGTATCCAACTCTATTGACTCACTGGAGCATCGACGCAGTGTGAGATGCGTTACTCTGTTCTATCGTTACTATAATGGAATTTGCTCTGATGAGATTAGGGATCTTGTTCCCAAAACTCGCATATTTTTACGTTGCACGCGTTCACCGTCCAGAGCTCATTCACTTGTGGTCGATTGCCCGGAGAATCGTACTACGCATTACAGAGAGAATTCGTTTTTCAGCCGTACACTTCGCCTGTGGAAAATGTTGCCTGCAAACGTCTTTCCTGTCTGTTATAATGTTGTAAAGTTCGAGGCAAATGTTCACAAACACTACTCCCTCTTTCACCCTCCTCATAACCTATTTTCCTAGTTCCAGTACAATGCACTGCATACGTAGGGTTCATCCCCTGAGTACTGGTCCAAGACAAAAATAAAAAAAATAAATAAAATTAAAATAAAAATAAAAATTTGTAGTTGATTTACTTGGAACTTTGCGTTCTTTTTTTTTTGTCTCAACAAACACAAAAACTGCGAAGCTTTTTTGTTTGTGTGCAGTAAAATCCAGGTTCTGAGCCACGAATCGAACCTGCGAGCTCGAGACTGTTGGTCGAGCAGTATACCAAATCAGCCTTCAAGGCTCGTTTACTTAAATACGGATGGATTGAAGTTACTTTTGAGTGCAGTTACTCAAAATCGTTTAAAATATTTTGAAATTAAAAAAACACTGTAAAAATGTTTGCTTTCTGTTTCTTCTTTTAGTTCTTTAAATTATTTTTAGTTTTTTTTTTTTTTTTTGGTTCTTTGGTTTTTGCTTTTCTCATTTTGCGAAACATTTGCATGACTCTGGCTTTCTAAGCAGTTTACATGCTTCATTAAGACAACTGCTGTACAATAATAATAAAAACAATGTCGAAAATTGTTGCCGTAGTCAAAGCAGCAACATTTACAGCAAGAACAACGACAACAACAATAGCAACAACAACATTTTTGTCATATTTTCCCTAATGATACTTGAAAAAAAATTTTGCAGACTTTAACCCCAACTGCTGCTTACAAATTGCTATCACCTTGAGTGTAAAGTAGTGAAGGGGAAAACTTAAAAATGCATAAAGAGCAAAGAGAGAAAGAAGGAAAATAGCGAAAACACACACACGCACACATACACAAAACGAAAACGAGAAAAAATTGTCACGTTTTCCCTAATAAAATGGAAAATTTTTCGAAATGCATAAAAAATGCAAGATCTTTAAGTGTAAATATGCTTAAGACCAAGTGCGTTGGTATGTGTTTCTAATATGAGAGTGAATGTTAAAGTATATTAAGCATAAACTGAGGCTGGAAATAGTGCCACTACATTAAATTGCAACCACCCAAAAAAAAAAGGACAAAAAAAAAATACAATAGAACTAGCTATTACATATATAACTCCTTAAAATAAAATTTTATACACTTTATGACAAGGTAAAGCAAAGGACAATAACTATTATTTAAATTTTAAGTGCTCCAAAAGTGTTGTGTGCTTTTGGGAGTTTGCTTTTGCTTACCTAAAGGGGGGCTTAATAGAGTTTTCCAAAGCATACCTGAGTATTTTCTAGCTACATTTAAAATTCTCTTGCATTTCACTATTCGTTAGAATATTATTTTCCTTAAAGAAATTGCACAACCTCCATTCGTCCGCTCGTCCATCTGTTCTACGAACATGTTGTCTTTTCAAAAGATCATTAGGAGTCCATTAGTCATTAGAAGTTATGAGATGCAAACAAGCAAACAAACATTGGAACTCGCCCACACACACACACACACACACACACACTCCCGAACACACACACTTACACATTTCTACTTTCACAAGCTGCATGGCTGTTTGCTTGGCATTACAACTTTAAATGAGTACAAACTTTAAATGGCCACCTTAAGTAGAGAAGAGTTGAGCAGAGGCCCTGTAAAAGTTAAGTTTAAAAGGTACAACATTTTGAACTTTATTGTGAACTTAAGTTAAATAGTTGTAGTACTTTGTACTTATGCTCACTTGTTTAATTTTCAGTATTCATTTAGTTGCTGTAGGCTGACTGACTACCGACTGGCTGGCTGAGGAAAAAAGCTGGTGGTGCAATAGAAAGAACTTCATGATGTTAGCAGATACTTAAAGGAGTACATTTTCTAGAAAATATTTATTATTTAATACTTATTTATTTGATACATTGGAATTCTTGATCCCATTTGCTTTGACCTTTATTTAATTCAATATTTGCATATAATTCGTTCAGCTCAAGGTCCTTCTTGGTTGTTTTTTTTTATTATTTTATGTATTTTTTAATATTTCGTCTTCCTTTGGAAGACTTCTTCAGGATAATTTTTTTTTTTTTTTTTTGTTGTCCATTCAATACAAAATTTGAATATATTCATATATTATGTATATATTTTTCAGTTTGTAAATGTATGCTTTGTTACAACAACCATTATTTTCCGTGGATGTTGTTGTATTTTATTTATTCCTGTTAGTTTGTGCATTTGTATGCCCTACGCACAATTGCCATCATGATCAGTTGATGCTAATTGTATGTCTTATCTTATTAAATGAGCAATTCTTGTTTACATATTTATATATAAATATATATATTTGCAAATGGGTTCTCGAAAACGGCTCTAAGGATTTTGATGAAAACCATTATCCAGGGGTTTTTGGGGACGATAAATCGATTTAAGTTCGTCTCGGGTCGGGGAAAATACCTTTACCCCCGGTTTTGATCCATTTTAGGTTTTTAACCACTTGTAATACTTTCAATGGTTCTCGAAAACGGCTTCAATGATTTTAATGAAAATTTTGTTTCGGTTTTTGCCCATTTGTAAACCTTTATTGGTTCTTGAAAACGGCTCATACGCTTTTAATGAAAATCCGTATCTACGGATTTTTAAGCTCAAACAAGCGACCTAAAATATCCCCGGTCCCGGGAAGACCCATTTTGTCCAGGTTTTTACCCATATGTTATAGTTTAATTGGTACTCGAAAACGGCTCTAATGATTTGAGAGAAAACCAGTAGCTAAGGGGTATTAAGGTAAAAAAAAAGTGATCTAGTGTGCCCCGGGTCCAGGAAAACCCATTTCGTCCCGGTTTTTAAAAAATTTGAAATACTTTTACTGGTTCTCGCAAACGGTTTTAGCGTTTATAATAAAAATCCGTATCTAGGGATTTTTTAGGGACAAAAAAGTGATCTAGAGTATTGCCGGTCTAGGAAATACCCATTTTGTCCCGGTTTTTATCCATTTGTTATACTTTTATTGGTTCTCGAAAACGGCTCTAACGATTTGAACGAAAATTTGTAACTATTATGTTTTAAGGTAAAAAATCGATCTAATGATTTTTATAAAAGTCGGCATCTAGGAGCTTTAAGATTGAAAAAGCAAGTAGGTCTCGAAAACGACTAAGCTGAGTTTGATTATTTTAGTGATCAAGATTTCATCACAATTTTTTTACGGGTTTTACTAACATTCGACGTTATGGCATGTGAAATGGTTTCGAAACCCGTTTCAAAGATTCAGTATCTGGAAGTTTTTGGAAACAAAACATCTATTTTTGTTAGTCGCGTTTCAAAAAGTTATTTTTTCACATACATATATGGTGAAATTTTGGTATGGATATGAGTTTTTTGGTGAGAAACGGAATAACAAATAAGCAAATTGCTATATTGCCCTCACTTCACAAAATATTTAAGAAAAAATAAAAAAGGTAGTCAAAGCACAATTTGAACGTGCTTTTGCAAACAGGATAAAAATGGAAAAATCTTGTGAATTAAGTTTTACTAAAGTAAATATATTTCAGTATGTATACAATTTGAAAGCTCCAAGTAACGCTCGGTGCCACAGGTACTTAAGAATATTATGTACGAAGCAACATAATAATGTATGTTTCGTTACAATACGTAACTCACGAATAACGATTATTATTTGATCGGATCTGATCTCAAAGAAGTGTAAAGAACAAGTGTCTGTGTCATTATGTCATAGGTATTTTAACATGTGTTAATGCAGCCTTATCTCAAAACTATTTGAAGAACTACTAAAAATTATAACATGAACTATATATATTTTTTTTATCCAGGTTCCATTTTACTAGTGAATATTAGTGAAAATTCATTTTTCAACAACCAAATAAAAATATTCATGACGTTTTAGACTATACGAAGGCGGTTCGGAAACTTTTTAGCCTATCAATGAGAAAGAATAGTTAGTTTCTCAAATTAATTTTTATTTTTCAATACACTTAGTCCAATGCTTTTCTAGCAATTATATCCCTTGATTAAAATAGTTTTCCTCAAGGTCTTCAAAATAGTGGTTTACAACTGTAATTGTATCTTCATTTGAGGTAAAACGCTTGCCAGCAAGGAATTTTTTTAGATTTGGGAAGAAAAAAAGTCACTGGGAGCTATATCAGGAGAATAAGGTGGGTGGTCAAGCAACTCGTACTTTAATTCGTTGATTTTAGCCATTGTTAATATACTCTTGTGCACTGCTGCGTTGTCTTGATTAAACATTTTCTTTTTGTGTTGTAAGCCAGGACGTTTTTCTCGAATTTGTACATTTAATTGATCCCAAAGGTTGCAATAGTACTCTGAATTTACTGTTTTACCCTTTTGCAGATAGTCAATCAATAAAATACCTTTGAAGTCTCAAAAAGCCGTTGCCTTAACTTTACTAGCCGATTGAGTTGTTTTTGTCTTCTTTGGGGCACTTCCTCCAGCTTCAGTCCATTGTTTGGATTATTCTTTTATCTCTGGAGTATAGTGGTGGATCCGTGTCTCATCAACAGTTATGAAACTACGCTTAAAATCGATTTTATTTCGCTTAAAACGATCCAAACAAGCTTGAGAAATGTTCACTCTTATGCGTTTTTGGTCGACCAAATGCGGCTCCCCATCTTGCAGAAAGCTTTTTCATCTGTACGAGTAGTTCTTCATGCAAAATGAAATGGACTCGATCATTTGAGATGCCCATGATATTAGCTATTTCACGCACTTTTATTCGTCGACCATTTAATACCTTATCATGCACTTTGGCTGCAATTTTTATTGTTGTTGCTGTTTTTGGACGTCCACTATGTGATTCATCTACAATGCTTGTACGACCACGTTTAAATTCAGCAACCCAATTTTTTATTGCTGCATATAAAGAAGCACTTTCACCTAACACATTCACCATATTATTATGAATTGCTTGTCCCGATAAACTTTTTTTCTGTAAATATGTAATGACACCACGCATTTCTAATTTTTCCATCGTAAAAAAATTGCGGATGCTTCTTTTGTGAACACCTGTTTCTATATGAAGGAGTTACCAGATCGAAACAACATTTAACATGTGTTCATAGCAGAGAAGGAAGTTTCCAAAACACTTTACATTTTTCTGTTTATACCGCGCTTTTTGAGCTAGGCTAAGAAGTTTCCGTACCTTGTTCGTATGTATTTGTTTTCCATCTTACTGACAGCCCAACTGTATGGCTTTATATAATTTTTTTTTTGCGGTGAAGAGACAATATTATTTTGGCATCCGCATAGATATGTTGGACTTCACATTGGGAGGAAAGATATTTCCTTTGCAACTGTTATGCTTTACCTATATGACTCTTTTGTCATATTCAAATGTTAATAAGAGTATTTTCTCTGTTAATCTATAACGATTTCATACCTTTAAACTTCTTAGCTTTCTCATTACTTAACTCGTTAAATGCTTAAACAACAACAACAACAATAATAACGAAAGCAAAAATAAAGTTTTATAATTGAAATTCATAATGAAAATTTTTTGAAGTGCGCCAACTTTTCTTCCGACTAAAAAAAAAAACTAAAGGCCAAAAACTGCTTTACAACCTCCAAAAAATTAAAAACAAATAAATAAAAAAAATTAAAAGAAAAGCAAATATTAATTGTGCAAAAACAATTAAAATCAGGAAAGCAACAACAATAACAAGATAAATATTTAAAAATAACCTATTTAAATATTATTTTAGCTTTTGTAATAAAAAATATTTATATATTTCAAACATGTACGAGTACAGCTACAAAATGCTGGGAAAAATAATTCGAAAAAAATATGTTGATTTTAAAACATATTGGCAAACATCCCCTGAGGCACTTAATTCTTTTTTTTTTTTTTTTTTGGTTTAAACATATGTTAATTTTATCATTACGGAAAAAATAATAAAAATTTTAAGCCAAAAATAAAAATTCTAGTAGCAGCAATCAGCCCAACTTCAAAAACGTAAAAAGAGAACCCCAAAACTTTATGCTTCAACGATTTGCAACATTTAAAAAAAAACAAATGCTTGTTGCTATTGTTGTTGTTGTTATTGTCGTTATATTTTTTTATTATTTGTGTAGTATGTGGCAATATTATTGTAATGTATGAGCATTTCAGAAGGGGTGGGTGGGTGATATGCCTCACTGGTTGCGCTTCTCATTTGTTTATACATGTTTGTTCCTTGCCGCTGCCTCAACCAGTTGAGCTTTACTGAACGGCTGAACGGCTGGTCGGTCGTCTGTCTCCGAATATGTGTGTTTAAACAAAAGAGGAAAGAATAAAAGAAAAAAACGCGATTTCTGTAGGCACGTTAAATATTCGCAGAATCATTGTATTGGAATTTTGTTGTCGTTATTGCCGCCGTGTTGTACATGCATCGCTGAACAACTTACGCATTAAACGAAAAATATTTCCAAACCAAAATTTTGATTTAAAATTAAAAGAACAAAAGAAAGAAAAAAAAAAAGAATATTAAAACGTTATACAAAATCATTAACGGAAATGTTTATTTTTAGTGGCAATAAAAATTATGCGATATCGAATATTCAGTCAGTTTTCTCTTTTTTTCCTTTTTTAACTTTTTGCCGTTTTATGGAATTTTTCGTAAATTTTTTCAATAGAATGCTTTTTATTTAATGCTTCAATGAAATGTTGCAAAGTATGTCTAAAATATGTTTAAATATATGGGAATAAGAGGGAGCATATGTTAGCCTTATTCACAACCTTTTGCAAATGGTCTTAACAGACGATTTTTTTTTTAGTATGGAAACAAAATATATAAAAATAGCCAACTATTTCACCATTTGATATTTCGCCATACCAAAAGTTTAGTCGCCATAATCAGCGTTGTCCCCTTTGAAACTTCATAACGCACCAAAATCAGTAAAAAAAACGCGTTATTTCAAGAAAAATGCACCGAACTTTGAATTTTTCTTTTCATTTTTAAAAATCCATTCTAGATTATAAAAGGTTTATTTTTTATTAAAAACACGATAATGAAACAGCCTTTCACGCCGCTCTTAGACTTTCAAACAGGGTCTGATATTACCACCATCAAATTTATTCAAAAGCTAGAACTCGTGTTTGTCAAACTTGGCCTCTAGTATGTTTCTGTTACTTATATTAAGATCATTATATCGACACTTTATCGTATATAATTTAATTATATTCGATGTCGATCGAAATTAGCTGTTACTTTTACTCCCTATTATCAGGTATACAAAACAACAGCTGCTGACGGTCGTAAAAATTTTATTGCAGAAGCATACAATCGTTACAGAAAGGGATGAAATATGTCGAAAAAACTTACGATTATTGGTTGATTTAAAGATACAGAATCGCATTACAAGCCAACAAACTCGATTAATAGCATTCCATCAAATACTGTGTAAAATTCATCTGTGTGTTTTCGTAGGCGAACAGCGAAAATCAGTTGGCTAGAGAGAATCCCTTTAAAAGAATTTATTGAAATATACGAAAATTTACCAGAATTGTAAGAAATACAAGATGAAGTTTTGGAAAAATTTTATAATTTAATTAATAGTTTAGTAATTCATCAATTACCGAAACAGTAACGAATGCACTTGCCATCATAAATACGAACTTCACTATCTGTGTCTGCATTTATTGTAATTTTGACAAACTTGGCTTGATCGTTTAATAGTAAAACAAGTTCTAAAAGCAGCAAATTTTTTTAAACGAAATGTTTCTGTTTCTTTCGAGAATATGTATAATACTCGTAAACCACTATTTTGAAGACCTTGAGGTAAACTATTTTAATCAAGGGATAGAATTGCTAGAAAAGCGTTGAAGAGTCAGGAGATTATATTGAAAAATAAAAATATTTTTGAAAAACTAATTATTCTCTTTCATTGATAGGCTAAGAAGTTTCCGACCAGCCCTCGTATACAACAGCAAGATTGTTTTACTTTGTGTTTGTAATAAGTAGCGTTTTCTATATTACAACTCCGTGTTCTGATTGTGCCTTCAAAATGAAACGTAAAATTTTGGGCACTTGAATAAACTTTTTTCTTACATTAAAACAAAAAGCTGAGTTGAATTTGATTTGGTGCCACCGAAAATTAAAAAGCGCACCGAAAATATAAAAAAAAGCCCCACGCACCCATTAAAGAATTTTTCGTACAAAAAATTTTAAAAAGCACCAAAAACGGTGCGCAACGCTCCGAGTTGACAACACTGGCCATAATAGATAAAAATTCACCACGTTTGGCAAGAAATCACCATATTTTACAACCCTGGTTGTGGTCACACAAACTCAATTTCTTCTACTTAATTGCAATCGTTTATTTGATTTAAACTTAAACCTGTCTAACAATATAGATGTATTATACATCAAAGGACCTAGATTTCTGCACCGGTCTCAAAGGCTCAATATGCAGTACGGAGATCATCCAGCGCCCCTGGCGCTGATTGCGATTGAAGTATCTACATATTGGCTGAAACGTCCTAGCTGTGTTTCAGACCTAAATTCTCAGGGAGGGATTATTGGTTTTCTCTGATAACTACCGGGCATTGCCAATTTTCAGGAAATTAATTATAGGCCCTATGGTACTGTTGTAATGCAGCAGATATATCTGAAGTAAGGAACCAGAACTGATGAATGGACTGGTGAATTGGTTATACTCGAACACTCTTTCTGGATTTCTGGCCACCAACTCATAGAGCCTCGTCTTTCATTGATTGTCCAGGGAATTGCTCATAAGATGGACTAGAGGGTCCGAATTTTTAAGAAAAAGAGTTGTTTATATCGCTGCAAACTTACTACAAGAACTTGTCCCCTATGCAAGCCTTAACACCCACATAGAAGCGCTGGTAAGCCCTGATACCATGTTCACACGGTAATATCAAACACTTGATTCGTTCTCTGAACCACGATTGTAAAACTAGATGTTCAGATGGTCGTTTTTGTTTCACACTGATGTTTACCTATTTTGTGCAAACGTTTCACTACTTCTTTTTTTAAATTTTTATTTATATCTTTATGTAAGTATCCAATTTGTATATGTTCCACGTGTTTCTTTTGAGTTTACACACATTAGATATATAATTTTTCTTAGTTAATATTTTTTTGAGATCTAGTTCAGATAAACTAGCGATAATTTATTATCAAATTTGGAGATGATAGTGGTTTTGACATGATTCGTAACGAGATTCAAGATGAATCAAGTAGGTTCGCTCTCAAAATTTTGTATGGCGAATCAGGTTGGTTCAATTAAGATTGGGCTGCGAATCATGAATGAAAAAGCGATAACTTGTGTGGACGCAAATCAATTCCCCAGTTTTCTTACATAACTTGAACTCTATTAGTAGCGTTAAAATAGAAGCGTTAAATGAAAATGGACATATCTTCAATATGCAAAGTTTTACTTTTCCAGTTATTGTCTTCCAGCAGTTGACGCAAATCAATTCCCCAGTTTTCTTACATAACTTGAACTCTATTAGTAGCGTTAAAATAAAAGCGTTAAATGAAAATGGACATATCTTCAATATGCAAAGTTTTACTTTTCCAGTTATTGTCTTCCAGCAGTTAACTCACTATTATCTCATTATAATGACAGGTTTTATTATACCATAGACTAAATAGGCTGGAAATAATACCAATTAAAACAGTTATAATAAATAAAACGCTTAAAATTCAAATCACGCTACTTCCAAATGTCAATTTCACATCTGCACATTCAAAATAATTTGGAAAGTTTTCAACAAGCTGTTTTAAGAGGGAGTAAAACATAAACAAACCATTGTTTTAACAACAGCTTTTTGTCTTCAACTAACGCAACTACTGAACCATTAAATTATACACTTTTGTATATAGTCTTAACATACGCACATTTGTATTTATATTTTCTTTATCAAAAAACATAATTGTAAAGAATTATAAAGAAAACAATTATTTTTTGTGTTCTGCAAACAACTCATAATCAGTTAATTAAATTCTTTTCCCGTAAATTTTAGCCAACCGTTAAAAATGTCATATATTATAAAATGTTGGTATTCTTTGATTTCTAGGCAACATGTTGCTAAGCAGCCATGTGGGAAATAAATAGAAACATTTGATTGATACAATTGTTAATGCAAGCATAAATAAACAATGGTTAATGCTATCGATTAGATTTGTTTTTACCCAGTTGGCCATACATTTCAGATATCTTAAACGGATGGTATAGGACGATAGAAATCGTTAAAACACAATTCGCATAATTGGCCACGATATCATGCAAGATCACACAAACGACTATTTTCCTCACCATACAGTTGACGATTGTACAAACGGCAGTCTTTTTTACCATATCGTTGTCGAAGGCTGTTAACTGTCAACGAATAAAACTTAATGCCAATAATGCCTTTAAGTTACTGGAGCTGTTACTAAATGAACATATTGTACTCTGAGTTATTAATAAATATTTATATATAAAAAAATACTATAATTTCATGTTACACTTATCTGTGCTTAAGTCGAATATTGTAGTTTTGAGATATTCGCATTTCTGTTGAATTTTTTTTTTAGGAAACTGTTTTGCTGTTAGCCTCTATGTTATCTTATTAATAGTAACTTCAGGGGATTCAAAAAGATATAAAAAAATAATAAACCAAAAAAAAAAGAAAAAGAAATTATCAGCCATGTCAAAGAGCTTAATTCCGTTCGGAAATGACGCCTAACGCTATTCTCCCTTAAAACGACTTAAGCTGTTCTTACATAAGACCACAGATATACGTATATGTATACATATTTTAGATTGTTTGCTTAGAGTTCTGTTATATGTTTTTTTTTTTAGTACTTTACAGTCGTTCATGTAAGAAGACTGATTGTGGAAATTGATTTACATCAGCACCTGCCTTGTCTGTTTTATCTAATGATATATTAACTCCACGGTTTACCAGCGTTTTTTTCATTCCTCGAAACACTTCTGAAACGCACTTGTTAGTACTGCCAACAACTCCTGTTTCGATTTTTCTTTTACTTTCTCAATCGTAGCAAAACGCTTTTCTTTCATCGGTGTCTTCAGTTTTGGAAAGAGGAAAAAGTCAGCGGGGGCCAAGTCCGGGGAATCCGGTGGTTGAAGCATGATAACGATTTTGTTTTTTGCCAAAAACTCACGCACAAGCATCGTTGTGTGAGCTGGTGTGTTATTGTGGTGCAATATCCATGATTATTCCTTCCACAATTCCATGCGTTTCTAACGAATTGTTCCCACGGCAGGCGCAAAGCTTCAAGGAAGTAGTCCTTTTTGACCGTACGACTTTGGGCCAAGAATTCATGATGTACCATGCCATCGTAGTCGAAGAAAACATTGAGCAAAGCCTTCACATTTGACTGAACTTGACGTGCTTTTTTCGGTCTTGGCTCTTCTGGACGCTTCCATTGGGATGATTAGGCACCAGTTATGATCATTTTGAGGAAATCTGCATCGTCAACGACGATGCAAGTATATCGCTCAGCAGCTCCTTAGCGATATATATGCGTCGTTGTTTTTGCTCAAAATTTAGCAATTTTGGAACAATCTTCGCTGCCGCCTGTTTCATGCCTGAAACACTAACGTGTTCGGGCGACCAAGACAAGCATCGTCATCGACATCTTCTCTGCCTTCCTTAAACCGGTTATACCATAATTGTACTTGTGTTCTGCTCACAGTAGACTCGCCAAACGCTACAGTTAACATTTAAAATGTCCTGGCTATTTAATTTCATTTTTTACACAAAACTTAATACAGTTTTTTGTTCGATTTTTTTGAATAGTAAACAATCGAAGAGCACACAAAAATACGACTAAATCTGTCAAAAAACAAACTGACAATTCAAAATTGCTGATATTGCCAACATATATAACAGACATGTTTACCAACATAAGAGAAAAAAGGCTAAGATCAAACATACATAACTCACGAAATTTTAATATAACGGTTATTTTTTTATCAGACCTTGTAGACAAAACTCCAGCTGAAGAGTTCTTTCAGTGGAAAACAAGGCTTAATGAGTTCGTAGGCCGAGGCCCATTAAGAGCGTCAGCCCTCAGCCAACTCACTCGTCTAACCACAACTTTTGGTTTCTAACATTACAGGTATCTGTTGCAAGATAACAGCACCTCGGGGGTTATTAGTGGTCGAAAATCAGCATTGCACATTAGTTCTTAGAGAAACGGTGCTCCATAGTTATCAGAGAAACGGTTTCGGAAGCCCAACATAACATACGAATCTTATTTACTACAACAAAATAGGAACTCCTACCTTTATATGCCCCACAAAGCAGAGTGCCCTTGTTTAGTATACACAAAAGTAGCACCTGCTTCCTGATTGGGGCGGCTTGAAGACTAGTAGAAGGCATTGTTGCTCTTGTTGTCGCCCAACTTTCTTTAAAATACCTTAAAAACATCTACTCGTTAACACGGTAATAAATTATGCATTTATCCGAAGATACGTCTAGAAAATTTTTATGAAACACACTCAAAATATTGACGGTATTATGTATAATAAAAATCCTTCTTAAGTTTTTTGTGTGTAAATTCCCATAAGGGAAAGTTAACAGCTAGTTAGTTGGTATATGGTTTTTTTATTATACATAAGGCCGTGAGTATATTGAGTATTTATTTTCTAGACCTATCACTCAATCGTGTGCCATAAACATCACATAAGTCGTCTTGATTTTTTTGATGATTTTGCTAACTGGGTAAATGTCTAGTTTAGTATTGCTTTAAACATAAATACAACATCAAAACAAGCAGCCCATAACCTGACATAAATAATTCATCTTCATCTATACGTATGTTTGTCTATATAGAAACATACATATAACAAGTTTTTTAATGTTGCTAAGCATTTGAACATGTATCAGCATGTTGCTAGGCAACATGTAACAAGTAAAGACAATCCTTGTAATAAAGAACTTTAAAGACACATTATTTTGTTATTTATTTTATTAGAAATAAATGCTCAAATAGATGAAACAAAACACCAAAAAGAACTCAAGCAATTGCTTAGTTCGCAACTTGAGCATATTGCTACCGAACATATAAACTTGGTTCAAACGATAAGAAAAATTTTAAAAACAAAAATATATAAACACAACATGTTTGAGTTGGAGCTCGTAAAATGCCTGTGAGAAAGTCCAATTTATGTAAAAAGAGAATTATGAAGTAAATTTAAATAGCCAAAAGAGAAATTGTAATCATGGAAAAGAGGTATAATGCATTTTGAAAGTATAAAATTTTTCTTGCCAATTTTATGTACACATAATTATTTACTTATTTAACAGATAAACGTTTAATCTTGAGCATATTGCATATTAGATGTTGACCAATAAATACCTAAAAGTTTGTGCTGTTTGTGTATTTTTGCAGTATGTGATATTCAGAAAAAAAATTATAATTTTTTTTTTTAATTCAGACATACATATGTTTATTTTTAGTGTTTACTTTTAATTATTTCTTAAAATTTAACTGATTCTGACGCTGAATTTAATTTCTTACTGTGCAATGTTTCATTTTTTTACTCTTGCGCATATTTTTCTAAACTGACTTCAAAAAAAGAACGAGTTTTTTTAGGTTTCTATTTTTGTTTGTGTTCGGTCAATCATAAATTCTTCGTTTAAGAAACAATTTAAATTTCTTTTCTGCGTTTGGTGCCATGATTTTTTTTTTTTTTGTCATCAAACTGTCACTGCACAACTAGGAAAGTGGGGATCTGTCTATTCCCTCCAAAAATTAAAAAATTTATTTTACTTATCTGATGATATTTAAAAAATTTTATATAACTATGATTAATCGAATTTTATTGTACATAAATTCTAGTTTTTATTTTTTACATTGCATTACATATCTACATTACAGATACAGGGTTTCTGATAAATTTTGCTGCGTCAAGAGACTTAAATACCTTTTTGTAAAGTTTATAAAATTTATTTTTTAGAAATTCACTTGAAAAATAAAACATTTTTTATTAAAGTAATTCATGAAGTTTTGAAAATAATTGAATTCATGCGGCCTCCGCCCTCGACGATACATGTGCGATATCTTATCAGAAAGTTATTCATTATTGCTCGGAGTAGTATAGGGGGAATTGTCTCAATTACTGTTTGAATGGATTGCTTTAGATCCATCAAATTTGTTTGGTTTCTTTTGTAAACTTCTAGTTTATAGTAAACCAAAAAAAAAAAAAATTTTGGTGCAGTGAGGTCAGGAGACCTAGGAGGCCAACGGAATGTGGAAATCAGTTTATTGTTTTTGTCTCAATTCTGTCATAACAGGCATTGCTATGTGACAAGTTGCCCCATCTGGTTAAAACCAAACAGTATTAAAATTCAATTCTCTTTCGCAAAATTCCAGAAAGAAAAACTCTTTCAACATAATAAATCGCTTAATATTCAAATCACGCTACTTCCAAATATCAATCTCACATCTACATTGAAATTCAAGTAACGGTTTCCATTGACCGTTTTCTTCGAAAAAGTAAGGCCCGACAATGAACCTCGAAGAAACTCCACGTCGCACTGTGATACAAAGTGGAAGTAAATGCATCTGATATCTCCATATCGACAATTTTCTGTCTTAACATTGCCGACTAAATCAGACTTAAAAATGCAGTTTAAGACGTTTTCATCCTCTGACGCCATTTGCTTCATTTCTTCTCACAAAATTCCCAGCGAATTGGGAAGTCTCTAGAATTCAGTTTGTTATTTAATTGAATCTTATGTGGAAATATGTTTAAATCTTGGTGCAAAATTATCTTCAGTGACTGTCTGCTGACACCCATTTCAGCAGGTAAGCCCCTTGTCGAAACTCTAGGATTGGATTGTATGGCAGCAGCTACAGCAGCGATAATTTCCTGCGTCCAAACTGAGCGATTTTGATGATAAGTCCATCGCAAGAAGGAAAAACTCTTCACGAGCATCATTATAGTTTATCTGTTAGGACGACAGAAACAACAGACTCTAAAGCGTGAAAACGTTTCACTATCCAAACATCATCGGACTACGTTTGAAGTCCGCAAATCAACGTTTTATGTTTTATGTTGTTTCTGATGAAACGGGTCACCATAACACTTTTCAAGCGATTGCTTCGCTTAAATGGTATTTTGCTCCATCAAGAAGCAGCGTAACGAAATTGTTTTTGATCCATTGTTTTGAAATTAACAAAAGTAGCGTCACAATAACTCACAAAGTAATGAACATAACATCATAAAATTTTAAAAGCTGTCTTTTGAAGGTTATTATTAACTGAAAAAAAATGACTGCAATAAAACTAGCGCCATCTATGTGTTAGGCCCGGGACTTTTCAGCTCATGTAGTAGAGAATCGGCTGCAGTCCTAACACAATTCATTATTTACGATATACGAAATGTATTGCTGTTCGTTTATCTCTATTTAAAAGGTCCACAGTTTATCATTTTGATCTTCTTTGAACTTGCAAATATATTTTTTTTAATTTGTAATAAGAGAGCAATCCTAATAATTTAATTTAATCTAAAAAATTGTTTATCTAATTATTTCAGTTTATTTTTTATTAAGAAGAGGGTAATATATTTTTTTTTTTTTTGATATATTTTAAGCTTATGGACACTGAGATCGGCATCATTAGACGTGTAATGCAAAACACTAAATAAATTGAAGGCTTTTTAATACCCTAAAAAAGCACAAATATTTCGTTTACTATAATAAATAATATTGCATGTATACACATATGTACATACGTATTATATAAGCAAAAAAATATTTATTAAAATCTTTGTTTTTACATTTAAAAAAAAAAAGAACCGGCCAGCAAACTTCTCTCTTCATTAATACTCGAATTCCCTTATTTTAAATTAATGCATATGTATGTTATAAGTAAAGCCGTTTCAAAATAATTCATTTCGTTTTCTCAACTTTCCACAAACATTTACTTAAATCTCTTGCGCTCTTATGACATCTTTAAGACTTGCAGTTATCACAGCAACCCACTCTCTTACTTTATAAAGCATTATATTCGTAACAAGCATTACTTCTCATCACTAACGCTCTCTATTTCTCTATATCTCTTTTAAAGTGAGGGTGTTTTATTTTCCAATTTATTTCATGCCAAAAAGAAGAACTACAACAACATTAACTACAGTGAGACTTTTAACAAGTTTCATTAACATTGTAATTTTCCGTATTGTTGTTGCTCTTTTCTTCGTCGCTCTTGCATTTGTTGTTGTTGTTCTTGTTCATATTGGGTAGTGCTTGTTCTTCATATACACTCATCCATATGTACTTCTATTTTATTTGTGTTTCATTGTTGTTATTTATCTCTCGTTCTGCTCTGTTCTAATTGCAACTTGAAAATGCCTCAACATGTTTAAAACAAAAGTTTCAGTTCAGTTCATATCGGGTTTTCATACGGGTTAGTGGTTGATTAACAGTTTGAACGCAAACGCTAACGGGATTTGTTACATTTTTAATTATTAATTGAAAAGCTTAAAAAAATAATAACAACATTCACACATCCGAAAGAAATTACTAATTAAATAAATTTAATTTGAAAGCAAAAAAAAAAAAATGTGAAGTGAAAGAAAACGAAATTTCGAACCGATTAAAGCAATTCTTTATATTCAATTAATGTACAGGTCGTTGCGACCGATTTTCAATAGAAAATTAAAAGCTGTTGATAAGAGAAATAAAGCAAAATAGAAAATAAATATTTTTTACTGAGAAAAAATTAGTTTGAAAGTGAATTTTGCATGAAAGTAAATTAAGAAATTTTTAAAGGCGAAAATTTGAATTAAGTGTTTTTAGCATTTTCAAAAAAGCTTTGAAATATTCCCAAAAAAATCATAGTAAGACTCGAGTGTTATTGCTGCAAAAAATATATACTCATGTAAATATTGAAACCTAACCGAGTGAAATAATTTTGGATTTGTTGCTATTGCAGTAATTTAAAATATATAAGGTAATATTTTTTAATTTACCTGCAATTATATGATTAAGAAATATGCCTGATTTTTATAAAAAATATTTTTATACTGCTCTGAGTTTTGTTACGACAGAAATTGTGTCAAATTTGTTATTGTTCGGAGAAAAGTCCTTGATAACTGTTTTGTACGTTTTTGAGTTCATGAACTGATGGAGGATGATGTGCAATTAATTCACATAAAGTTTAGTGTAGCATATTACTAGGCTTGCTGTTCGATATAAAAAAAAACTGTGTTCCCAAAACTGCTGTAAAATTTATAATGAATGAAAAAGAGAATAGCAGATAAATAAGTTTTCAACAACATAATTATTATTTTGCTGTAAGTGGGCATAAGGCCGGATTGAGCCCACGCCTAAATATATGGTGATTTTAATATGAATTAAGTTTAAGAAATTACACAAAATCAGATTTAAACTAATATTTTGAATTAAATGTAGGCTACAATAAAATCGCTTATTGAGCTTCAACATACCTTGAAGCAAGCTCAGAGCTTAACAGGATTTAGAAAACGGTTACCATGTAGATAATATACTTCTTAATGCATTGCTCTTATAATTTAAAAACGTAGGTGGTTTTTTATTTGGACTAATATGCATATCATCGATTGAATTGAATTGAATTGACCATTACACTAACAAATACACCCAAATATGTTTGCAGTTCCAGAAACATGCAATCTCAAGCGCGAGATTGTGGGTCCGGGTTATCTGTATTTTGTTAGTATAAAATAAAACTATACCTTCTCCATCATTTTGCATATGCAATGATTTAAGACCATTTGCATATGAATACGAATAAGGCTACTATGTTTCTAATTGCAGAAATATGCACTTTCAAATTCACAAAATTATGAGTAGGGCTTATTGCACAATCATGGATATTAATGTAGACTTTCAGGTAAAAAAAAAAAGTTTTTAAATATTGTGTCGTATCGTTGACTTCTCGTGCAGAGGTCTTATCATCAGCATACAATGTTGTCTTGTTTACCGTATATCATAACACTACGATACGCGTATATTATGGCAAGCGAGGCAAATCGAATCGTAATTCAATTCAATTGTAATCTACTTAAAACCATATGTGTCTTAAAAGTATGAATAAAAAAAAAATTGTCACATTATTACAGATGAAATTCATTCCATATCATGCGCCATGATAACAAAATAATTGGCTAATCTCGCTCCATGTCGTATGCGGTAATTTAGCCCCTGAACTACTTTAAAAATTATCACATAATCCAGACAGGCTGATTATTGCAGAATTTAAAAAAAAATCGAATAAACTATCTGTTGATCCGAATAAAAACTTGTTACAAACAAACATTTTATATATTTGATATATTCACAAGACAAACGCACTTTCAGGTGGATGCTTTGGCGCTTTCGGGTAAATTCTTTATCAATTTTTAGCACTCGACTTGTCAAAGTTTATCCTAGTGCTGTTTACACTCGCGCAATGAAAACAAAATACTAACATTTCACGCAATTCTTATCAGCTATATTTTATAGCTTTTTTTTGGTATTGTATTGTGTTAAAGAAGCGGTTACATTGTTAATAGTATCATGATATATTTGCATAATGAAAATATTTTGTTCTATTTGGTGCACACTTTTCAACTAAAGCGCTTGACCACACATCAAACTGTTGCATCAAACTTATGTCTGTATTAGTATAAATTTACTTTGACGAAATGCTGCGACATATCAAATTCATTCCATCAAACTTCATTTTAAGTTGTTTTAAGCAAGAAGGACCGGTTTTCGAGTAAAGAATCATACGTATTCTTTATTCGAAAAACGTTTAATTATATTGCAAAGGATTTCATTTTTGTGTCAAACAGGTATTTTAAACTTTTATGTAAATATCGCAAAGTTAAAATACATAACTTATATTGCAATGTTTAATAAGTTCTAAAAGGATATTTTATATTTTAATTTCTTATAAAAACTTTTGCACCCAAAAAGCAATTATATTGGGGCTGTCAATATCAAAAACATTCTTACACACACATCAAGCTTCACATCCAGCTTCAAATTCATGCTGCGTAGTAACGAACGTCTAAATTATGATTTTCGTTAAACAAACATCAAAGTAAAGACATGATTTCTTTCTTCTACTAAAAACATGACAAACATGATTCGCTAAATCAATTTGATATGTGGCCTTACCGCCTTGGTCTGGTAGGATCTTTTAAAAGCTTTTCCTAGTTAGCTTAAATTTTGATTGTTGCAATAAATTCTTTTTGAGTATCTTGTGATTAAAATTATGTTAAAATATTGTGATATAATACGAAAAAAAAATCGTTGAATTGGAGAAATCCGTATTCAATAAGAAACAGACTCTATCCATTTTTTTTATAATAAGATTTTAAGTGAAACTGCTTGCAATTGGATAAAGAAAAAAATCCGCTCTTCTATTTAAGGCAATTTTGGTTTTAAGCGTGATCATACATCAAACTGTTTCTCCAAGGTAATTGTTTTTTATTGCGATAGTGTGGTTTAATGTGATATAAAAAAATCAAAATAGTTTAGAGTTTTAATACGTCGCAGTAGAAGTTTGAGCTAGTTTGATATGTGTTTAATTTAGCACAAGCTAAAAATGAACACAAGCAAAAGATAACTAAACGAAACCTCTTCTGGCCGAAAAGTTACAAGTTCTTTCCTATTCAAATAAATTTTTAAATGAAAAAATTTCATGTGTTGCTGTCTTAAGTAAAACCAAATATTACAATATATTTGATCAAATAGTTTGATGTGTGAGCACGTTACTTGAAGGATAATTGAACGGTGTGTATTTTTTATTTTGACTGAATAAAAGACGTGACATATCGTTGCGCCAAAGTTATCTTCGCGTATCTCCATTATAGTTTTTTTGGGAAATTGAATAAGGAAATTTTTCTTATCTATTATTTTTAATCATGGCCAGTACTCAGGGACTGACTCCCACAAATGAAATACGCTGTATCGGTGTAGGGAGGAAACAAGTGGAATTAGTGCTTGTGTACGTTTGATTTGAATTGTATTATAATTGGCAGGATTATATTATATATCCGCGGGCAGTGTGTTCAGCACCGAACTACTAAAGAATGAACTCTCTCTCTGTTGCATGTTTGGTGATTTACTATCTAAGCCACCACGAAAGGATGAGCTTTGGTTGAAGAATATGTATAACGTGAAAAAACTAGAATTTCGGATATAAAATCCCTGATTCTGTCAGAGAAAACTCCGTTATAGTGTCGATAAAATAGTATACCGCACCTTACACTAGGACGATGCTCCAGTGAGCAATTAGAGTTGGATTCCCTACTGTCACCCGTGAGCCTAATGATGATAACTTCGATACGACAACTTGTATGCACCCTGTTTGCAAGGCCCAGAATTTTATAAATTATTACAAATCATCTATTTCGAAATTTCTCACATATTTCTCCAATTTAAACGATTTATATCATTCTTCTATAGTACAACGAACAACTTATATAGAATTCGGTGAAAGCAAATATTATAGTTATTGTGGTAATAAATTTATCTGTTTTGCTGAATAGCAAGATAAGGTTGGGAGGACATAACAAAAAAGGAAATCTATCTTTGTAACTTCCTTGATTATGTGATTCTATTGACTTATAGCTTGTATGGACTAAATCCATTTTTTTGAGTTTAAATACGCATATGATGAGTAGCATTGAATATTCCTGGGAACAAATGAGCTATTTGGAAACTCCATAAAGTCATCCGTTTTGAAACGTAAATGTTTATGGAAAACTACGTACAATGAAAACTTTTATAGAAATCGGTAAAATTAAATGTTATAGTTTTTATACAAAACTGTCATCATTAATTTTTCACTTGCGTTATAAAATCGGTTACTTCCATAATACAAGCGTTTAAAGGACATAAATAGCTTTATTTTGCTGGATAATAATATAAGATTGGCAGGACATAATGGACAAAAGGACATTAATCCTTTCAACTTCTTCTTTTATGTCATTCCTTTAATTTATAGCTCGAGTGAATTAAATCGATTTTTTTGAGTTTGAATACGCATCTAGTGAATAGGATTGAAGCTTCCTGAGAGCAAATAAGCTATTTGGAAACTCTGTTAGGCCAGCCGTTCTAAAACATAAATATTCGTTTATAAGAAACATTAAATTTTCTAACAGATTTCTTTAAAGGATGACAAGAGTTCTTAAAAGTTATGGGTATCTTAATACTTAATACCTAACTAATTGTAAATATTTTTCATGCGAATTTTATTTTAAGGTTTTCTTGTTTTTATTTTGCAAATTAATCTCAATTGAATACACAAAAATTTCTTTTGCCCGCAAATTGTAAAATTAATTCTAACTAGGAAAATTCTTAGTTTTTCTGCATTTTAACAAAATTTTCTATTAAATTTTAAACATTATCTTTGTCTTCGAAAACTATGTAGTCGCATATAACAAGTAGCTTCCTTATTATAAAATATTCAAATGATTTGTGTATTTTGTGCCAAAATGAAACCGTATTTATATTTATTTGCCAGCTTAATTTATTCGTTTATATAAAATTTATTACACCTTAAAGTAGACTTCAGAAAATTCCCTCTTATAAAAACATCACCTAAATGCACACATTAAAGTACGAAAAGAAATGCACCAGTCTAAAAGTATGCTTCACGTTCAAAAATATACAAGAGAACAAAACAAACTTAAGAAATGAAATAAATGCTTACACAAGGAGAAAAAAAAGTGTTAAAATCTTTTAAAATCTTGTCTTCAATATTTTGTTAAACTAAATACTTGTTTGCTTTTGTCAAACAACCTGCATAAGCCTGTGCGTTTCTGTGCCACCTCTAGACATTTTTTTTTTTCTTTATAATGAATTCGTATCTCTTGAATTTTGTTTTCTTAAGCAAAATATGTTTTTTTGCTGTGCTTTGTTATTCTCAGGCAGTGTATTCTGGGGCTAAACGTAAATGTTGTAGTCTGATTTTTGCTTGCTTTAGTAAATTTACTGCACAACTAAAATACTTTGACATAGTTTTTGTTGAACTGCCTTTAACGCTGCTGCAGCTTCTAGTTAGTTTACATTTTTGTATACTTTTTTCTCTTCTTTTCTTCTACACAAGTGAATTGTTGTTGGAATCTATTTTGTTCTTGCATTTAAATCCTCGTTATAGTCTTTTTTTTTTTGAGTCTCTAAAGCTTTGCATCCATTTCCGGCAAAGTGGTTAAAGCTTTTGTAGCAAATACCCCTGGGTATGTGGGTACAAGGGGCCTTAAAATTACGCCATAAAGTATGCTAACAATTCTTCTTTTTTTTTCTCTATTTTGTATCTGGTATAAGTAAGGCAGAGTTCAAGGAGCATTCTTGTTTTTCGTTTCATGGTTACTGGTTTTATTTTTATTTATATATAGTGAAATCTTTTTTACTACTTAAATATTTCTTTTTAAAGATTTTTTGCATCTTTTTATTTTTTTTATTATGTTTTTTTTTTTGCAAGTTCCTGCGACATTTAGGATTTAATGCTTGGCTGCTTGAGTTAAAACTTTTTGTAAAAACTGGCATATTAAACGTATGCGCTCAACACGCTTAAATAGTTACACGAGCCAAACTCTGTGTAGTGCAAAGGAAAGAAAAGTAAACGTGAGTGAGCAGCTAAAGCCCAGTTAACAAAATGGATATTAATATACACTTTTTAAATAGCCTGGTTTCAGGAGTAACATTTGAGTAAATATTTTCAAGTAAATTAATAAATAATAGTTATAGTATTGAGAAAGTACCACTTGTGGAAATTGTTGTTTACTGCAAAAAGTAAAGCATGGTCAGTTAGTTATTAAACTGTCTTAAATGGATATAAAATATTTGGTGTCAGTTTAATAGACCATTTATAGTTGTATAAATTATTAAAATATAAATAGAACAACCAAAAACTGTTTTTTAGTAGAATTAATCTCTGAATTAAACAGATGGCTGAAAAAAAGTGTCTACCTCTATCTCATGGTCAAAGACTCTAAGACATATTTGAGGTTAAAAGTGCTTAATGTGTCGAATTATTTCATCCTTTAACTTTTGAATACTTCTTGGCTTGCTGACGTACACTTTTTCTTCTAAATATCCCCAAAGAAAGAATTTCAACGGTGTCAAATCGGATAGCATGGCCATTGCATTTCTTAAGCTAAAGATTCACTATGTCGTTGCCAGTTTAACAAGTGGCAGCAGCACTATCCTGTTGGAACTACATATTGGCTAGGTCCATATCCTCAATTTGGGGTCACAGGAAGTCCGTTAGCAGCTCGCGCTAGTAAACACCAGTCCCACCATCGGCATAGTAGACCTCATTGTATATGCATCGTCTTTTCAGCAATTCTCATATGTACAAATGCATCAATTATGATTATTGTGTTAACAATTGAAGCACAAATGCATCAATTGTGATTATTGTGCTAACAAATTCACTGAGGTGAAAGTGTGCCTCATTACTGAAGAGTATTTTCTTTGTAAAATCATCATTTACTTCTGTGATGAACTTTGTTCGCAACAGCCATTTTCGTAAAAGACTTCAACAATCTTAACGCGCTACCTCTCTTTAATTGAATCTGTCAAATACTGAATCAAAGAAATGTGACATTAAGTTAAGCAAAAACTTGACTTGAGGCGTGACTTAAAATTAACGCCGTGATTTTTGGTTGGACTAGCCTATACAAAACTGATATATATTTAATCATAATTTAATAATAATAATTTAACAACAATAATTTTAAATTCGTAAGATTTTTTTTAGCAAGTAGCAACTGCTTTAAGAAAAATTGTGTAAAAATATTTTTAATATTAAAAAAAAAAAATAAGAGAATATCGCATCGAATATGACATAGTCATACCTCAAAAAACGAGCTTTTCGAGTTAGCAATGCAAAATTGTTAACAATATTACCTTTTATATTGTGTCAAAAATTTATTCAAATTACTTTAAAACTGTTTCCTTCAGGAGATATTTTCTAAAAATATTTTTTAAGACATGTATGAACATTAAAAATTTTAAATACGTTTTTCTCGAAACAAGCTTTGTTTAGTTATGACTATGTTGCAATAAAGGAGCAATATGAAACAAATTAAATTGTTTGTTTTAAGTACCTATAAAAGTGTTAGAATATGATTACAATCTAAAAACTATGAACATTGTTTGCTGGTTAACATTTTTGTATGTGTGTGTGTGTGTATTTTTTCTTATTTTTAAAATTAGTGTCTTTTTTGCAGTCAACTAAACTTTACTGCAACTGAAGTCAACTCAACTCTCTGTCATACATTCTTTCATCCACTCATTCATACAGTCTTTAGTGCATTGAATCAGTTCTTTGGCATTTTTGCCCAACTTGCAGAGCATTTGCACACATGCTCGTTAATAAATAAATAATTTTAAGTTTTATTTCTTCTTAAGCATGCCAAAATTTCATGCTTATTTGAGCTGGTTAAAGTTACAGCATTAGACCATTTAGATAAGATAATTTAAATTTTTGAAGATAATCCAATTGTCAACAAGTAACAGCTGCCAGATGACATTAAGTTATTAAATATCTACTTTAGTTAAAATCTTTAAAGGTTTTACAGCATAAAATTAAAAATCACTTTCAATTAGAATTGCTGCTGGGATTATATATCCTAGTAACGATCATGTCTCATATACGGATATATTATACATTTTCAAACACATTGTCGCATTTGTAAAGTGAACGAACATATACCACCTCAGGTGGTCTACCTGTATACAAAGTAAGCGATATACATATATATATATAGCATTCATCCAACGAACACAAAGGCTTATTACTTTCTAGCATAAATTGTCAGTTAGCACTAGGCAGCTCGAATACAATCTTGCATTTTTAGTAAGCAGATAGAAAGTCTTAAAATCTATTTCGCATATTGTCGCGGAACCCTCTTGTCTTTTTAATAAAAGACGTCTTGTCTGTTTTATGGTTGAGCAACGACTCTTTTTTTTACATTACTTGCACAATGTATTTCTTAACTTAACAGTTGCATCTTAAGGTAATAAAATGAATCTTTGTATTTAATAGTAGTTTGTGCGTGTTGCCATTACAATATGTCGTAAGTTAGCAAAGTGTTCCACATATCATTGAAGAGATGTAATGCAGTAGACAGTGATTGACGCTGGGGTCGTGCGGAACTAAAAACCTTCGTTATTTATGTGCTGCTTTCTCATATGGAACCAAGTGCTTTACAGTTTATCGGTAAGGGAGCTAGTTCAGCTATAACTAGAACTTTCGGCTTAAAAGTCACCATAAGTTTCTAATTAACTATTTGAAGTTTCTAAAATTTTCGCCAATCTCTATGATATCCAAGGAAAACCAGTTTTATATACTACTGTTATAAAAACGTGAAACATTTATGAGGATTTTCGTGGTAGGTATCACTAATGCAGTCCCATTGGCTGAAGAATTAATGCCGGCATATACATATAACACAGTCCAGTGCCAGTTGAACCGACTGCAGGCCTTTCAAGTGTCGGAAAAAAGAACTTTTGAACTTTGGCGAATTTTTACGCATTAAAAATACTGTTACGAATTTGCATCACTTCCAACCCACAGTGCAGCCGTTAATCTGCTCATAATAAATGTCCACACACGCACATCAACTATAAAGCTAAAAACATAATACACAAACAAACTACGTGCATGATCTAATGCACGCCACAGACTATGAGTCACAAGTCAGAAAAGTAAGCAAGTCTAGTGTGTTAAGTGTAAATAAAGTTGTTAAGTATTTAAGCACAGTGCAACAAACAAGTGTCAGTGTTATTATTTCTTTCACAATTAAAGGATGCGCAAGGCATTTTTAAAGGTGGAAACGTAACAAGCCCTTGTGACCTTGTTGCGTTTTGTCAGCTTTGGAAAAAGTCAATAATCAAACTTGCTCAATTATATGCAATTCAATAATGTTGTTTTTATTAAATAAACTAATAATTATAAAATTTGTTAGCTCGAATTCCAACTACAAAAATTATGCCCATGATCTTATTAAAACGGGATAATTTAATAAAAAATATATACTTTTAACATAAAAACATGTTGAACTAACATGAAATATTGAAGCGAAATATTAATGATATAACTGGGATATTACCTCAGTGACAAATAAAAATTTTTTTTATAATCAGATGTAAGCAACATAAAACTAAATATGTTCCATAATTTTGTGCAATATTTCTGGTGATAACTTTTGGCATTCCTGTCAAATATTTTTCTGAAGGACTGCGGATATCTGGAGCTAGTTGATATAAGCACGAGACTTCAACTAGGAAATGTTTTCTTTACAATATCCATTGTGATTTCATCTGAGTTCATGATCATGTTCACCAAGCAACACTCATTCAAGTAGTCAGAAATCGCTTATTATGGCGCTGTAGTGTTCGCCAGTGATAGTAACCGTATTACCGTTGGCGTCCTAAAAAAATATGGTTCAATTGCGCCGCCCTTGCGACCACCGCTCCATAAAGTAGCCTTGAGTGAATTTATTGGTTTTCCAGTGCACCAGAAATATGATTTTATTTATTGACGCAATCCTAAATGAAAATAGGTTTCGTCGCTCATGATAATTATCGACTCAACACTATAGTTTCGACACAATTATTCAGTGCTCTTGCGGAGTACAGCGCTTCATTTTATGTCTGCTTGTATTCTGCAGCTATCTAGTTCATAAGTGTCAAATATTATATGTGAAATTGAAAATCGTCACAAAACGAGTAACCGCAATCGGAATATTGCACAGGGAGCTCCGTTATCCCTCATTTACAAATTAACGCACAACTTTTCCATCTCTGCTATAAAACTTAGACAATTTTAAGTACTGTTGGGGGTGCAGCCTGTTTTTAACATTCTTGTTTTTGCTTACTTTTAGTTATTCAAAGAAAATATTTGCCGATATGAAGTCACGCAACCATAACGATTTAATTATATTGAAAACGTTTTTATTTGAAATAATTCAGCCGACAAAAAATAATCTAAAGCAGTCAAATTTATATATTCAGCTTCTTGCCGCAGTTTTTCCATATACTAGTACACAACTTCTCCTTGTTTTCAGCAAACACTTGAAATCCGTTGTTGCCAAACCTTTAATAATTAATTTAATAATTTCATGATAATTTAACTTGCCGTCACTTGAGCTCCAGCTAAAGTTGTGAGTTGTTTTGAATATGCACGAGTATGTACTTGTAGTTGTGCTCAAATATTTGTCTTTAAATAGCAAAATAAAAATTTATGTATGTGTGTATGTATATGTTCTCTCAAAATTTATGTATGTGTGTATGTATATGTATTTATTATAAATACATGTGTTTGTGTGTTTGTTAAAAAATATGCTAAGTACTTGAGCCTGATTTCAAGCGGAAACGGAAATACGCTGACTAGTTGTTGTAGTTTTATATTCATTACATTTCTATCATCATTATCATTATTATTATTATGTAAATTCGATAAGGGATTTTTAGGCCTCTTCGCCCCCTCCCGTTCTCCAGCAACCACTTGAGCTGAAGTCTCATCGGAGGGAGCTCTTGAAAGACAACTATTGTGGCATAAAACTGCGACAGTTAATATCATCTTCCCCTCACAAGCATTAAAATGTTTTGGTGAAACGTTTTTCATTCGAGTTTTCTTTTCAAGTGGTTACATACGCAAAAGCGAAGCAAAATACACAAAATGAAATGTAATCGCGATGAATATTTTAAATGGATTTCTATTAAACATTAACTCTCGTACTTGAGTTAATTTGAAAATATTCTCATTCTGTTTTCATCATCTTTTTTTATTTTCAATTTAATTTCAAGTCGTAAAAAATGAAAATGTCATAATGTTGTTTAGAAATTTTCCTTTCAATGTTATCAGCACTCCATGTATTCTTTCAACGCAAATGTTTAGGGAGAAACAAAGAAAAGACGAGAAAATAGAAAATATATTTTTCTTTAAAAATTATTAAATTAAAGAAGCAATAAGGTCAACAAGATGATCTAATAAAAAAAATTGTTATATATTACAAATAGTGTTCAAAATAATAACTCTCCCAGAAGGTCTTAAAATATTTAAAGGCCCAGAATATTAAAGAAAAAAATCGTTTGTGAAAAAACCGTTTTGTTTATAAAGTTCTATGCAAAAATACTCATTTTAAAAAGTTTGTATTAAAAAAGGTCCCCAGTTCAAAAATTAAAAAATATCATTAAAAAAATTATCACATAAAAAAGTACGAGTACCTTTTTAAAAAGCGCTTATAAAAAACCATATTTTAAAAATGTTCCACTAAAAAATGTGTTTTTTGAAAGTGATTTATTGTAAAATATGTGCCTTAAAAGCGAGCCTGTAAAAATTTTTACTTTTAATAAAACATCCCTTGAGCAAATACCTTTCAAAAAAAGTGCACAAAAAAAATTATTTCTTAAAAACTTACTTGGTATAAGAATTATAGGTTAAAAACTAAAAACCACGCTTCGATATTGTAAGAAAAAATTAAAAAATATCCGTACAAAGCGCTTATATATTTTGTTTTTTTTGGAATTCCCAAAACTTTCTTCAGAAATCGCAATTTTCTCGGAAACAATATGGACACTTAAATCTTCGCACAAAATCATAGTTCAGATGCATCCTCCACGGCAAAAACGTGCAGCGGATAAGAAAAACCGATTCAAAACCAGTTAGCGAAGTGGTCTCGAATTTTTTTGAAATTCCCAAATTTGGCTTTGTGAATCCCCAAAATCATTCTACCTTCCCAGAAGTAGGATTTTGTTTCTTTACGTTACGTACATTTCGAATTGGTTGATCATCCAACTTCTACTCCAGATTTAGCTCCTAGTGACTCTTCCCTATTTCCAAACTTAAAAAAAATAGATAAAAAAGAAAGATTCATCTCAAACGAAGAAGTGATTAGCGAAACTAAAGCGTATTTTGGCTGATTCCCAAAATCGTATTACTCAGATGGTATAAAAAAAGTCTTATTAAGTGTATTAAGCTAAAAGAGGACTATGTTGGGAAATAAATGGGTTTTTTCCTACTCTGGTAGGTTCAATATCAATCCGCCCTCATGCATATAGTTTAAAAACTTATCAAACACGCTTTGATATAAAAATAGTTATCAATATAACCAGATAATTTTCCATATAAGGCGTTCCGATTTTTTTTTTCAATTCCCAAAATCGTGTTTAGGAATCGCCAAAATTCGCCACTTCTCCGGAAACAATATGGCAACTTCAATTTTCGCACTATATCGAAGAACCGTTAATAGTTCAGATACACGTTCCACGGCCAAAACGCATAACAAATATAAAAAATCGGTTCCGAGTCGGTTAGCAAGCGGTTCCGAGTTTTTTTTTTTTTATTCCTAAAAGCTTCAGAAAACGTCAAATCCTCCCAGTTCCTCAGAAGCACTACGGCAACCTCAATTTTGCACCATTTATAGTTCAGATGCATGGTCCATGCAAAAACGTGCACCGGTTATCGAAGTGGTTCCAATTTTTTTTAATTCCATGCGATGGCATTTTTCAGACTCAATGGGTTTTTTCCTACTCAGGTAGTTTCAATATCAATCCGCCCTCGTGCATATAGTTCAAAAACCTATAATACATTCTTCGATATAAAAATAGTTATCAATATAACCAGATAATTTTCCATATAAGGCGTTCCGATTTTTTTTTTTTAATTCTCAAAATCGTGTTTAGGAATCGCCAAAATTCGGTACTTCTCCGGAAACAATATGGCAACTTCAATTTTCGCACTATATCGAAGAACCGTTAATAGTTCAGATACACGTTCCACGGCAAAACGCATAGCAAATATAAAAAATCGGTTTCGAGTCGGTTAGCAAAGCGGTTCCGAGTTTTTTTTTTATTCTTAAAAGCTTCAGAAAACGTCAAATCCTCCCAGTTCCTCAGAAGCACTACGGCAACCGCAATTTTGCACCATTTATAGTTGAGATGCATGGTCTATGCAAAAACGCGCACCGGTTATCGAAGTAGTTCCAATTTTTTTTAATTCCATGCGATGGCATTTTTCAGACGGCTTTCGCCAAAAATTATTTTTATTTTTTTAATTTTAACCATAGTTCCCAGGATCAACAATTCTGGATTAAAGAAGACAGGAAAAAATGATTGAGTACACTAAATTGGCGGACAACTAGCTGTTTTGTAGTCCCTAGTTTGGCGATGTCATTAAAGGCAAGTAGTTAGCAATTTTGCTTAGGAGAAAAAATTTTAAAATTCCTTGACCAAAAAGTCATTTAAAAAACTTGTTACTTAAAAGCTTAGCTTGGTAGCGTATGGCAGGTTTACATGGTAATACAAGATATTTGGATGTTGTGGGAGTAAAATATTACGAAATTTTCTCCATACTTTAAAAAATCTGAACAAAAATGTGTTGTGTGTACTTTTCATGTGTACATTTGTGGGATAAGTATAATATTGAAAGTCTAATAAAATTAACGATGGTCGAAATTGTACAACATTTTCAAAAAAAAAAAAAAAACATGCGAAATTCTTCAGCTGATATTGTTTGTGTTTGTAAATGTTACACCACCTTTAATAAATACTCGAAGTGCTGCCAAAGCAAAATTAAAAGTACAGCTTTGCTGTGATGAGAATACAGAGTTTTCTGAAATGGTATAGAAAATGAAGATTTAACGACCGCTTGCCAATTTTTCCACTTGGATTTCTCTCCACTGAATACATTTTACTTTTAGACGGTAAGATTTTTTATGTTCTACACACATTTTTTGACCGATCTAAATACTTGTATTACCATTTAGTAGGTAGTAGTGACTTATTGATGTCGTTTTACCTAAACCTGTGGGTATTCTACGAAATAAAGTAACAAATATAAAATACATTATATTGAAATCTTACTATAATTCACCGTTAAGGCTATAAAATTACTTATAAAAGAAATCAGCAAAACAGCAAACTTTTTATTTAACAAACACTCAATGACTGCGAAGCTTTTCTGCTTGTCTGCAGTAGCACCCAGGGTCTGTGGCAGGAATCGAACCTGCGACCTCGAGACTGTTGGTCGAGTACTCTATCAAATCTGCCATCGAGGCGGAAATAAATAATTACCAAATCATAACTAAAGCTATGTACACACGGTTGTCAGATGTTACAATATTGTAAGATCTGGCAACATGCTGACAATGTAGTGACAATGAAAAATTCTCCCGCAGAAGTAAATTGTATGTTCATACGATCGTAAGAAAATCTTACAATTTCATGGTCAGACTATGGTCTGACAAATAATTCATCTGACAACAAAAATTGTCAGTTCACACGGTTGTCAGATTGTTAGATGAAAAAAATTGCCAGACATGTTGTAAGGCATTGCCACTTATGTATATCAACAACCATCTGTTTGGCAGTGTTACCCATCAAACTTTTTTCTGACATTGATGCCATTGTCAGGTGCATTAATTTTATACATCTGACAATTAAAACTCAGCTTACAATACCAGCCAATTATCTGGCAATGCCGACGAAGAGTGTTCTTACGATTGTCAGATGCCTGACAATATTGTCGTCTTACAATTGACTGACAATGGTTTCTCTGACAACGTTGTAAGTTAAAAATTGGCAGTTCACACGATTGAAATACATTTTCAGACAATTTTCCTGGCAATATTGTAAGATCTGACAACCGTGTGTACGTAGCTTAAGTAATACTTCTAAGTAATAGAGAATGTAAATAGTAAGTTATTGAAAAGTATGGTGTGAGGTAAGTGCAGCAAAGTATCAAAGCTTTCACTGGGAAGCTGTAAATATGTTTTAAAGAAGGTATTCAATTTAACATTAAAAAAAATTATAAATAGCTTGTTTTCTATGTTTCCCAGCTATCTATATGTCGACATTTCATAGGAACTACCCTAATCATCAGTAGACTTTGGAAATTTTTGAAAGATATTCTCAAACATTCAACTTTATATCCCAGCAATATAAATAAATTGCTGAGAATTTAAAAGAAAAATGCTCTAATAATATGTGTCAAAACACAAAAAACAAGCCTTTTCATTTATTCACCTCTCTAACATTTCTTTACACCTTTCAAACAAATGAACAACCGTTGGTTGCTACGATTTGCTTTTTGAAAGTATCGAAAAGCAGAGAACAAAAATTCAAACAATTAAGTTTTTTATTCACTATTTTTAGCTTCTACCATTTATACCAATAAAAATTATAAATAGCTTGTTTTCTATGTTTCCCAGCTATCTATATGTCGACATTTCATAGGAACTACCCTAATCCTATGAAATGTCGACATATAGATAGCTGGGAAACATAGAAAACAAGCTATTTATAATTTTTATTGGTATAGATGGTAGAAGCTAAAAATAGTGAATAAAAAACTTAATTGATTAAAAAAAAATTTTTTTTTTTTCGTCCCTTAAAGTATTCCCATTTAAAACGTCAAAAAGAACTCTCAAATTAAGCTTTTTTTTAAAGTTTCGTACAAAAGTTTGTTAAAAGTGTTCTATGCACTCACTTACTTGGTTCATACGAGTGTACTGCACATTTAACTGGTGCCTCAGTTATTATTTCTTTTTAGTATTCCTTTTTCACATACTTTTAATATCTTTTTGCTACAGTTTAAAATTCTTTTTCCCATTTTCCCGTTATGGCTTCTAAGAGATGACTCCCCGATTCCCTTTATATGAATGCAGGCACAAAGTTGGTCTTCTTATTTATTATTATTTTTTAACTTTGAAACTCTGTATGAGCGTAGAATGTTAAAATATATTTCAGGTTCCTATTTTAGCTTTTATGGCATTAAAATTAGACACAGTAAGAAAACGAGTTGGAAAAGGGTGGCAGAGAGAGAAAGAGAGGGAGAGAAAGAGAGTCGGAGTTTTGATGTATTATTTATGACTTTATATACAATAAAATGTGAACATAAAAATAGATAAATTGCAAAAAAAAAATTAAATATTTATATTCATCTCCTTTATATAATATGAATGAATGCTTGTATGTACTCACATGCACGTTGTTGTACCTTAAATTAAATATTGCAATATAGAGAAAATGTGTTGCTTAAATTCTGTTTTATTTTATTCTTGCAATACATTTGTGTATATTTCATTTAAAATTTATAGTTTTTTCTTTTTTTTTTTGCTTTCCTTTAAGAATTCAATTTCAAAAATTTATGTGCATGATAATATTTCAATTCTTGCTTTCATTAAATATAACAAAGAAGCCATTAGGCTTTCAAAACTGCTGATCAATTAAAGTTTGATATCTATTTGAGAACAGAAATTTCGTATTAAAATTATTCATCAGATACCTGTGAAACGAACTGCTTGAGTTGGCTAAATTGTTAATGAAATCCTTCATAAAGAAACACGATTAAAAATCTTATTAAAGGGAAATTGTTTTTAAGTCAATCAAAAGCAATTTTGCTCATAATTACTCAGGAAGCAGAAAATTACTCTAATTTTAATTTTTCAAGTGGTTTGCTTGTATTTATAAATAAATAATTAACTTGATAGTGGAAACAATTTCTTGTTTCTGGTAATTGAATTTTGGTTTCAACAGCAAGCAGCCAGGCACAAATATGTTGGCTGCCAGGGATGTAATTAAATAATAATTTTTCTACAAATCCATATATTATGAAATACTGTTAGTTTTGGAGGTAGGCTTATTTTCTTTAATCAGCAGATTTTTTTCAGGTTTTTACATACTTTTTTTAAATTAACCTTTTTAAGAGATATTGCTTTTGAAAGCTTATTTTTTCAAATATTGTATTTCTTCTAATGAGTATTTTTTTAAAAAATATAAAACTGTCAGAGGTTAGCTTGTTAAAACTTACTTTTTTAAAAGCATTCTTTTACAAGACATTTTTTTAGAACATTCTGTTTTAAAATGTTTTTTTTTATATATTCTTTTTTAAAAAGGAATTAATAATTTCAGGAGCTTTCGCCCATTGGTACCTTTTAAGAAGGTATTTTGGACCTTATTTTAAATATATGTTTTCAAGGATACTTTTTTTAAAGCTACTTTTGCTAAACCAGTACTGTTATTAATATGATCTTAAAAAGGTACATTTTTAGAAAAGGTACTTTCTCTAAAAAAATATTTTTGTTTAAAATGGTACGTTTTTGACGATTGTTCTTCTTTAAAAAGAAAGTTTTAACAAAGAACTTTGTTTTATGAGGTATTTAATTTAAAAAAGTAATTTTAAAAGGGTACTTTTTTTTTTAAAAAGGTGTTTTTTTAAATAATGTATTTAAAATGGTATTTTTTATAACGCACTTTTTTAAAAATTTATTTTTTAGAACGTTACTTTACTAAAAAAACATTTTTTAAAAAGGTACTTTTTATAAAAAGCCAGTTTATTAAAAAGGTAATTTTTAAAATATCCGTCTATAATAAGAAACTCTTTAAAGAAGTTACTTTTATAAAAAGGTGCTTTTTTAAAAGGGTGCTCTTTTAAAAAGGTACTTTTGAAAAAGCTATTTTTTAAGTGCCTTTTTTAGAAAAGTGGCTTTTTAAAAAAGTACCTTTTTGTAAAAGAATTTTTTAAAAAAGTACCTTTTTAAAGAAGTACCTTTTCAAAAAAGTACGTTTTTAAAAAAAGTACCTCTTTAAAGAAGTACCTTTTTGAAAAAGATCCTGTTTAAAAAAGTAACTTTTTAAAAAAGTATATTTTTAAAAAAGTACCTTTCTAAAAAAGTACCTTTTAACAAAGTATCTTTTTATAAACCTAACCTTTTTAATAAGTTCCTTTTTAGAAAAGTACCTTTTTAAAAAAGTATCTTTTTAAAAAAATACCTTATTAAAGAGTAGCTTTTTAAAAAAGTACTGCATTGTAAATGGAGACGAAATTACGGATATCCCGGCATGCTTCCACGCCACCCATCAAACCGAATATTCACGATTCCAAGGTCGTGCTTACTATTTGGAAGGACCACTTGGGCATAATGTATTTATTCTGAACTGTTAAAACCGACTGAAACAATCAGAGGTTATCAGTATCGAATGCTATTACGAGTAAGACGTTTGAGCCGAGCGTTGAAAGATACACAACTGCAATACACCGAGAAACATAATAAGTGGTTTTACAATATGAGAATCCTCCACCTCTTGTTGCGAAAGTAGTCAAGACATATTTGGTAAAGTTGAAATGGGAAGTCCTACCTCACTCTGCGTTTTCTATAGAGGTTGCTGCGCGGATTATCACTTACTGCGATCATTGGCACATGGCCTGGCTGACCAGCACTTCCGTTTTTATGAAGAAGGCATCAATTGTATCGATTCATGGATTGCTTCAAAATATGACCAGTTTTTTCAATGCGGGACTCGTAAGCTGCCCGAAATATGGAAAAAAGTAGTGCCCACCGCTGGGCACACATACATATAATCACATACGTATAATCAGGTTTTTACAATAAAGCTTAGAATTTGGGGGGAAATAAAAACGGTGGTAGTAAAGTTGTACACCTATGTAAATTTTAATTCCCTTTTTGGTTAATGATTAAAACAAATTAATTAGTGAACCTTCTAAAAAATACCCACTGTATTACTTTTGCTCTTACAGTTAAACAAAATTAATATCGGGAGTGCAGTGCAGTGCAGCGCAGCAACAGCTAGTATATTGTTAGTCTCATGTAGAAAGGCCCTAACTCGTATTTTCCCTGAATCAAACTTTTTTAGGGATTTTACTACATTTCACATAAATATACAGCGTCACAAAAATTTAATTAAATAATTTCATAAAATTACTTGTAGATGAATCTAGGTATACAGTTTCCATTATGGTTTTTCCTTCTCCTGTAAAATTGCGTTTATGTTTGTTAGGGCCTTTCTGCATAAGACCACCGATATATGAAAAAAAATTTTTTGAAAGCTTTTCTAAAAGTTGTTTATTTTTTAACTTTACTTTAAAAGCTAGGTTTCTAAAAGTAATTTATAAAATGTACATTTTTGATTGTTTTTTTTACGAATTTCAGTCAATCACAAAAAAAAATTGTTTTGGCTTTATATCGGCCGAGCGATTGCATTGTAGCTGTTGCTCAATATTTTATATGATTTCTGTTCTACTGCTTTGCACTTCTATCCAAACGAGTACATACAAGTTATACACAGATTCGTGTACTGTGTGATTGATTGTTTCTAAAAAATGCAAATGCAAAAAGTTCGTTAAACTGTTCAATTTTGAAAAATTGTGGTTTTAGTTTGGTTTTCGAAAAAAAAAAACATTTTTTACCTAGATTGTAGTTTTTCAACAAATTTAAATTTTCATTTCAAAACAAAAAAAAAAAAGAAAAAAATCTAAACGAAAATTCCATAAAAAAAAACTACATACATGAAATGAAGTTGTTTCTGGGCACTTTACTCGTAGTGTATGAATTTTCATTATTTTTAAACTTTTTATATATCTACTTTTAATTTGGTTTTTTGCTCATTTATTGCCTGATGAGTAGCCAAGCATGACGCCATTAATGTTTGTTATATGGGTCTATACGAATCTATTGTTTCTAGTTAGTTGCTTTTTTGTCTGTTATTATTGCTGTTGTCGTTGTTATATGCTAGCTTGTAAACTGTAGGTATCATATATGTATGTAAGTTACATACAATAAACATATTTATTACATTAATACAGGCATTGTTGTACACATGTGAGTGACCAAGTTTGCATTAATGTGAGTATGCGTGTGTGTGTGAATGCATGTGTGTTTCCACATGCTGCACTATGTATTTATTTATTTGTTTATAACCCCTAAAGCAATTGTTGTTTAGACCATAAAACACACAGAAAAACTTTTATTCTCCGCTAAAGTATCCAGGGCTTAAATCAACGCAAAAAATTACAAACGATTCTAGAGGTTTTTGTTTTTGTGTTTTAGGTTCGTTGCGGGTTTTGTTGGAGATAAGAAAAACAATTTTTTTTTATAAAGTTATTTTTAAATGCGTATGTGTGTGTGTGTTCATATGTGTGTTTGTGGCTTAAAGCAGTGAAGATAAAATAATAAAGTAATAAATTTTTAATTTAAATAGAACTAAATTGTAAAAGTTTTATATGTAAAGTTCAATAGAAATTTTCTTTAACCAAAATTTACGTCCTAAGAATTTTTTTTTTTTAGCGATTAATTAACGCCGTAAGATTTTTTTTTACCCAAGCATCTACGTCATAATAATTTTCCTACACAAATATTTACGTGATGAAAAATTTTCTACGAAATCTTTTACGTCATAAACATTTGTATACGAAAATAATTAAACTAAATGTCTAAATATTTGTAAAAAAAAAGAAAAATATTAAAAAATATTAAATAGAAATATTATTCGGGCATGTTGTGTCATTCGCTTCTCGCATGACAATTGCGATTATGACTTGAACTCGCAAGAGGGGCCAATGGCTGTGTTCTGTAACTCTCGCCACGAGAAACTTTTCGACTGAAACGTGTGAAATGAAACAAAGTTGAAACAAACAGCTGCTTTTCTCACTAAACTGTAGCTATAACTTTTTTTGGTGAGTAATAACTGTCACGTAAGGAAATTACTCGCCATTTTACAGAAAAACTGTGTCTGTAAAACTTTTGAGAAACAATTTCCCGCATTCAACTGTCATTATTTCTCGCAAATAAAAAGGCTGTGAGATAGTATTTCAAATAACAATAATCATCTTTATATGATTAATAATACTGAAAAAATAAGTATTTTGCTGTTAAGTTTAATATATTTATTTACAGAGTTTAGAATGATTTTTTTTTTATTTTAACTTTTTAATTAATTTTTATACCAATTAAGTTTTTTATTCGCTATTGAAGCTTCTAACATTTATACGAGTAAAAAATTATAAATAGCTTGGATTGTTGGGATATAAAGTTGAATGTTTGAAAATATCTTTCAAAAATTTCCAAAGTCTACTGATGATTACGGTAGTTCCTATGAAATGTCGACATATAGATAGCTGGGAAACATAGAATATAAATAGAAAAGCTTGTTTTTTTTGTGTTTTGACGGATATTATTAGAGCATTTTTCTTTTTAAATTCTCAGCAATTTATTATTTGGATTGTTGGGATATAAAGTTGAATGTTTGAAAATATCTTTCAAAAATTTGCAAAGTCTACTGATGATTAAGGTAGTTCCTATGAAATGTCGACATATAGATAGCTGGGAAACATAGAAAGCAAGCTATTTATAATTTTTATACCCTTCACATAACAAGTTTTAAGGGAATATTTAAGTTTGTAATTTCTACAATTTTAATTTCCAACCCAAAAAGGTATATTGTAATACTTTTATAATGTTTTTTTTTTCAGATTTCATAAATTGTAATTGTTTCTTAATTTTACAAAACTTTGTACATAAGTATGTATGTATGTATGTATTTGTAAATAAAATGTAAATGTTAGAGCCATACCATAAGTTTTCTAGAATAGCCGGCGGTTATAATACGACACCGTCGAACAAAATTTCTTAACTTTAGTAATTTTTGGTCGGCGGCGGTACTAATTGTGGCTGGCGCTTTAATTTTTAAAATTGCATGCCGGCATCTTTTTATATTTTCGGAAATTTCTAACGTAAGGACGTAATAACTTTGGATAGTTTCGACATGAGTTACAGACGCAGTTTTTGCTCACTTTTCGAGAAACGATGGAATAATTTGTTTCACAAGTTTTCGACGCGAGAACTTCTCGCCAAAGTTACAGAACATAGACACAGACTTTGGCGAGTTCAACTCACAGGAGTATACCCAAGTGAACTGATGAATTAACACTAAACTAAATCTTAAGCAAATAATAAAATAACATATATATTAAATTACCTTAAGCAGATGATAAAACGTATATATTAAATTTGTTTTCTTTGTACTAGAATAAAAACTAAACAAGTGTTCATACAATTTTTGAAAAGTATATACAATTTAAAAAATTTCTTTAAAACGCCAGCGAAACTCATTATGCGTTTCTGGAAATAAACCTTTTGCATTAAATTTTTTATTACATTTTTAACTAAACTAACTAACTAAAGTCGCCTGGCGACTTTGAAAACTTGCAAGTGTGTGAACTTGCCTGATTACATGATGTATCATTATATTAGTGTTATAAAAATATTTTCGTAACAGATATTACGCCATATACATTTTTTTGGTATAAAATATTGCTAAACAAAGAATTTCCTTAAAGAAATTTTTCGGGAGAATTTTAAACGCCATAAGAATTTATTAACATTTAAAAAACTTCTTTATAAAAACAATATTTCGTTAGAATTTTCTTGTAGAACTACTTACGTCAGTAGAAGTTTTTACATCATAACAATAGCTGTGTAAAAAATTTTACATCATAAAAATTTCTCTCCACAAAATTTTATGTCATTAGTATTTGTCTACAAAAATTGGTCATAAAAGGTATTATGAAATACAATTTTTTTTATAGAAAATACGAATTATCCTAGGGAAATTTTGAAGTTGTAGGACCTTTTTTCTAAAAAATTTTACCTAATGATAAATTTGTCTAAAAACAACTCGCTTACGTCATACGAGTTTTTTTTCCTGAAATATAGATGTGAGTTTTATTTATTTATCTTATTTCTCGTACAACTGCCTAATGATTTCTAGTCCAGGTAATGAAAAAGATAAAAAATTTTTCACAGAAAGTTTACGTCATGAGAATTTTTTTCCACAGGTAATTACGTTCTTCAAATAATCCACAGTTCCCATCAGATGAATTAACTTAAACAAATTTTAAATAACTTTTTTCAAAAAAATTTTACTTAATGAGTATTTATGAAAAGGAAAAAGATGTTTACGTCATACCAACTTTGTTTCCTGAAATATTGATGTGAGTTTTACAAAACCATCTTATTTCTCGTACAATTGCCAAATGATTTCTAGTCCGTTTTACAATAAGGAAAGTCTACCGGAAATTTTATGTCATTACAAGTTTTTATGAGAAAAACACAGTTCATATTAGACCTTATTAGATCTTAAATAAATTTTCTAAAAAATGTTTGCTTAATGAATATTTAATCAAGAAAAATACGTTTACGTCATACGATTTTTTTCCTGAAATATTGATGTGAGTTTTACAAAACTATCTAATTTCTCGTGCTTTATAGTAATTTAATGATTTTAAAAGCGATTTACAATTAAAAATCCATTAAAAATTCTATATTATTACAAGCTTTTGTGGCAAATGTATGACGTAATATTTTTTCTACAGAAAGTTTACGTGATACAATATTTTTTCAAGATATAATTATATTCTGAAAATATTCCACAATTCACATCAGACGAATTATCCTTAAGAAACTTTGAAATTCTTTGAACTTTTTCTAAAAAATTTTAGCTAATCAGAATTTTTTCCAAAAAAAAAATACATTACGTCATGAGGGTATTTCTTCCAGAAATATTAAATTCCTTAAAATTTTCCCCAATTCATGTCATACAAATTATCCTAAAGGAACTTTGAAGTCGCCTGAACGTTTTTGCAAAAAATTTTACGTCATGAGGATTTTTCCTAAAAAAAAAATAGGTTTACGTCGTACAAGTATTTTTATTTCTGAAAATTTTCTAAAATTCACATCATAACAATTATCCTAAAGATATTTTGAAGTTGCCAGATTTTTTTTGTAAAAAATTTTACGTCATGAAAATTTTATTACGTTATGAACATTTTTCAATAGATGAACTTGCGTTACTCTTATAAATCTTTTTTTTTCAAGATTTTTTTATATCAAATCGATATCGATATACTTCTTTCCAGCTCTGCATTCATATTCATATTTAATCCATCATATTTTGTGTGTAGAGTTTTTCTAACTTTCGCCATTGTGCTGGATTTTGTTTTTAAATGCCATATTTTAACCGGTGCCATTGTTTAACTATAATTATGATTGTTTGGTTGAAAAGAAAGGCAATAAAATCTCCCTCTCAATTTCAAAACGATTTCAATTTCAGCCCTTTAAGTATTTACATACATACAAATGTTGCTTTGAGTAAAGAAGCATTCACTCGAAAAAGCTTTAACAATAGATCAAAATCTTTATCTTTAAAACATTTATCTTATAAAAAGCACTATAAAATCATTTCTATTGTTCTGCACAAAATGCCAGATACGATCCTTTGTTGTTTACAAACACACACACACTCACACTCGTGTTCTATATGATATATTTTTGTACTTCCGCAAATAAGTTCTTTTACAAAACTTAAGTTTGCATTCGCCATAAATGTACTTATTACTCATGTGTTGGTGCCAGCTACTTCTACCTATATGTAGGTGTATGTGTGTGAGTGTAAATGTTTCTTAGATTTTTCATTATAAATATTATCTAGACAATTTCAATTAAAACTGTTGTACCATCAATGTAATTCATTCATTCATTCACTCATTTGGCATATTGTGTTAAATTATTACAAAATGTATATGAGTCTTACTCATTGTTTAAAAACTTCAGAAAGTATGCATGTGTGTGTGTGTTTGAGTGTGGGTGTGACTGTGTTTCTGCTGGGCTGTCTGTTTCACTTCAAAGTTGTAGACAGTAAGTGGCTTTTGTATAAAGTATGTTTTTTTTGCACTGAAATGTTTTCAATTAAAAAGATTTCATATATTTTTTTAAGCACTTCCATATATAAACCTGTCAAATATACATATCGATGGCTTAATGCAATAATGACGTAACTCAATTTTTTTCCAGACAGCTTTATTTCTTTAGTCTGGTAGACAAATGTCAGATATATCTTGCCTCAACGTTTCAGGGGGATATGACTGAAAATATTAGATTTACAACACTAAGTCAAGTCAAAGAATGTTTAAAAGAAAAGGCCCTAACTCGTTGCAACTGTTAAGAAATTTCCCAGCTGTATGCCGCAAACTTGCTAAGAAAACAAAATTCTCGAGGAATTACGAAAAGAGGTGAACTATTTTATACTGAAAACTAGAAAACTCAGGGCGATATAAACGTATCACATAAAGCCTAAAATCAGCCATGTCACAGAGCTTAATTCCGTTCGGAAGCGGAATTGAATTCTTTTTTTATTTCTTCAAAAAACGAAAAACTAAAAAACTTTTCGGAATGATATCGGAATGATATCATTTCTAATTACAAGAATGAAACTAGTATTATCTTATAAAATTGATTTCATTCCGAAAAAGTTTTAAATTTTCGTTTTTTTTTTTTTTGAAGAATTAAAAAAACCGAATCAATTCCATTTCCGAACGGACATGGCCGAATATGTCATGAAAAGTCCCGGGTCTAACAAAGAAAATACAGTTTTTTTTTTTGTTCAAAGTTAGCTTTACTCATCAACGCAATCTCCATTAAGAGCAACGCAATCATGCCAGCGCCGCTCTGACATCTCAATACCACTGTTGTAGAACGATTTATTTTTTACCTCAAAAGAGGCGGCCACAGTTTCAGCGATAACCTCTTCATTCGTGCGAAATTTCTTACAGGCTGTATTTTTTTCAGGTCTGCGAACAGCCAGTAGTTGCTGGGAGCCAAAATGTACTTTTGCCATTGTTTTGATTGACTTGTGACACGGTGCGTTGTCTTGATGAAACACATTTTTTTTTCTTTCCCATATGCGGTCGTTTCTTTGTAATTACGGTCTTCAAACGCCCCAACAACGCTATATAATATTTCCAGTTAATGTTATTTCCTTTCTCAAAATAGTCGATAAATATTACACCACGTACATCCCCAAATACCGAGGTCATAACCTTTCCAGCCGGTTGTTGTGCTTTCGGGCGCTTTGCACGAGGTTCACGATTACGATCGTTTTGATTCCGGAGTGAAGTGATGGATCCATGTTTCATCCATTGTCACATATCGCAAGCTTGACGTAGTGCACTATGAGTTATTAAAACCGACGGAACGAGTCACAGGCCAGCGTTATCGAATGCAATTAATGCGTTTAAGCCGAGAATTGATAGACAAACGGCCACAATACAACGAGAGACATAAACAACCAGCGGAAACAAAGTTGAATTTCTACAACTTTTTGCATGAAAAAATGACGATCTTAAGTAGATAATACACGATATGTTTTTAACGATGTAGCTGTCATTTTTCACAATATAAATTGCCTATATGTCGTCTCTTACCTCAAAAACGCTGCGTCTGTAGAAAACCTGAGCAAAGTCAACTGACAAAATTTCAAATCTAGTGTGTTCTATTTTGTTATGTTTAAACATCTGATATTAAGTGCCCTGGAGATGATCAAAAAGACACATCAACGTTCTAAGTGTGGGCGTGCAGTCGTGCTTTTTCGTGTACACCTATAGGCTGTCGGCTCTGATTGATGAAATCAAAAACTTGTGATATTTTATTTTGACGTGCAATTGTTTTCATAGTCTCCAATTGTGATTGTCAAAAGGAAATGTAATTTTTCTCGTCGAAAGGGACAACAATAAGTAAAATAAAAAACTACATCCATATTTATTGTGATTATTGAATTTTATTTTGTTGATTTGTATACAGACATATATAAGCATTTATTACAATTTTTCATTTATTACTAATTTTCATCTTTTTCTCTTAACAAAATAGCACAAGATAACAATAATTCATCGTCCGATGATGATATGTTTAGAAACAAACGCAGCAAAGTCAAAATACAAATGATGATTGACGACTTTATTTCTACGTCTCCCTTTAAACGACAAATACACGATATGCATGTTTTTTTTCATTCATTTATTTATTGAATCTTCACAAAGTGAACTAACAATAAGTATTCAAATCTTAATACTAAAAACATAAAATTAATTAAGTCTAGCCAATGCTAGACAAAAATGTTTTAAAATCACCTATTTAACGTTCTGATTACGGTCCTTCTTAACCGAGAGTGGCCTTCAAAATTAAGTATATTGCGTGCAAGATGATTTGGATGAAGTTCCAATTTACTGATATAACCTGTTGCGTACTTTGAAAATTAAATTCGTCTTTTACAATAGGAACACAGAGATCCTTATGAATTCGTGAGTTTTTTACGTACCATGGAGCTGCAGTAATCGTCCGAAGAATTTTATTTTGTCGAATTTGAAGTTTAGTAAAAAAAATTATTGATCGAAAACAACAATTTGTTTAAACAACAACAAAATACGATATCCAAAGTTATTTTTTCAGACAAAAAATTTCTTGATTTTAATTTTGCTATAATTTTTTCTGTGTGCCTTGCGAACATTTCAGCGGCCGTAGACTTTAGGCGGTATAAGTAGTCGGCTTGGGAAATTTAAATGCATTTATATTTTAATATGTTTTTTAACAGACATGGAATAATACATGAGAAATTACATATTAAAAAAAAAACAGACGTAAAAACATATCGTCTGTGAGTGCCTTTTAGATAACTTCACCGAAAAATATATGTACAAAAATTTAGTTGAAGAAAAAAAAAATTTTTTGTTGTATCTAAAATTTTAGGGATTTGTAAAATTTGTTTCTTATGCTGTGAAGAAACGTAAAATCGAGATAGGCCCTTTTTACATTAAGCCACTACTACTTTTTTTATTTTTTTTTCAAATAAAACAAAAGCTTGAGTAGAAGTATAATGGATTTGGGGGAGTTTTTTTTATTAGCAGAAACATTTTAAGTAATTTTATTTTTAAACATATTTATGGCATTATTAGTCAAGTAAATGTTTTACTGAAAAAAAAATCAAACCAATCGGCTGTATTTGGAATATATCCCCGCAATCATTTTCGTAAAATCATCAGACATCATGAAGCCAAAATGTAAACCATTCATGGTTCGTTCATTTGTATACCTACAATGGAAAAACATAATTCCTGCCATTCGTAACTTATCTTTTAACTGTCAATTTAGATTCAATTACATACTTGAGCTGTTATACTCAGTAGTTATTGAATTTTTAACTTTTAAATATTAGAGGCAATAAAACCTATATTTCTTTGGTCTTTTTACTGCTGCTTCCCTCCCCTTCTCCTTGAAAGCTCCAAACATCAGCAATTTTTCGTTTATGGTTATTTTATTAATATTATTTTTACACAATCAAAATAAATTTATACAACATTTATTAATAAATTATTTTTACAACTCATTATTTCATAATGATAACACAGAAATATAATAATACTCGTACAAGCAAACAAACATTTTGAAAACTGCCAATAAATCTAAAACATTGTTTAAAATGCTGACGCTAAAACTTACTGCCACGAATATCGCTGCGATTATTATATTATATCTCTTCTCTCCTTTTTGTTTATTGGTATAATTTGTGAAGCAGTCTTTGTTGCTTTTTTTTTTTTTGCTAAGCCAATAATGAGTCAATTTGGAAGTTAATTGTCTAAAAAACAACCACATAATTATGCAACAATAACAGAGCAAGAGGATTATGGCAGCAAATAAATACAAAAAGGAAAAAAATAGCTAAATATACAAAAATTTTGAAAATAATAAAAATAATGGAAACAATAGTAAACATTAATAAATACAGACAATAACAATAAAAGCAAATCTGCAAAATGGAGTAAAATTGAACTCATCATGAAAAGGAATTGTTTTAAGGGTTTCTGTGAAGCGACCAGAAAGAGACAACAAAGGCAGACCAAAGAAAAGTAAAGACGGGAAAATAATAAATTGTCAGATTTAAGAATATGTAAATCGGAAAATATGGTAATTACTTAAATCCCACTGGCAAATGGCTCTTTTACTTTGTGGAAAAAAAAATTTTTTTTTTTTGATTACACAAAAACTGTGAAGCCAGGCAAAAAAGTCTGCAGTAGCACCCAGGGTCTGTGGCAGGAATCGAACCTGCGACCTCGAGACTGTTGGCCGAGCACTTTACCAAATCAGCCATCGAGGCACTCATTAGTTCAATATAAAAATATTTCAAGCAAGTCGAAGAAAAAAATTTATTTAAAATATTAAATCCTGAAAGTCCCATTCAGTGATGTTAACTGTACGGTAATTATCGTATTGTACGATAATTTTCACCTTCAAACGGTAGCGCGGTAACTTTATTACTTGTACGGTAATTTTTATTCGTTTGGTTTCTTCATTTTTAATAAAACCATAGTTGCTTTATTATACTTTATCTTAGTACACTTTCGCAAGAATTCTGTATTGTTAAAAATTACATCGGCTAAAAGCAGAACACATCTATAGTTGTACAATATATGCAAAAACAACATGCAATATTCTTGAGCTATAATTGGTTTTTTTTAGTTGTACAATATATGCAAAAACAACATGCAATATTCTTGAGCTATAATTGGTTTTTTTTGTGGACACTTAAATTGCTGCCAATATAAATTTAAACTATTAGGCTGAAACTGAAGAGTTTAGAAAACTTAGATTTACTGACCACTTATCAGATTTTGCATTTAGATTTCTCTCGCATTGCATACAAAAATTTTTGACGAATCTAATAAATTATTGCAGATGAGATTTTTTATTGAAGAAACCAGAATTAGATTAAAATTACTATATATATTATTTTTGTGACATTCGTTCATTTAACTCTCTTAATAAATTTTTAAATGCCCACACTTTTGGTTTATAAGCGTCGATGGTATTACGAGCAGTTCAGCTAAATACTTTCCGTACGGTAATTTTGCTTAAAATACGGTAATTTGTTTAAAGTACAGTACTTTGAAAATAAAAGTTAACATCACTGGTGTCGCATTCAAGTTAGTTTGTACAGATTGGAGATACCAAAAGCAGCTTGCTACCCGTTAAACATGGTGTGCCCCAGGGTAGTATTATTCCAAATATATACAAACGATTTGAAAAATATTAGCTTTTTGGAAAATTATTTATGTTTGCCGACAATATTGGAATTTTTTAACACGTTTTTATTAGTTTCACTTGTATGTTTATTTGTTTGTTCGCAACACTCGAAACCCTTGACATATGAGTGATTACTACATACGTAAGTATATAAAAACGTATATATGGTGATGCAGCTTTAGTACGAAAATTGGAGTTACCGTATTGCTTCCGGGGAAGTGGGGGGATTTGTGGGATTCATGAAGCCGAATTTGGGAATTCCCAAAAATATTTGGAACCACTTCAATAACCGGTTTGCAACTGGGTTTTCATATAGGGTGCGTGTTTTTGTCGTGGAACATGCAACTGAACTATAAACGGTCATTCGCTTCAGTGCGAAAATTGCAGTTGACGTATTATATCTGAGGTAGTGGGGGACTTTAACGTTTCCTAAAGCCAACTTGAGGAGTTCCCGGAAACTTAAAATTGCTTAGCCAAGTGAATTTTTATATTCGGTGCCTGTTTTGGACGTAAAACGTGTATCAGAGCTATTAACGGTCGTTTGATTTAATGTAAAAATTGAAATTGCCATATTGTTTTCAGAGATTTTGGGAACTCAAAAAAAAAAAAAATCGGACGCCGTTAAGCAGATAATTATCCAGTTAAATGGGTAATTAGTTGGAAATCGAAGCCTGTTTTTTTAGTTTTTAAACTATTATTAATAAAATATAAATTTGAAAAAGTGTTGCCAACACAGATTGAAGATGATACTGCAATATTATTAAAGTTCCACCGTTTTAATAAATTGGTACTTAACTCATGGAAAACAAAACTGATTACGTTTAGATCATAGGCTGCAAGAAATAACTAATATATGTTTGCTCATGTCGTACGATCGGTTATTTTAAAATCGAAAGTTATTTTTTATTAGGATACAGAATTAAGCCACAGTTTGCTGCGGACTACACATATTGCAAAAGATAATGCAATAGCATCAGCAATTTTGTACAAATCAAAAAATAAACTAGGTCCTGAAGCAAAGTTAATTATATATCAACTCATTCTCAGTTAAAATGTTTGCCTATAATATATAAAGTATAAATAAACTTGATTTTATGTTTCCTGGCGACATTTCATAGGTGTTACCCTAATCATCAGTAGACTGGGAAACCTTTAAAAGATAATTTCAAACATTTAACTGTATATGACAATATTTCAAATAAATTATTTTATATAGTATACTTTAAAAAAATATTTACCTTGAAATCAACTTCAGTTTAAGAATTTATTGGAATTTTTTCTAACACGCGTACCCTGTTCATGTTACAAATCTCAATTTGTTTCTCCATTAGATTTTACTAACATTTTAACAATATTAGATTCTGTTATTGAAGATAATTAGCCAAAGAAGCAGCGGGGAAATAGAGGAAAAAAAATGTTTTTCACAACAGAGTAGTATGAAAAACAAAGAAGTAAGCGAGTTCTAAAAAGGTTTTCAAAAAGGGAGTCCTTAAAATAAAACAAAAAATGAAAACGATTATACCAAACAACGCGATTGTGTGTACACAATATAAACACTTTAACACAATTGGTATGAAATGCAAATAACAATAATGGAACAATTATGCTGAAAACAATAACAACGCAAACTAGCTTTGTTTGATATTCTTTTAGTTTCCTTAAAAAGCGTAATTTGAAACAATTTTTATAATGTTTTTTATTCTTTTTTTTTGCATTAAAAATTACGAATTTTGTTGTATTTTGCAAACGATTTTTTTAGGTATATTTTTATTGCCTTATTGTCCTTTTCTTGTTTTATTTAAATGACATGAACATAAAATTATAATAGAAGAACACCTAGAAAATGGCATCAAAGACAGTAGGGTATCAAACTCTATTGATTCACTGGAGCATCGACGCCGTGAGGGGTGCGTTACTCTGCTCTATTGTTACTACAATGGAATCGTACTACGCGTACTACGTACTACTGTAGAATAAGTTGCCGTGTTTCCTATCTGCTATAACATTGGAAAGTTCAGCTCAAATGTTAGCAATCACTACTCCCTCATTACCCCTCTTCACAACGTATTTTCTTACAGGAGTTACATTGTGCAACTTTTGGCGCTGTAAATCCTCCTTTGTTGTCAAGAAGGGAGAGAAGAAGTGCAAGCGGTACACATATACATGTGCTCGTGCCAAGCATTATTTTTTTCATGTGTAGAAAACTGAATTCCTCTTATGACATTTGCTTTTTTCATATACATACTTTTGTGTATGTATGTATACATTATAGTTTTGTGTTATTCATGAATAAGTTAATTCAGCTGAATGATTCTCTCATGTGAAAGAATGAAATATTTCTGTATTCTTCCTCTACATCTTTCATCATGTTCTTTCTTTTCATATATCGTCATCTTTCATTCTGTACCCGTAAACATTCAAAATCAATTATTAATTTTATTTTATACTTTTAAATTTAAACCAATTTTAAAACTGAACATTAAGTAATTTTTTTTATATATTAAGCGGCCCATACACGTTTCAACTCAGTTGGCAGCTGAGTTGGTTGTTGTCCAAATCAAAACGTGTATGGCTTTGTCAGTTGATTAGTTTGGCAGTTGTCGAGTTGGTTGAAGAAAAATTAATATGTTTTGATTTTTTCAAGTTGACTAGCACGTCTATCAATTCGATTGTGCTGTGTGTGTTCGAGTCTCTTGATCAGGTCTCACAATTTATATTTGTAGTGTTTTTGCAAAGAGAACGTTATATATTTTTAAAATTGTCTATAAATTCATTGAATTTAATAGCTGAATAAAAATCATTCAATTCAGTTTATGAAGTGTGTGGACAATAATCTATTCAGTTGAAAGACTCACAAGTGAATTGAAACGTGTATGGGCCGCTGTACGTTTAAACAAATTGCGATACAAACAAATAATGCCGCAGTTACTTTGTAATAATTCGTTATGCTGCCACCTGACATAAATAGTTGAAACATTTTCATTCATTGTGAAATTTTTGGCAAGCAGAAAGATGAAAGAAAAGAATGAATTAATTCACTTAAGCTTTCTGACAGAGAATGAAAGATTCACACAAATGAAAGATTTTGCCCAACACTAATATATTATATATTTCTTATTTTTGCAGCTAAAGATCGTTTTATTTTATATAAAATATTCAACAGTATTTATTTTCAATATTTCGATAACAATTTGTTATTATATGATAAAAATTACACAATATGATAATGATTACACAATATAATATATATTATAAAAATTACACAATATAATCGCAAACATAATTTTAAAGAAACATAATTTTAAACATTCTTTTTTATTAAATTTTTATGTATAAATTTTAGAATTTTTAAAAATACACATTAAAGGCCTGTTCGACGATATCGAATGAAAATAAATGCGAAAGAAAGCTAGTCACTCACATTCGAATCAATTTGGGTTTGTCTATGTCACTATTTTTCGTTCGCATGTACTTATGTATTTTAATTGAAATTTGACACATCGTTAGAAAAAACCCAAATCAATTTTCTTTCGCCTAGAGTGCGAATGAACTTATCCTTTCGACATCGGCGAACTGGCTGTTAGTGTCATGAAAACCAACACAAATGTGAATAAACGTAGAATACATTATTTGTTCTGTATTTTCTCTTTTTTCGTTCTCTGCTTGCATATAAAATTATTAGTGTTTTTTTATAATTTTTGCCAAACAGTTTACTTCCTCTTTTTAATGTTTAGTTTAAAAAACGATGAAAGATTTTTAACAAAAGTTGTCTTTTGTTAAATAAACAAAACAATTCATTTTGCGCGGTCCTCTTTTTTTTTCTTATATTAAATTTTTAAACACACAGTCAGAGTGAATTATAAGCAAAACAGACAATACGATTCATAAACATAATCATTTAATTCTTATTTCAAGAAGACGGCTTCTCTTGCGTTTGTCTAAAGCGAAGTAATTTGTCTTCGCGAGATTTTAAAAAGACACTAAAGAAGAAAAATTTTGTACGCACAACCATAAAATAATAAAGAAAGACTGTTTTTTAATTCTGTATTTAGTATGCAACGCAGTCACATTGTACGTCATTATGAATGGGTGCTTTAAATCTTCATATGTTTGTCGCTAAGACTCATATGACCCAGGCAATTGGTTTGCATCAGAAACAACCACCAACAATAACAAATGCTATTTAATATAATCATATAAAAATAATTTATAAAGAAAAGTCAACAATTTGTGTGCAAAACGACTAAGCCATTAAAGACAGAATTTTGATTTAAATCCAATCAAATAAAACGTGAACGGACATAATTATTCCTGAAAAATATATACAGTGGTGGCCACATAATGAAAACATTTTTGATAGTAAATTAATGTATTGTTTTGATGGTATATCTCAGATTTTGTTGTTGGTTAACTAGAAGCCATTCAGAAGCGTTTTCCAGCTGATGCCCACTGGAAAAACTTCACCACCCCATAACATATATTTTCCAAAACTTCCTTGGGGTCTTAATGTTTTTTCTGACAATCTGGATTTAAATATTTTTAAGTTTGTCTTGGAAAGTGTGTTATAAGGATTCGGAGTGGCGTGGCAGCCTCTGAGGCTGGATTTATAATATTTTCTGAGTTCACAACTCCCTCTTTAAACATTCCAAAAGAACATATTACAGCCAGCATTGGAAAAATAGAGCTGCAAAGCAACTGGAGCTTTCACTATGGCAAACGCTAAGATTATCTATCTACCACAGTCCACAGTTCTGTTGCATATTTACGAAAGTACTACGCAAGAAAAATCTGTTATTTATTATTTTTTTTAAATCTATTTATTTATTTAAATATAAAGAATATCGGCTTTATGTATAATCAAAATCCTTATGCTAACTAACTAGCTGCTAAGTTTTTTGTGTTTAAATTCCCATAAGGGAAAGATAGCAGCTAGTTAGTTAGCACAAGGTTTTTTATTATACATAAGGCCGTATAAGTTCTTATAGACTATCGGTCATATTCCTAAAAAATATTTTGTTTATTTGAGATATTTTTGTACAAAGTTCGTTAAATAAGCCTGTAATAAGTAAACAAAACTTTTTATGAATATAGTTCTAAAGAAACAATATAAAAGGGTACGATTTATTATTTAAATATATAATTATTACTAAATACAAAATTATTTTCTGTTCTATAACATCATTCGATTCAGACACACTTTATAACAATATAAAACATGTTGAAGGTTTCACATATGCAGCGAAAGGAATCGTTCTTAGCATAAATGGTTGCATGATAATTTAAGCTTATTAGTTCATGGTTACGGTTTACTTTTGCCATAGTATTTGGTGGAGGGTCCCATAGGAACAGTAGAAAATACTTACTATAGTTTTTTATTAGAAAATGTTATGGTTGTACCCTGGGGGTCCCATACGAATTGCAGGAGTTACTTATATTTATGGTTGTAGGAATTTCAGAATTTACTACTATGTTATATTGTTCAAGACTTACGATAAATTAAAACCCTTTTGTTTCTTTGTTTTATACTTTTTTAATATTTGATTACCTCAACTTTAACCGGTCCAGACTACTGACTCTTAACCGACTTCTAACTAACACCTCACTGCTCACTAACATCCAACTGTTCAGTTCCAACATTGTTGCACTAAACTGCTGTAGCCCTTCCTAGAGGGTCCCTTACAAGTCGCCAGAAATACGAATGTGCTGTTTATAGAACACAGGCGAGCGCTTGTCTAAAAATTTTATATGGAAATCACTCAAACAATTTAGTAACTTTCATACAATTTTTCTAGACCAGTTGCTCGTCTGTGTTCTGTGAACAGCACGTAATTGTTATTTTTTATAAGAACTTATTGTTGTATCTTGGGGCATTACTCTCTATTGCGATGCGAAAGGTTAATGCGTAAAGTACTTTGTGCCGTTTCGCAAACTTTTTTTGAAAATGAAGCAACACTGGTACCAAAATTAAGCACTAACGAAGAATGATAAATAAAACGTGTGAAAGGGAAAAATTAAAGCATAATACAGGGTACCAATTCTCCGATTACGAACCATTTCTCTTTCGCATCGCAATAGAGAGTAACCCACCTGGAGGGTGCCGAAGTTATCTCAGGATTTACGGTTATGTTATATTGTTCCCTATTTGAAATAAAACACTTTTGGGTTTTTGATTTATGATGCTTTATTTAGTCTCACCCCAACCTCAACCTATCCGGTCTACTGACTATTGAATTACTTCTAACTAAAACCTGACTAAAAGGTAGTGAACAATTATTCAAAAGGGAACTTGACTAATTGTTCATTTCTTTTATAGTCGGTGAAAAATGCCATGGCTACCGCCGCAAATGAAATTATTGTTAACTGTGCCCGAATTTACTGCCTCCACCAATATTATGCCCTATCAGCATTTCCTATAGTTTTGGTAATTTTTGGCAGGTAGGAGATTTTGGCTGGCACTGCTGTTATTTATCCCTCAACCGTATTTACTGCATCACAGGAAAAATTATAATAAAAATAAAATCAACAAAATTTTCGTCTAAAAAAATAATTTGTCTAAAAAAATAATTTGTAGTATTAAAAAAGTAATCTTGGATATCATATTTTGTTGTTGTTTAAAAAAATAGGTGTTTTCGATCAATAAATATTTTTACTAAACTTTTGTTTGAATCCACGAAATCCTTTACAGGTCCGCATTCAAACAATTTATTAATTGATTCAACTTATTTCGTTATTGAACACGAAAAAATTTTTTTTGCTGTGATTGCAATGTTGGAACTGACCTTAATATGATTTTGTTTGTTGCTTGAGCAGTAGTTTATTGTTGCTATTCGTGTTAATGGTGGGCGGCAGAAGTGATGTCTGACTCATAACATTCTTGTTGATACAAAATAATTCATTTTGCTCAGCTGAAACTTGCAGTCAACATCATTACGAATAAATCCAAGGAGAAAAGAGATACGACTTTTCAAATTTGGTAATTTAATAAGTCTAAGCCCAATTTCTTATGAGGGCAGCATATACTAGCTACATCCACATAGATCGAAAATAAGAAATTGCTTTTGGATAGCTTCAATAGTATTTATATGAATCGAGAACTAAGGATCCCGTATAATTGATCCATATTCAAGAATGTCGTAAACCGAAGAAATTTAGATATGTTTTGTAATGTAAAGGTCTGAAAATTCTTGAGACCACCGTTTCACAAGCCCAAGAACTCTGTAAGCTTTATTTACAGTTAGCACAATCTCGTTCCGAAAATCAAGTTTCTGATCAAGGATAAAATGGCCACCACATTTCAAACATATCCTTTTTTCGAATAGTACGAGGTTGTCATAATCAATCTTCTGTGCGCTGAATTGGTAACATCATACAGAAATTTTGAGAGACTGCTAGCAATGCAAATAGAGTCAGATCTCTTCACATAACAAATATCGCTGTTGCTAGTGGAAGTGTGACAATTAAGGCCATGTCAGATAACACTTTGTCGCTTTGCGTGACATTTAAAACTTTAACAGAAAAGCGCAAAGCAAACGATGTATGTCACAATAAAATCTTTGGCAACGCTCACGATTTTTTTTATTTATCTAAAAAAAAATGGTTGTTAATTTTTATATTTAATTATTTCTTGTGGTAATAGAAGTTAGAAATATTATTAGTACATAGAGCTTTCTTAGTACATAGAGCTTTGGAGCTATAAGAAACAACTTCAACGCGCTGAAAGATGAAAGTTGCCGAACTTTTCACTTTGTGTTGCGTTAAAAGTACTTCATGTGACATGTTTCATATAAATATGTACATTTTAACTTAGATGTCAAAGGGAAATTACAAAGCAAAGCGAAGCGGAGAAAAAGTTTTATCTGACACGGTCTTTAAACTAAACTTGTCGTTTTCACACTGTGAAAAAGTGAACTCATTCATAAGTGAACTTATTAGACTTTCAATCGTTGTTTCGATAAAATGACATAAGTTTACAGCACTCCTCAAGATTATTGTCATTGGCTTGAAGTAGAAATTGATCTTTGGTGTCATTTATATGATTAAATATTTCAACATCATCAGCACACATTAAGATTCTTGAGTGCAAGACGGTAGAGAGCAGATCATTAAAGACAAGGGTAACGGACCAAGATGGCTTCCTCGGAAACATAAGAAGAAATATTCAAATCTATTGATAAGACATTTCTAAACTTGATTTGTTGAGTTTTGTTAGACAGGTATGAGTAAAGTCATTTAAGAGTGATAATGCTAAATCCCATCCATAATAGCTTGTGTAACAACAGTTCGTGGTTTACTTTTTTAAATAATATGTTAAAATCCTTGTAGATTACGTCCATCTGCTTGCTATTTAAAAACCCATCATTTGCCATAATACAAATTATGGTTACAAATGGTACGATCCGTCTGGAAATTTTTTACGAAAAGCACTCAATACTTTGAGTGGCCCATCTGTAAACATCACATTGAACAAAGGTGTGCCTGCACCTTCCTCCTTCCTTCGAATTGTGCTGCCTGTTTATTCTGTTTAAGAGGCTTTACTTCGTATTTGATTAACTTTATTTTTATGCCATTTGACAGAGAAGATAAAAATATGAATTGAATTGGTTTGATTGGTGACTTGAAGAGCTTTGAAGGCGGTTGAAATCTTTAACGTTTTGTTTAGCCATAAAACCATAATTTATTTGTCGTTTTTTTTTTCATTTAAACAAATTTATTCCCTTTTTCATTTATCTGTTTTCCGGTTTTCATTGACTTGGTAAAGATTATTATTATTTTTATTGTTTGTTATTGCTATTATTGTTTTATTGTTTAAATATTTTTTTATTACTTTTGTCTTCTGCTCAACTTTATATAATTTGATTAAACGAAGATTTGTGTTGCATTTTTTTTTTTAAGATTTTTTATTATTGTTGTTTGATTTCGCATGATAATTTCCAATTTGAGGTAAAAAGCGAAAAGAATTTTTCGTTCTGCCTGACGGATTTTGTTCGTTACGGTTTGAGGAGTGTTGATTTCAGCTGGATTTTGCTTTCAATTTAACGCTAAATGAAGTAGATATTTATAAAAAAAAAAAAATTATTGACTGTTTGCTTTTAAGGGGAATGCCAGAGATGAAATCAATACTTATTAAAATAAAATATTGTAATTGTTGGAAAAATATTTTTGGAAAGGAAAATTAATTAAAACCATTTTAGCAAGAAAAATAATGATTTTCTTTAAACGTTTGTTAAATTATATAAATGTTTAAAGTTTTGTTTGCCAATAGCAAAATCATTAAAAACTTGAGGTGAAAATAGTGTGAAAATAAAAAGACATTTTAGCACTCTTAATGAAAACTAAACAAAAAAAAAAAAAACCAAACAAAATTAAAATTGAAAGAAAATGCGAAAAAAATTAAATGTATGTCAATGTCTGTGAACTGGAACTGTTGGCAGAAAGCGTATAAAAAAGAGAAACAACAGTGATTCATTTCAAATTTGCACATTGACAATGACGGATAAAACTTGCGATACACAAATGCGACGTTTAAACAAAAACCTAATTAGAGAGTAGCAGAGTACGATTCAGCTGTTACTCTTTACTTATGAAAACATTTATATTACTTTAAATTGCATTGAAGAGTTATCTATGTAGTGGTTTCAAAACCGCCAGTCTGGCAAAATTTCCACCGCATTTCAAACTTGGCACTTTTTCGAATAGTAGGGGTTGTTGCATCGATCTTCTGTGCGCCGATATAACATTATACAGATTAGTAACATATACAGACATTTTTAGAGACTGGCAGCATTACAGATGGAATCAGATCTGTGCGTTATTACTATGCGCATACTGGCAAAAATATCGCTTTGCTAGGTGGAGTGTAGCAAATAATCCGACAAATGTGGTGGTTTAAACGTGAATACCTTTCAAGCATTACGGAATAACTACAGTCGTAAAAATGTGCTAACTGTACAAGAAAGCGGCCAGATTATAATGAAGTTTGCAGCGACTGAAAACAATTGCTTTCGCAGCATTTGGATCTATCCTACCGCCAGCAATTGAAGTTTATGAACTAGACGGTATTTGGTTTCAGCCATACCTTGTGCCACCAGCTATACAACATAACTGATATTGATTTAATTGCATGCCAAGTTTTCAAGACGCGTGATTTCGCACTCTGGCAACGTTTAGTGGCCATCAAAGTGAAATGGATCGATGGGGGTAGAAGTGTTCTTTATGAGGCCAAGTCAATATAAATAAAATAAAAATAAGAAATAAACAAAAGATTTTGTATTTATAGCAAACTTCTGAATAAAACAAACCATAACTCAGCATCCTAAAAACAGCTAACAAAATTTGTAACGTGCGGTTCGTATGTCGCAACTTTTCGTGCGATATTCGTCGTCAACTAAATACGTGCTACCTGAATGCTGACATAGTTAAAAACTAGCATTACTTAAGTTATCGCCGAATTATCACCCAATAATGCATTTATTATAACAAAATAATTTGATATATTATTCAAAGTATTATTAATGGTTAGTCACTACTACTACCCATATATTTGGATTCCTCTTCAAAAAAAAGTGCTCCCATGTTAAGGTAAAGAATAAATCCAAAAATTTCTGATATCCTGTTCATATATGGACGTTTTTCATGGATGGCAAAATGCTAGTCAAAAAACTATTTTCTTGCAACATATAGCCGAGCATTTTCGTGATGAAAGGTTATGGCTTCGTGACTGATCGTTTTAGCTCCCTTTAAATGAATCACTTGTTTTCGGTACAGGTCGTTTGATTCGATTTCAACAGCTTATAATACAAAACACCCTTTTCTTTCCACCAAAAACAGAGCATTACCTTGGCATCATGGAGATTCGGATTCGACATTGATTTGGCTGATTGCAAAGACTTTACAAAGAAACTTTTGCATTTGGTGTTATCGTAATGTAGTCGTTTTTCATAATCAGTAACAGTACTATGCAAAAATTACTTCGTTTTGTAGCGTTCCAGCATCATTTGTGACATAGAGAACATGCCTTGGTTTCGATACATATGAGAACCAATTTCCTTGCTTTTATAGAAATCTCAATGATTTTAAACATCAATAACAGGCTTGTTGTGTGGCTCTTAATGATAACGAAAGTTCTTCTTGAGTAGTGCTTCCAATTCCTTATCTTGAAAGTTTTTTGGCTGACCAGGCCTCTTCATGTCTTCTGTGTCAAAGTCACCACTTTTTCTTCACACAAACCATCGTTCACAAGTTTTTTGAGTTGTTAAATCTTTTCCATAAGCTTCTACCAATAACCGATAACTTTCAGGCGCCGCACAGTGGCGCATTTTGTGAATTCAAAATTCTATAACTTTTGACTGGATTGAAATTTTTAAATTAAATTTTTTTATTGGATAGAAGACATTTTAAGCTTCAATTTAATGTATTGACTTTAAAATCGGGCCTTATAAAAGTATACTTATATATGATTGAAAAATTACTTACCGTTTTCTTCATATGAAAGGATTTCCCGCAGAACATATTTTGTAGGTATAAGAGTCGTCATTATTATAGCGACTGAAAAAAATGTGCGTTTACACTTTAACGAATCGAATAAAGAATTGTAGTGATAGATAACTATCGTCTAACACAAAAATACTTTTTATTATTTGTTATTTCATAGTTTCAAGCATTATAATGAAATAAAAATTATATCAATATCATTGTCAACATTTGTTAGTGTTTCATTTAAATTTATTTTAAAATAAAATAAAATTATATTTCCTTTCCAAAGCTTTTTTTTTATCATGCAACGTGGCAACCCCGTCCCTATCTGAAAATAAAGAAGCAGCTGGCAAAATGAAAAAAGAAAAACAATATAAACAATGAAGTTTTATTCACTATACTATCGTCTAATATGAATACCAATCAAAATATTATAAATAGGTTATTTTCCATGTTTCCCAGCTGCTTATATGTCGAACTTCAACTTTATATCCCAACAATCTAAATAAATTATTAAGAATATAAAAAAAAGTAATGTTTTAATTATACTTGTCAAAGAAAGGCAGAGACGTGTATAAACGAAAAAACTTGTTTTTTGTGTGTCGACAGGTATTATTAAAACACTTTTCTTTTTAAATTCTCAATCATTTATTTAGATTGTTGAGATATAAAGTTAAATGTTTGAGAATATCTTTCAAAAATTTCCAAAGTTTACTGATGATTAAGGTAGCTCCTATGATATGTCAGCTGGAAAACATAGAAAAGAAGCTGTTTATAATTTATGAAAAACGATATACTTACAAAATAGTCCCTACATTGATGCAAACATTTAACAGTCACTGTATCTCGCCTGCATGTCACACAGTCTCACGTTACTACCTCTCAATGCAGAATATAATCGTGCTACGAAAAAAAAAAACTAAATGCTTATAAGCAATCGAAAAAAAATCTGTTTGAGGTTTTTCATTAAAAACTAGCAAAAAGAATTCGAAAAGAAAACATTAGAGACAAAGCAACAACAATAAAACGAAGAAAAATTTTAAACCAACTCTGAAGAAGTATTTCAAGCAAAAAACTCAAAATATTTTTAATGAAGACATGCAACATGATTAGTTGGCATACGTTTTTTTTATATTTTCTTCTATTTTATTTTGTTGCACCTTCATACAGCACAGCAAGAAAAAAGTGGCACGTGATATTAAATTCTGTTTGTTGCTATTTCTTCGTGTGCACAACATGCGGTATCAGATAATAAAAACGATCATAATTCCTTAAGCAAAGAAAGTCATGTTTGAGTAATAATACATTTTTTTTCTTACATGTTAAATATTATACCATTGAGATTTGCTAAAGAATGTGACAACGTTTGTGCACATAATTTCCTTCGTTTCTTTTTATAAAAAAAAACTTAAGTGTGCAAGATGGTAAAATTGCTGTAAAAACAAATTAAAATTTTAAAAACTTTCCTTTCGAAAATTTTCGAGATAAATATTTTTTCTTCGAAAACTAAATAAAATACGATTTTCTTGTTGAAGAAATTTGTGGAACTACGATTTTGTATTTTATCTTAAAAACACTTTTTCTGATCAAAATCATAACAATACGAAATTAAATCTTTATGATATTGCATTGTTTTAAAGAAAGATGTTTATAGCAGAGATCTGCAATCGGTGTCTTCTTTAATGATCTAAGTACACCCCTCTTAAATCGAGTTTGCAGTCACACATTTACATTGACCATGAGAGTGTGTGTGTGTGTTCAGTTTTGTGTACTTACTCATTAACATTTGGTTAGCGTATTCGTACTAAAGGGCAGCACAGAATGTTCTAACACTGCTCACTACTGTACAGTAGTTCCAAGCACAAAACAATTCTTAAAAAAAAGTAAACAAGCTATAGAACATTTAGAAACAGAACAAACACTTCATAGTTTTGAAACGCCTTCACGACAGTGCTTGACTGTACTTGAACTCTGTTTCACAGCAAAAACCAAAACAAAACATTACAATAAAGCAAATAAACGATGAATTCCAGCAAGCACATTATCATTTCAGCATACTGCGTCTTAAATACTTGTGCTTAATACAAAGACAAAAACTATGAATAACAACAACAGCATACGCATGAGCATACTATGCATACTAATACAAAGACAAAAACCATGAACAACAACAAATTTTATAAACAAAATTGAAGTAGAACATTATTTCAATGCTTGAAGTTCTACTACAATATTGTTCTATTTTACTTGCTTCTACTTGTGTTTGGTTCTGTTTGTTCTAAGTGCTTATAAGACAGTTTTTTATGTGTTTAGAACAATTCGGCACTGAAGTGTTTGTTTTGAAATGTCAAAGAAGACGACTGATAGTACTTGAAAATGCTACGATATTTTGTAAGACATTTTTATAGTGCTTGAACAGTTCTCTAATTCGTACTAAGTGCGGTGTTGCCAGAAGGTTTTTAAAACATCATGTTTTGGCGATCGTGTTTTGAAGAAAATATACACAAATATTTTATTTGAGCTTATTTAATACAAAACCTGTAAAAATAATAACTTTTACTAAAAAAAAATATATTTTTTTTATGAAGCACATTTTCATCAAATTTCTTTTATTTTATGTTCCTTCATTTATAATAATTCTTATTTCTTAGTTTTATTCCATAACCACAATTAATGCACAGCTACACACACATATAACCAATTGTGGAAAAAATTTTGTTTGAATTAAAATTTCGTTAAAAATTTTTCAGCAAAAACAATCTTAAAGTCATCATTCAGTATGCTACTTTCAAAATCGTCAACACGGTTGTAAATTATTAAATCTGGCAGCCGCGATTTCAGTTAATGTTAAATAAAAGGTGACGCATATACACAGCAAAAGAATTTGTCGAGAATGTTGTTTTTACAAGTTGATTTTGTGACACGTCATGTATATATTATTAAGAAAACCATTAGAAAAGGAAACAGAAAGTGCTAGTAACAACAAGATTCTTTTTTGAGGTCGTTTCTTATACTCTTAAAAAAATACATAAGATACGAAAGTGATTGGATATATTTTTGATGTATCAAGATTTTGCAAACGAACGACAGGTATAAAAACCACTGCATCAATTTTTAAGAGTGCTTAAAATACTCGGATGTGAAAATAATTGGGTAAACAACCAGTGTACTTATGGTTACGGTGCAGATCTCTGGTTTATACTTTACTGAGTTTTTCGCTTTGACGATTTTTCTTAAAGCGTGGCAATTTGAAAAGCATAAATTTACATCCGGTGATGTGGAATTTTTTTTACTGATAAGCTAAAAAGTTTGGGAACTCATTGGTTGTTTTTAGAGAATATTCTAATTTCTCTCCTATATACTACATGCAACTTCTGAATTTTTATCTAAAAATTCCTTTAGCAGTGAGTTTTTTTTTAAGTTCTTAAATTTCTGTCAAAATTGCCATTAAGATTTCTTGCATAAAAGTTGTTTTTATAGAAATATGGAAATTTGTAATAGAAAAACTTTTTTAATTGGCATTTACTTTATTCAATAGCTAATCTTATGGCACTATATTTTAAATATATCTGCTAGCATATGACCCACATGCATGTCTCCTACGTAGTCTTATTTAGAGGTAAAGTTTTCAATGACATTTTCCAACATTTGTGGACTACGGTCTAAAGGGTTGCCCCCAGTGAAGGATACACGGAAGTTGTAGATATGAAGAGGAGAAAAAAGGTGTTGCGCACCTTCTCTTTCGATATCCTGCTCTTTGTACTATGAGAGTGCTGTATTTAGGCAGACCGATACTGCACGGGATAGCGGATATATCGAAATGTGGGATGAACGGACTCAATTTTTTATCCAGCCTTCGGATTAGTTTGGATCTTAACCATCGGGGGATGCACGTGGATATCACACCGGGACCAAGCAAGAGCCCAAGTAGGCTGGTTTCATGAAACTTGTACAACCTTACCTTCCTCCTATTACCGTCGGCAAACAATTTTTCAGATATATAATTTGCTATTTTATTTTTTTGAAAGAAATTTACACAATTTTATGCAAAACTAATAGAAATTTTATTAACATGTGCCTAAACTAATGTGATGTTTCCATATCACAAGCAATCGAATTGTCAAGACAATTTATATGAAAATCACTCAATAATTTGAGCGTTTTCTATACAAATTTTCTCACTTTATATTATTTATTGTTTCCACAAATTGTGGTTTATATTTGTTACTATAAACCAAAACAATAAAGATCGGTATTATTTTATTAAAAATTTAATATTATATTTGTATTCATCATTTGCTTTTGATTGATTTTATTGCTAAGCCATTAAAGTACTATTTGTAGCTTACATATTTGACCAATCATTAAAAAAACTTTCAATTTGCTAGCAAAAACGTTATAGAGATTTAAACATTGACGGCAGTTCTAGTTAAGCCAGAAAAATGAAAATGTTCACAACAATTCCCTCCAGGACTATTTACAATGAAGTACATAAAAAAAATACATTATAGTCAAATTTGTTCTTGACTGTAAATTGGAGACACCAACTAAACTATTTTTTTATTTGTCTCATATGAGACTCCTCATTAATGTGCTGTTGTTCGTCACTCATTAAAACGTGATTTGTTGTGACGTCAAGCGCATCATAAACAGCTCATCCATCGCCATAAAATCTTAAAGCAATTAGTGGCATTTAATCGCATCCATTTATTTTAATCTGCCTCTTTTTCACTCTGGCAGAGATCGCTAAATAAAAGAATTCAATGAAACAATCAACCAACTGAAAGAAAATAACTGTCATTCTGTCATGTTTGTATCGGGATCTTGTCATCCTCGGTTACTTTTAACTGTCTTTTGTTTGCAGAAAGAAACTGACAGACTCTACTAGGTTGACGTAAGCGTGTATTGATTATAGTGCGTTTCTACAAGATTCATTCATCGTCTGTGTCTGGCTGTGACGAGTGTTTGACGTTGAAGCCAAAAATCAATTAGTTGGCGTTAATGCCACTTTACAGATAATTTTTTCTTTTTGCTGCTGTTAATTTGTTTTTGAAACTTTAATTCTAGAATATAATTTAAAGTATTTTTTCTTTGTTATGTTTATCTTTTATTCTTATACATTTTTTCTACTTTTTTACAAGCCGCTTCAAATTCTATTGAAACAAAAATTTAAAACGCCCTGCTAAGAAGATTATAATTAAAGATAAAACAAATTTTGTGCCACAATTGTTTTCAAATGTTAAATAAAGAAGCACTTAAAAATAATGCTTCCTGTTGAGATATTATTTTGTTGAAAAAGGTATAACAAGAAAAAAAATCCACTATTGAATTCCGAAAATATTGTTTTAATACCTTTAAATCTAATCTGTTAAAAACGTAAAAACTATTACTGAAATTTAATGACAATATTTATTTTCTTTCTTTTAGGTTAGTCATTGTTTTGTTCGCTTTTATGGAATCGCAACAGGTTAGAATAAAACGCACACCGATTTTGTTTTTCTTCCGTGCAGTTGAGTTTCCGGGAACTAGAATTTTTTTTCAAAGAATGGTTACTCCTTAATATTATTGACAAAAAATCATTGACAATTTGAATTTTTTACGCTGTAGAAGAATCAAAGCAGATGATTTTTTTGCTATTGCAATAACTTTACAGATTTAACAGTGGAACCTGTTAAAGCGCAACGTAATGTACCGCTTTGATTTTAGGCTTAAATAAAAGCGTTTAACAGCGCAACCTAAATTCGGGCGTAAAGCGGAACATAATTTAACGCCTTGATTTACGCTGTAGTAATTAACTTAAATAAGAGTAGTTAATATCTTTACTTTGCTGAAAGACCGTTATCGATAACTTTCTTTAATTTTCTGCTTTGAACTTAAGTTTCCTATAATAAAATGTTGTGCCATGAACAGTATTTAGTTTTTATTAAACAATGTTAGTGAGATTGTTTAATAAAAATCACTGAATAGAAATAATAAAAACTGATAAAGTCGCTAAATCAGTCTGAAAGCACCTAAAATATGATTACTAAGGGCAGCAAAAGTTAAGTAACATTTGGTTTGAAGCGAACTTTACCGAAAGACAGTAAAGCTTTCTCCTAAGCTCTTTCAAAATTGCGTTTTCCAATTGCAGAGCGTTAACGCCGCGCTATTTGGGTTGGTTTCATACATTTTGTAGGCACATGAGGATTTTTGACAGATAAATTACGCTTGAAGCGCTTATTTAGTTTGCACAGTTACTTTTTTATAGTAACGTAATTGTTAGCTTTATTTTTCTAAAGAAACGTAGGTAATATCGTCACTTTGCAGAAGGAACGTTATCGATAACTTTCTTTAGGTTCAAACTTAAGTTTCCTATAATAAAATTACTGATAGCTTTAAGTTTCTTTATATTATATTATTTATCGGTAACCAATAAAAAATTATAAATAGCTTGTTTTCTACGCTATTTATAATTTTTAAAGGGTATAAATGGTAGAAGCTAAAAATAGCGAATAAAAAACTCAATTGTTTGAATTTATCGGTAACTTTATTTTTGTTATGAAAATCTTATTCATAACTTTACTTTTCTGAGGAGTATTATAGGTAGCTTTGCTGAAATATGGAAATTTATCGATAAAATAAGGGATGCTATCAATATCTTTAATTTTTTAGTTACAACTTTAATTTCTTAGAATGCTTATCGATAATTTTACTTCTCTGGAAAAAGGTTCTCGATAAATTTTCTTGTCTGCATGTAGCAAAAGTTATCAATAATTTTATTTCTTAATTTGTTAAATTTTTGTTGAATTTTATAATTTTTTAAATTAAAAATTTCATTTCTCATTATTATATTTCTACTTTGAACTTAACTTTTGTATAATAAAGTTGTCGATAATTTTACCTTTAGACGCCAACGTTTCTTATCTATAAAAATTAAACCTCTTTCCTCCTTCTCACAACCTATTTTCCTAGTTCTGGTACAATGCACTGCATATGTAGGGGTCATCCCCTGAGTACTGGTCCAAGTTAAAAAATAAAAAATTGAACCAAGATTCCTCTTGAAGCGAACTATTGACAATATTGCTTTGCTAAAGCAAATTGTTGCTTACTTTTCCTTTTGATAAATTAATGTTTCTTATTATTATTATAGAAATATTATCCAAGACCTTTTGCTTGAAGAAATCATAACAATAAATTTACTTACATTTTCTCAAGCAAAATCCTTTCATTTTGCATTATAATCTTCTTAATATTACTTGTTGTATGACATCACTCTTCGGCAAATTCAGTCGTTACACTTAAACGGCTGGCAAGTGCTTAAAATAAACAAACAACAACAATTTATATTGTAAATATTACCAATTGCCACTTAATTCCATTTTACCATTTAAATGGCAGCACTGTTTATGCTGGTACACAAACATTTGTGCAAGTGATTAAACAAAAGTGCAACTACCTGGATAATGCTGTCTCTTGTTTAATTGTTTCTTCTCTAAACACAAAAGAGAATGAGTGAGTGACTGAGTGAGTAAGTGAGTGCTGCTAGAGACCAATAGAAATAATTAAACGTTATCTGAACACTTCATCTTACTCGTACAAGTGTGCATTTAATCATAAAAAAAAGAAGAAAAGCAAAAATCACTGGCACGTGTTATTTAATTATTTTTGCTGCTACCACATCTCAAGCACCAGCACCAACACCAGCAAGAACAACATTAATCGCACGCTTAAACAAACAGACGACCAGCATTGTTCGTTCTGTTGGCATAAACAAACACACCTGTTTCTGATTTATGATATTGTTTGTGGTTTTCACTTGAGTTTCAAACACGATCTGCTGAAAGCATTTAAGCGTCAGTGGTTGCAAAGCAAAGTGTTGACGAATGTAATGTTTGCTGGTGGATTTAAGAGAACTAAAACTTGCGTTCATCAAACATGTTGTCGCCACACCACGCCACTTCAGCGAATGGTCGGTCACCACTTCAACGGCATGTAATAATGCATGTGCAAACATATAATGAAAATGTATCTCAAATACAGTTAAAGAAGACAAATACAAACACAATATTACATATTAAGATGACAGTTTAAAGCTGTTAGGTATACGGGCTGTGAAGCAATTAGATATTTATTTCTCAGATTATGGGCATTTCTTGTGAATTAGTCAAATATTGTTTGATTTCCTGAACCAGCGAAACCATTTGCCTGAGATTCTATAGCGAGAAAGTGCAACAATAAACAGGCAATAAAAAGCACTGGCAGTGGGTGGTGAAAAGCTATCAAACACAGCCATACCTAAACAAAAGCGGCAAGCCGTGAATTTCACACCGCCTGCCGCTTTTTTTTTTTATATTGGACCAGAACTCAGGGGATAACCCCTACATATGCAGTGTGCATTGTACCAGAACTAGGAAAATAGGTTGTGAGGAGGAGGAAAGAGGGGGTAGTGTTTTTGAACATCTAACTTGAACTTTCCAACGTTATAACAGACAGGAAACACGTCTGCAGGCAACTTATTCCACAGACGAAGCGTACGGCTGAAAAACGAATTCTCTCTGTAATGCGTAGTGCGATTCCACGGGCAATCGACCACAAATGGATGAGCTCTAGACGATGAGCGCGTGCTACGTAAAAATGTGCGAGTTTCGGGAACAAGATCCCTAATCTCGTCAGACCAAAATCCATTTTAGTAACGATAGAACAGAGTAACGCACCCCACACTGCGACGATGCTCCAGTGAGTCAATAGAGTTGGATACCCTACTGTCACCGATAAGCTTCTTCGCCCTCTCCTGCACACGGTCGAGTAACCCCAAAATAGACTTTGAGGCACCGGCCCAAACATGAGAGTTGTATTCCATTTTCGGTCGGATGTAGGTGGTATAAATAGTAAGGAGGTCGGATGAAGTGAAGTACATCTTACACCGTTTCAAAAAACCAAGGCACTTGAATGCTTCTTTGGAGACATGAAAAATGTGTTCAGTCCAGCGAACATCACACTGTATCTTCATTCCAAGAACATCAAGAGCATCCGATTCCTCAATATTTATACCATCCATGAGTACAGATGAAGCAGCATCTGCGGTCGTTTGTTTGTGTGTTAATAGGCAACATTGGGTCTTACGAGCGTTTTTCGGAGATTAATAGAAGATCACTATTCAGTGAATCATTCATATTTAGCCTCTTGGCAGCGATCTCTGATAGGCTGGGCCTATAACTAAAAGAGTACGAGTGACAAATGCTGCTGTCATCCGCGAAAGAATGGATAGGGTTATAGTAAAGCGGCATACCTAAATATGAGCGTCAGCACTGTGTCACCAATAAACACAGAGCTGTAACAAAACCAACAACTCTGTATTGTATTTGGACAGGAATGATAAGGCTTTTTCAGAAAGCGTACTTCTATGGCATACTAATTGGTACTTTTTACGCAAACAGTGTTCAAAGTATTTTTTAACTATGAGTTATATATTTTTTTTTATTGAAAAAGTTATTATTAGTGCTGAAACACAAACTTTTTTTATAAATACACATACTTACATATATGAGTATACAAAAAAAGGTTAATTTTATTCAGCATTTTACTTATATATGTATGTATTTATTTAATGTTTATTCCGTAAAAATCGGTGTATATATATGGTGGGATAACACAGGGGCATGCCGCTTTATCAAAATCGGAATTTTGGGCAAGAGAAATTTTGACAGCTAGAAAACGCTTGCCGCTCTTTTTGTGTTATGGCTCAAGGCAGCTTTAATAGGTAGTGACGGATTTGCAATAAATGTAGAACCAAGATAACATCAACAATGTTTTGTTGGTAGAGTTAACGAACAGTTGTCAAAATTTTGTTTGAAAAAGCAAGGAGTTTATGTGTTTTTAACAATGAAAAAGAAAGACAGCTGTGCTTATACCAGTATAAGTACATTCAATTAAATGACGTGAAATTATTAACTGATCAAAGTTTGCTCTGAGTAAATCAATTGTAGCATTAGTAAATCATTGGTAATCAAGTTTAATGCCCGCATAATGAGGTGCAAAAAATATCTAATCACGTCTCTGTACCGTTCACCAGGGCACTATGTTTTCTAGGGTATAGAGTCCCTCGTTTGTTGTACCAAACAAAGCTCTAGGAAGCCGCATGACTTATGTTGCGTTGTCTTCCCACACAATAATTAATAGTCAAAATTTGCAGCACGGCGATTAGTAAAGCCCCCGGAAGATTCTGTCTTGCAGATCTCTTGGTGCTGATCATGGTTGAGGTGCCTGCCTCGTCTGAAACATTTTAGGCTGTGGTTTTAACCTAAAATCGAAAGAAAGGGAATTAGTCTCCCTAATAACTTTGGTGCATGTCAGTTTGCGGGGGCTAACAACCCGTCAAGGGGCTGTTGTCTTGCAACAGATACTTGTACTATATGGAACCAGAGGTGATGGTTAGACGGCTGAGTTTTTTAAGGACTGATGCTCTTAATGGATTTCGGCCTACCACCTTATTAAGTCTTATCTTCCATTGACTGCATACAGGAGGGTACAAATACATACATATATACATGTATATGTATTGCTGAGAGATGGGAATAAAAGGTTTTCTGAGAAAAAATTACGGTTTTTTGTGGCGGAGAAATATTATTAGAACAGTTTTCTTTCTGAATTCTCATTAGTTTGTTTAAACTAATTGAATATATAGTTAAATGTATGAAAATATTATTCGAAGTTTCCTAAGTCTACTGATGATTAGGGCTCCTATGAAATGTCGACATAGGAGCCCGCTAGGAAACACAAAAAAGAAACGATATCTACTTTTTGATTAGTATAACTATTATTTCCTAATAGAGTAGTCGTAAGATATGGATATAATTGTTCTTTGAGATATAATTATTGTTAGGGATGAAACAATATCACTAGGATATCGATACTTATACTCGATACGGTATCGGCCGCAAAGTATCAATCAATACCTACTCGGATTTCTTTATACGATTAGCGGTAGGGAAGAATACATGGAGCCAAAAATCAAAATCTTCGTTATGGACTTAATCTTCTGATCCACTGGCTGAAATTGAGTGTCTAAATTAGGATCCCGGAGGCGAAGATTTTTAAAACGCTGGAATTCTATCATAACAATTTTTCTGCCAGATTCACCCAATCGTTTGTCTTGTAACACTCTGTAACACTCGATGTAAGACAATTTTTAATAGGTATAATCTTCGATAAAGTCACATAATTCTAGCCTGAAGATTTTTAAGTGACAATTTCGAACAGTTTTAGTAACTGGACTATTTATTTTAGTATCTCAAGATCGTGGCTGCAATATTACCATAATTTTTATGAAATGCAACTATGCACCCAATTTTGGTAGTCCCATTTACATGCACCAGTTGCACAGATTTATTTTATAAAATTTTTGAAAACAAATAAAATTATGGTAAAGATGGTGACCAACCCAATTTTTTGCCTGGCAACAAGAAAAAAGAAGTTCTGATCGATACTGATAGTTTTGACCGACACCTACTTGGTACTCGATACTAAAGCATCGATACTTGTACCAAAAGTACTTGGTATCGATAGAAAAAGTATCGAGTATTTACTTGTATTTACCCGTATCGTTTTATCCTAGTTGTTCTTTGAGAAAAAAATGGGCGTGTTATTAAATCTCTTGTTCAGCTAGTTTCAAGCACGGATTCGGCACTTAATAAACTTTAAATATCTTGAAACAACCGCATTTTAAGATTGGTTCGATCTCAGCTTTTTTCAAATCGATTTCATTTTCAGAAATAATCAAGCACGAATTCGAGATTAGGTATGTTTAAAATAAAGTATTTAGTACTTGTATACTCTGTACTGGAACCAAGCGCACTATACTTGATATAATGAAATCCGTACTCACCTTACTTTTGTCACCGCTTGGGAATGATTTGAGTACGGATGGATTGATTTTTCTTTTGTTTGTAAATGACTCTCAATACACTTAATGTTTCTTGTGCTCCGCCTACCCTAAACTTATTGGACGGGCCAGGCAAGTTCGATTTTTATCACTAAGCTATCAATTACTACCCAGCAAAATGTTCAAAATGAACAATTATTAACCACAGAGTTTGAACACTCGAATTTACGAATTTATATTCATAAGTTATATAGATGTACTCGTATGTATATATGCATAACTGTGTGCTTGTGTTTGTATAGCAACATCATAATTATATTTGCATTTGTAGTTACCGCATAATGGTTGATGCTAAATGTAATCAAAAGCTGGTTAATTTGCGGCAACATCATTATAAATTTTCGATAAAAGATATTTCCCGCTGACAGGCTGGGCAGGGTGGCGAGTTGGTGTGCGACGGTATCGGCAGTCTTAAGTTAAATATAAAGCGTTATAATTCTAAAATGATTTCAGTTTACTCTACCGCCCACATTTTTAGTTGCACGTATTCATGTACATATTTTAATTACTAATCCAGGTAAATTTCTAACTGCTGGAAAATTATAAAAACGCGTATTAATTTAATTTGTTTTCTTATGTCCATGGCAGATAAATATATACGACATCTATATGAACACTTAACACTGTTTAATTGTAATTTGATTGATTTGTAGCGGTCAAAATGAGGTCTCTAATTCGTTAAGTATATTAGGAAAAGTTTGCGGGGAACTAAGAGCAGTGGACGTTAAAAAGGAATATTCAATTAAGTGCAAATGATGCACATATATTTAGCTGAATAAATATTGGCACCGCGGGTGTACTCAAAAATGTTTTTTATGAAAGTTATCGCCAGCTAAAAACTATCGTAAAAAAATATTGTCATTCTGCAAAATGACTCGTTTGTTTAAATAAAACGATTACTCTTTTATGGAATATGTATGACCTTTTTATACTCGTATTTTAAAAAAATAAAAAAGGTAATTTATTAACAATCATGAATTTCGAAGTCTGAGCGCCAATAATGGCATTAGAGAGGCATAAGGCAACTACAAGTATTTGAATAGTTATTTTAAAAAATTGAATTTTATAGCTGATATTGATAATATTTTTATATATTTTAAATTTAAAATATGAAATTAGAAAATTATTTTACGAGAAAAGTGCTGCTATAATATCTGGCCACTAAGTTCAGTTTTAAAGCTGAAAATTGTGCAGGGTGGCAGATGAAAGCTGTTACCCAAAAAAAACGTAATAACTTATTTTCAATATAACTAACCTGTTCCATTTTTATTGTATTTTATAGAATGATCTTTAAGTTTAACTAAAATGGAGAACTGGGACAATGAAACAAGAATGTGGATAAAGCAACGCGTTCACGCTTTAGAGTTCGTTGTGTCCGTCCAAAGAGAATATAGGCGCACGGTTGGCAGCACTCCTACTAACAGATGTACTATAATAAGGCTCGTGAAGAATTTTGCCGAGCGTGACACAATCACAAGAAGGCCTTATACCTCAGTTCGGACACAGGAAATTATCGCTGCTATAGCTGCTGCCATACAATCCAATCCTACAGCTTCTCAAATGAGTGTCAGCAGACAGTCACTGCAGACAATTTTGCACCAAGATTTAAACTTATTTCCATTGAAGATTCATTATGATATCTTAGATTTAGTAACAGCAGTATGACAATGTCATTGCAGATGACTAGACGAAATTAGTGCCGATCTTTGGCAAATTCCCACTCATATATGGGGACACTATTAATATCACTGTTAATATCAAAGCACTATCAAATAATGATCGCTCACCAAAGTTTTACAGCTTAAAGCAAACCTATTTAGATTTACTTGCGTTAAACATCAATCTGTTTAATCTGAAATATTCCGCTAGAATCGCAGCGTCATATTTTATCTGAGCTTTTAGAATATATTTTATTACTTATCTGAACAAACTGCTTTTGATTCGCTAAATAATCTCTTAACTATGTAGAAAATATATCGATACTTATCGATAAAATATCTGCAACAATAGTCTTGAAGAGGATCCTCGCCAATGACTTTTAAGTGTTGTGTATAAAAATACTATTGGTGACAGCGGTCATTTTATACAAAGCCGCAATCTTTTATGCAAACTTCTGTCTTTAGTCTAATAATTCCAATAATTTAGTCTAATAATTCTAAGAAACCGAAATGAATTGAGTTGGTATTTATTAAGACTGGTCCAGCCAAAATTCCCGATGTTAATTATCAGTTAACTAAAAGGTTTTCAGATGATGTCGTAACACTTTTTATTATGGTAGAAGGATCTATGACAAAATATAGGTTCTGCCTTTGGCTCGCCATGACTACGATGATATACCTCTATACGATGGTCTATAATTTTAATGACTCTGGAACATAATTGAGGTTCAGTGTCGTTATTCAGTGTTCTTTGGCGCTTGAATTATTCTTGAGTCCTTGGTGTACACTTTTTCTTTTAAACATCCTTAGACAAAAAGGTCTAATGGTGTCAATCACATATACGGGGCGGCCTATTAACATCGCCACGATGTGACGCAACACGGCCCCTGAACTTCTTGCACTAAGAAGTCATAGTTTCGTTGGCTGCGTGGAATGTGGCACGAGCACCATGTTGTTGGAGCCACATGTCGTAAAGGTCCATATCCGCAATTTCTGACCACAAGAAGTTCGTTATCAACTCACGATAGTGAGCACTATTCAGGGAGTCGATGTCGACGGCTCTTTTACCAGTGTACCGCGAGCTAATGCCACGATTTATGAGGAATAAACTGGGAGCATACAAAATTCTGTTATAGACCCAGCATGCTGTAATTTGCGCACAATTCTCGGGATTGTGGATACATTTGATCGATCGGAAAAAAACATCACCAAGTGTACGAAAAGCGTTTGGATTTGAACGTCCATTTACGTAAAGGGCTTCAACAATCTTCACGCTCTGCATAATTGCGTATCGCTCCATGATTGACACAATATGTGACTCACAATTGACACCATGCATTATGTTTGAAGCACCCTTTATCCGTAATTTCTAAAGTTTATCGGCTTACTAAATGCTTATTTGACAAATTTATATACAAATTTTGTCACATATGGCCTTAATAAACTGAGGGTAGTTTTTTGTTTTCTGTCTTGAACGCACGTGTTTTTTAGTACGAGTACATATGTTCAGTATTTTTTTTGAAACCTATAGTTAGACAATAAGTAGCAAGCCAGGGTAAGTAGTGTTTTGTATTGCATCCTGTGTACACGTGTGTTTTTAACGTCATTTGTTTTCTTTGAATGTTCGTTATTACTGCCTTTTCAATGTAATTCATTACCTTGCAGTGTTCAAGGTGTTGCAGTAATCTTTGTTAATCTGACCAGTGTCGAAGGTATAACACTGGGCACTGATCAGTTTTAACTTTTAATTCCAACAATTTAAGCACTGTTATTACGTTTGTTTTGGTCTTTCCGTGTTGTTATTGATAAGTTAAATTCAAATGTTCACACTTACTATTCCCTCTTTCCTACTTTTCATAATCTATTTACCTAGTTCCAGTACAATACACTGTATATGTGGTGATCTTTTCCTGCGTACTGGTCGTAGATAACAAAAAAAAAAAATATTTTCTCTGAATACGGCCTTATGTGCATAGTCTGTTATTGATCTTAAAGAAATGCCCTCTTGTGAAATTATTATTCTATTCTATGCAACAAACAGGAGTCTCTGTAACTTCTGTTAACTTTTTCTCTTATCCTCCTACCCATCTCTTTCGGCCTCTCTCGCTTTTCCTCTCTCTTTCAAGAGGTTTGTTTAATGGCATGTTGTATTACTTTTTTCAAACATTTCCATTAAATCTTATTAACGTGGCATAAGTTACAACTGACAATAAGTGAATGCAAATGGAAAAAGTTTTTCTATTTAATAAAAGAAAACAAGAAAAAAATTCACAAATTATAAAGAACGTAATTTATACATTTTGTAAAACTTAAGGGGGCGATGGCTTGTTTCAAGAATAATGAGTATTGAATCTTTATAAAAGAAAAGTTAGGAAAGTTTTTTTAATGCAATGGCCAAAAAACATTAACAAAAATTTCCTAAGTAACTAAGTAGAAACATTAAACAATGTACTGCTTAGAAAACTTTATGCACTTCTATTGTTTTGGACTTTTTTATCTAAGTTAATAGTCTTAACTCTAATCCTAAGAACAAATGCTCTCTAAATGACTAGAGTCAAAATCCATATTTAAAGATTTCGGTAAAAAAAAGTAACAAATAAAACTTTGCAGTTTTCAAATAAATCGAACAAATACAATTTATCTTGTTGTGTGGAATAATTAATTAAGTAATGTACGGTAAGCATAAGTCGACTTATACCTTCTACTTAAGGATTTCTTTCTGCTGCTTTTCATTACAATGAAACACCTTAATAAATATTTTCAAAAATTGTATCTACTAAATAATTCAATTCGACTAAAATCTTAACAGATACAGGAATAATATTTCAGTTAATTTTGTAGCTTTAAGGGCTCAAAACATGGCGCATAAGCTAAGATGTTTTAGAAAATAGGAGAATTTTTTACTTTGAATTTTTTACTTAACCAAGCACTTTTATTTCAAATAATATGCAATTGCTTAAAATTAATCTTCTTAACACTGGCATATGTATAAAACTGCTAGTTCAGAAACTTCATAATAAGCCAGTGTTGTCCTGTAGCGCAGATAACAGTCAGGCTGGCCTACCGTCTTTATAAAACACATACTTCACCTATCACATAAACCATCTGCCAGAACATTATATACATTTTCTATAAAAAGGTATAAAAGAGTCATTAGCAGTAAAATGCTGGATAGCCAATAAAATAGTAGTAGAACTACTTCTACTTAAAACCTACTTTTATTTGAAAAATGAAGGATTTTACTGTTCTCTACAAAAGATACTGATAATTTTATTTTGCCATAAAACAGTTGCTACGAGTATAAGATTTTTATTTTAACAAATTTGGAAAAATATATATACTACTATTTTGCGTGTTTCCTATCTGTCAGTGTTCAGCTCTTTCTTATATAAGGACATTGTATCTAGGCAGAACGATGCTGCACGATTTGACGGAGTTATCAGAATGCGATGTGTGTGGATTGGACTCCTTTATCCGATCCTCGTTGGTTGGTGCTAAGCCAGTGATATGTAGATGTATTGAGATATATATCACATTCAGGCAACACAACGGGGGACCAGACTGGGTCCAAGTGGTCTGGCTTTACAATAGCTGACAGCCTGTTAAACGTAACCTAACTTAACCGAACCTATCTGGTTATATGACGACATTTCATAGGTGTTAACCTAACCATCAGTAGACTTCAAAATCTTTGACTAAGTACTAAGGGTTTGACTAAGTACTTATTCATTTTATAGTTGCTGCCGTATTGCTTTCGTGGATATGGGGGCATTTTGGCGATTCCCGAAGCTGAATTTGGGAATTCTCATAAAACTTAAAGCCGCTTCGTTAACTTCTTAGGAACCGCTTTTTCACCTTCGTTGTGCGTTTTTGTCGTGGAATGTGTATCTGAACTATTAAAGGTCATTGGCTTTACTGCAAAAATTTAAGCTTCACTATTGCCTCCGCGAAAGTGGGTGGAATTTGGCGATTCTCGAAGCTGATTTTAAGAGTTCTCAAAAAACTCAGAGCCGCTTCGCTAACGTGTCCGGCACCGGGTTTACATATTCGGTGTGCGCTGATGTCGTGAAACGTGTATCTGAACTATTAACGGTCATTCGCTTTAGTGCGAACTAAAAAGATTGTTTAAATATAGTTTAAAAAACTAAAAAACACGCTTCGATATCGAACTAAAAGCAAGAAATAATTTTAAGAATAAGCTAAAATAATAGTTAAGCGTGGGGCGCGTCATATTTTCTGTACAACGAGGAATATGACATATATCGAGCTCTCGATATACGAAAAATGTGATACAAAGCGGACCATGCTTAATACACAATAATACTAGTGTTTTTCATTGTAACAAAAAAAAAAAAGTGTCAAAAGGTGCACGAAAGCACACTCACTAATTAAGTAAACACCATATAATTATACACCAATTTGAGTTTTTTGCGTTTGTTTACTTTTCCAACGCGCTTTTATTTGTTTCACTTATATGTTTGTAAGTTAGCAACACTCTAAACCCATGCCATATGAGTGATTATTACAAAAGAAGGTATATAAAACTGTATTTAAAGTATTGCTACTTTGGTGCGAAAATTGGAGTTGCCGTATTGCTTCCGGGGAAGTAGGGGGATTTGGGAGATTCAAGACGTCTGTGTTGGGAATTTCTAAACCATTTCGGAACTGTTTTGCTAACCAGTTTGGAACCGGTTTTTATATTCAATACGCATCTGAACTATAAATCATTCGCTTTAGCGCGAAATTTGAAGTTGTCCTATTGTTTCTGAGGAAGTAGGAAGTGATTTTTACTTTTCCTGAAGTCGACTTTGGAAATTCCCAAAAAACTCGGAACCGCTTCACTAACCGAATCTTAATTTTTAGTTTAATATCAAAACGTAGTTTTTTAGATTTTTAAACTATATTTTATTTTTTTTTAACATTACAACACAAAATATAAATTTTATGAGCTAAAATTGTTTCTCCACAAATTATTTTATAAATTGTTTGACTCCTGGTGTGCAAATTGCTGTATTTTGTTGTCAATTTGTTGTTGTTGTTGTTTTTTTTTTTTTTTGTTCATTACAATTGCAGTTTTTGTGAAATTTTCGCTTTATTTGTATTACATTGTTTTTACATATCTGTTGTTGTTGCTGTTGTTGTTCCTGCTGGTGTTCAGCGCACAATGCAACGAAAGTACGACCAAACACAGGCAGCAGGCAGAAATCAGAAGGCACTTAATCATTTTCTACTGCGTGAATACAATTCGTAATTGTTAATTTAGGGCGTATTGTTGAACGGTTATAAATTAAAAAAGAATTTACCTCCATTAAATGAGCGTCGAAATTATTAAAATGGGTGTGTTCGATTTACTGGTTGCGAGCACAGGTACTGACTGCCACAAAATCCCATTTGTACTGTGAATGAATAAATGTGCAATTTTAAGTCAATTTTGCCAATAAATAAATAACAGTGGCATGAATTGAAAGGCGTAAAAGGTTGGGGTAGAAAAAGTGCACCGGTGAATGTGGTGTTTATGAAATTGGATTTTAACATAATCCTGCCAGATACAAAAGACATCAATTTATTGATAACATATTTTTTGCGACTTTAAGCCTTTTATGATGTGCTGGAAAATATTATTTAATTCAATAATTATGAATTTGATATCAAATTTTGTTCATAGTTTAGATTATATTATCAGGTTCAACTTAGTTTCATTTTTAAAAATTGAAAAAAAAAGAAAATTTATTTTTTTGCTTAATTAATAAATAATGTCTTTAATTGAAATGTATTTCAAATTAGCTTTAATTCAAAAATTCCCTAGAAAATTCTATGAAAGTTGAATTCACCTATCAAATAACAACATGAATTATATCGCTCCTTTATTGCAACATAGTCATAACCAAAAAAAAAAACTTGTTTTGAGAAAACCACATTTCAAATTTTTATTTCCCAGACAAGTTTTAGAATTGTTTTTTTTTTTAGAAAATATCTCCTAAAGAGAACTTAAACTCCTGTAATCGTCTAGATTACAGGATGGAGTTCTCAATTAAATAAAAGTTAACATCTTTATTACTTAATGGTTGTTGAAAAGGAAACAGTTTAAAAGTAATTTGTATACATTTTTGGCACAATATAAAAGGTAGTACTGTTAACAATTCTCCATTGTTAACTCGAAAAGCTCATTTTTGAGATATGACTATGTTGCAGTAAAAGAGCGATACAAATTTATTTCATATAATTTTGCAACTGTATTCATACAAAATATTTCTATATATTAAAGGTTTATTTGACAAACTTTGTTTAGACATTTGTCATATAAACCTATAATAAATAAAACATATTTGTATGTATTAATGTTAAATAGTCGAACTTTTATTTTAATATTTCTAATATTATATGATGATGGGTTGGTATCATTCGTCTAGCTCGAGTTCAATCCTGGCTAAAGCCAAGAAATATTTTTATTTATAATTATAACAACAATTGCCGCGATCAATAACTCTTGATCAAGATATCTTTGACGAGATATTTTTAAAGAGATGGGTATAAATTTTAGGTTCTCAAGTCGAACTATTTTTGGTCCATATTTTGAAAAATTCGTAACGTTTCATTTCTTTAACATTTATCCCATTATATTAATTTATTGAATTTTTGTTAAATTTTTATAATTTTTTAAATTGGATCTCTGTGCAGTGGTACATCGAGTTTTTAGTTCAAATTTTTTCTTTCTTACGGTTTTCTTAAGAAGAATTTTTTTGCAACACAAATTTGTTGTGATTAATAACTTTTGTTTGAAGAAGACAAAAAAATAATAATGATCAAATCTTTAGGTGGTGGACAACTAGTTGGTTCATAGTCGCTACACTACTTATTATAGTTTAGAAGATATATCGTCTAGATTATATTCTCAACTTTAAAGTTCAAACAGAACTAAACGTAGCAAATAAAGAACTTTTTATTAATTTTTATTTTAACAAATAAAAAACTTTTCAAATCTTTTGATCTTTTTAAAAGTCCTCTTTAGAGAGAACTTTTTGAAAGAACGTTTTGAAAGGTGAAAGGTTGCTATAATCATAACTCGTTCTGTAAAGCAATGGAATTTTGTTTAGCTAAAGTTCTAAGATGGCCACACTGAAATATATTTTTATGTAAGAATTTATGTTGCTACCGTGTAGCAAATAATTCAGAAGTCGTTTACACGATTACAATTGCCAGTTGCAGCATTTGCTGTCCTGAAGTTTTATTAAATAAAAATTTAAAATATCCTAAAATTTTGGTTGTTTTATAAGACCGATTTTTTTTGATTTCAAACTAAAATGATGATATTTTCAAAAATTATCGGCATTTTGACGATTTCCTCAAATTTTTTCTGACAGCGCTGGTTGCGCCCTCTTGTTGAAACCATAGTTCCTGAACATCATGCTTATTCAACTGATAAATTAAACAGTTGGTAAACACGGCTCTATAGCGGTCACCATTGACTGTAACACTCTGACCAACATCGTTTTTAAAGTGGTCCATAAAGAATACGGAAAACGGTCCGTCTTTCTAGATGTTAATTTGCCTCAACATTTACTTGAGAATTATCATCACTTCAGGAGTGAAACAGAAGTGAACTCCACCACTAAACAAAATTCGTTTATGAAACCCAATTTAGTTTTGTGCTCAGTTGCACAATATGAAAGCGTGGTTCAGGCGTCAGTCTATTCATGTTGAAATGTCACACAAATCTAAACTATTTAACAGCTCACAAAATTGCTAGCCTAAAATTTTATACCTCTATAAAAACTATGTTTACAGTATAACCTCCATCACTTGTGAAGCGGTTTTGTAATATAATGTCTCAAAAATTTCGATCAAATGTAGCGACTCCGGTTGAAACATCGTCTCTGAACCTATTAGAAAAATCTTTTATTTATTATCTTTTTAGTTTGATTTCCTAATTACATATTCATTTGTTCTCAAAATAAATGAGTGCAACACAGTTCTCTGTCGATCAGACCGATTTATGTAAAATATGAGTAGTTTTTACCGCCCATCATCCTTCCAAAAGATCGCTTAAATTATTCCTTGTTCTCATCAAAACTCTTTGGTATTTCTTACAAAGTGAAATTGAAAGATGTAGTGATATAGGGCATTTATGGCAGTTTTTCATGTATGGGGGAGCTAGTAGACGCATTGTATTCACCCGGTGATTAGATCACAGTAGGGTAAGGCCATACTGACAGGTACCCAAGATAATCGTTTTCACAACTGCCCAAAATCTATTAGATTTGAATGATAATCTTGAACAAAATCTTAAGCGTTTACACTTTCGTTATTTGACTTCTTGCAAGACTTAATTTCCATAAAATCTGTATTTGGAAAGGGTTTGGCAGTAATAACTATAACACAATGAATTCATCTTCTAAAAGAATAGCTTTTTTTTATTGCAGTCTAGTATTTTTAAGTACTGCTGTGAATAGAATCACAGTTGTGTAATAGAGCACTTATAAAGATCTACTAGATTTCACCAAATTCTGGTCGCAATGTAGATTTCATTTAGTGAAAATTAACTAGATTTGAATGTAAATCCTGTAAATACTAGATTCGGCTTAGATGTAAATGCCATATTAGTTTTACTTTAAATTTGTTTCCCAAATTATTCATTTGATTTATAACACTTGGCCTTTAGTATTTAATTTGCTTGTAGCTGGTTTATATTAAACCAATTTTTTATTCTTTTTCAAGCGAAATAGTCTTTTGGCTAAATAAAACAGCAGGTACATATGTGGATTTGTATGTATATATTCTGAGCGCATTTTTTTTATTCGCTGGCGAAATAAATTTTCGTTTATTGATAAAAGTTTACATTGATTAACACGCATTCATTGTTTAAGTGTGTGTGTATATGCGATGGTAATACAGCTTACGGCAAACAAGAACATGTGATAATTGTTGTACAAAACCAATAACAACAACAATAAAAAACTGCAATATAATACGATTTTTTATATATAAAGTCTCATGTAGATATCAAACAATCACAATAGCGCTTTTTTTTGTTTTAAAGTTGAATGAGCAAAAGGTTCAGTGTGAGAGAGAGAGAGTCAGTGCGTGCCTGGTTATTGCGATTATTTTTCTATAAATTTTAAATGAAAATAGAGAAAATCTGTATATTTTTGTGTGATTTATATTTTTAATATGGAAAACTACAGTGAAGCATAAACATGTTATTAGACAGAAAATTCCAAGTACAGGGATCTAATCACCGCAGACGATATCGAATTACCTATCGTATCGAATAATATTATAATACATCTAAATTATGGCAAGCGATGCATATCGGATCGTAGTTTAAACAAAATGTAATAGATTGAAGGCCATACTTTTCCTAAAAGTAGGAACACAAAAGAAAATTTTTTAACTTTTTTATATTATTTTATATACAATTCATTCGATATCGTATGCCATGGTATCAAAATGAAAAGTTTCGATAATATAGCTCGCATACGATATGCGGTGATTTGGCCCCAGAATAAGCACCAGCTACCAGTAGTGGACTTTATATATACTATAATAATAAACTATCACTACATATATGCAAGAATGATAGAATACATGATTGCGACAACTCTCATATAAAACGGAAATCTTCTGCACATGTTTGTCAAATAATGTCACAAACCAATGCAAACAAACAGATGATTTTTAAAAACATACTCTAGTATAGGTTAAACTACGTCATCCTTTTTGTAGACTAATAATAAAGCTTTTTTTTTATCTATCGTAGTCAGTTTAACGTAATGTAGGATAGACGCTCCCCAACTGTAAGGACTGCAGGGATCTGTACTTGGACCTATTCTTTTTATGACCTATGTAAATGAATTATTTTCGAGATTGTGTTTTTGTAAAAGCTTGGCTAATGCAAGCGATAATGGAAATGGTGTTAGTCTGTTGGAGTCGAATATAAATAGTAATTTATAATGTATGTATATTGGATAGGTTTCAATTGAAGTACTTAACGCTGAACCCCTCGAAAACTCGAGCTGTATTTTTTTTGTAATAAAGACTGTTTAAACATTTCGTTAGTCTTGGGTAATATTATGATTGAGTGTGTTCATAAATAAAGCCTTTGGGCATGTATTTGGATGGTGACTTGAATTCTACAGTGCACCTTCGTCGTGTTATATCTTCCATATCGTTTCCATTAAAATGTTTTCATGCACATGCTATCAGAGGTTGATTTTCTTCACATGTATACCTATTATTCTGATGTGGGAGCAATTCGAAGTTCAATTAATGTAGTTTTGTCTTGATGAAACAAAAAAAATTTTTTTTTTTTGCTATGGCCTTCCAACAGTGACGCTTCAACAACGCTATATAATATTCTCTGTTAGTAGTATTTCATTTTTCAAGATACTCAAAGAATATTACACCATGCACATCCTGAAATATCGAGGCCATAACCTTTGCAGCCAATTGTAGTGCTTTCGGGAGCTTTGGACCAGGTAAACCAGTTGCTTTCCAATCAGATGACGAATGCTTTGATTCCAGAGTGAAGTGATGGATCCACGTTTCATCCATTGTCACTTATCGACGCAAAAATTCCGGTTTGTTACGTTTAAACACTGCTCGAAATCATCAACACGTTCTCGTTTTTGGTCAACAGTGAGCAAACGCGGCACCCACTTTGAACAGAGCTTTCTCATAGTCAAATGCTCATGCAATATAAAGCCAACACGTTCTTTTGATATCTTTACGATGTCAGCTAAGTCACGCAACTTCATTTTGCCTCCTCATTTGGACGTCCACTGAGTTCTGCATCATCGGTGTCTCTACGACCACGTTTGAAGTTAGCAAACCAATGTTTTATTGTTGTTTCTGATTAAGCGGAGTCCCGGTAACACTTTTCAAGCCATTGCTACGCTTGAACGGTATTTTTCCCCATCCAGAAGCAGTGTAAAATTAAAAAACGAAATTGTTTTTGATCCATTGGTTTGAAAATAACAAAAGTAGCGTAACTCTTAGCACAATAACTCACCAACTAATATAGAATAGAATATCATGAAATTTTAACAGCTGGCTTTTGAACATGGTTCAATAATATAACAGGTAAAAGCAGAACTATAACAAGCCAACAAGCTTTTTATTGTTGCTTTGTGTTGATAACTGTCAAAGAAAACAAAAGAAAATAAAAAAACATTTATATTTTTATTCCTGTCTTTATTTTACATATAAATTGTTCAATAAGTTTTTGCATTTAAAAGTAGTAAAATAAATTATATATATAAATAAACATCAAGAAAAAGCTGTCTGTTGTGTTTGAAGCTGTTTTTGCGTTTGAAAATTATTATTGGAACATTTTTTTTTTCAAAAACTTTATCAATTTGTAAACAATAATATAAACTGTGTGTATGTGTGCACTTTTGATAGTTATCATCACAGAAAAAAAATGTCGGCCACAGTTGCGACACTACCTACATATATATTATTGTACCATGCTTTTGAAGGTTTTGAAGTATTAACTAAAAAAAGGTGACTGCAACAAAAGTAGCGGCACTTTTCTGCCTATGTAGTAGTTTATTTACCTTCACATGTTTCCTAACGCATTATGAAATGAACAAATAAATAAATAAAATTAAATCAATAAACGCTATGAAATTTGCCAAGTTAAGATTTTGATTTGAGTTTGTTGTTGCTTATTGTTAATCGAAAAAACAGCTCTTAATTATACTTTCAAAAAATATGTTTTCTTTCTTTGAAAAATTTGCCTCGTGTGACTCCATCTTTTGGCAGTTGCTGATAATCGCGTGTTTCTCTACTATTTACATACTTCTCTCTGCGTTACTTGAGTTGAGTAATTATTATGTTTTTTTAAATGAACTTTATTTATTTCGTATAAAAATGTCACTACTGTATCTATGGATTGTAATAATTTGTTTTGTACTATTGTATGGATGTACATTACACATTGCTTTTGCCCTTGCCGGTGTTATTGTAGTTTTTGTTGTTATTATTATTACTCTTTTCTTGTTATTGTTGTTTCTTTTTTTTCTCTCTTTCTGATAATGTTGTTTGTATATTGTGTTGCTAGTGGTGTTACAGTTTGTTGTTGGTGTTCAGCATTGGCAATGAAGCATGTCGTTGTTGGTATTGGTGTTGTTGTTGCTGTTATTTTTGGGTTCGTTATGTGGGAAATTTATTTCCCATTGGAATTAATTATTTATTGACATCTTTGGGGCGAAAATACAATATACAACATACGCATTAACATGAACTTTCCACAAAACAAACGCACGAACATTTATATGAGTTTGTGACAGAAAAAATAAAATAAAAACAATAAATAAAATACAAACAAGACTCATGGCAAATGATATCTTGCTGCAGAAAAATTATATTATAGTGTGACTGAGAGTAGTTTTCATTTTATTTAAGTTTTCAATATTGTTTTGAAAGCGAATAAAAACTTTTCGGCACACCCTCGTAATTTTATTACTGATTTCCATGACAATTTCATTGAAAATTGTTTAATCATTTAAAACAATATTTCGTAATATCACTGAACAAAATCTTTTTTTCTTTTTTTGCTGATGTTGGTTTTAACAGAAGTACTTGAGTTTTCCGTTGACACTTTATTTTAATTTATTTAATTTTTTTTTTTTTTTACTTTCTACATTTGCGTTTTTTTTTTCTTTTTTTTTTTTGCTTCCTGCTATTTTTAATCTTATTTGTGATTTACTATAATTGAACAAGTTGATATTTTATTTTTAAGAAATGTTATTGAATTATTATAATGTTTCCTCTTAAGCGGTAAGATAATAATAAAGGGTGTTTTTTTAAGCTAGATAGAACTTTAAATTGTAAAAAGTAACACAAAAAATTAAATTTTGATGAAACATTTTTTTTTATTTGTTTCAGTATACTCTGACAAATCATCATGAATAGACTCACGCTTGAACAACGCTACGAAATTATCCAAATTTACTTTGAAAATCAGACCCGTTGTTTTATCGCAAAATTGTGTTCAGCGATGAGGCGCATTTTTGGCTTAACGCGTTTGTTAATAAGCAAAATTGCCGCATATGGAGTGAGACCAATCCACAAGAGACCCTACAGACTCCATTACATCCAGAAAAATGCACTGTTTGGTGCGGTTTTCATGCTGGTGGCATCATCGGACCTTATTTCTTCAAAAATGAGGCCGGAGCTCGCGTTACGGTCAATGGAGATCGTTACCGTACCATGATCAATGATTTTTTGTTTGAAAATATGGATGACATTGATCCGGAGGAGATGTGGTTTCAACAGGATGGCGCTACGTGCCATACGGCGAACGCAACCATCGACTTACTGAAATCAAAATTTGGCGATAAGTTGATTTCGAGAAATGGACCTGTCAATTGGCCTCCAAGGTCGTGCGATTTGACACCTCTCGATTATTTCCTGTGGGGCTACGTGAAGTCACTGGTTTATGCTGATAAACCAGCAACAATTGACGCCTTGGAGGCCAGCATTGTTCGTGTTGTTCGTGACATACGGCCAGCAGTGCTCGAAAAAGTGGCCCAAAATTGGACGTCCAGAATGCGCTTCGTCAAGAACAGCCGCGGTGCCCATATGCCCGAAATCATTTTCAAATGTTAATGTCACGTATTGATCTTTCGAATAAAAAAAAATTTTGATTACAATTTAATTTTTTGTGTTATTTTTTACAATTTCAAGTTCTATCGGGCTTAAAAAAACACCCTATACATATTCAGCGGGAATGAAGTTCATTTTACTTCTTTAAAATTGAAATAAATTTTAACGAATCCATTTCCAGTTGTTAGCAATTTAATAGTACATAGCAAAGGGCCAACTCATTCACTTGAAGCAATTTCGATTTACTAATTTAGGAAAGCAGCTAGTTTGTTAACGAATCACTGAGTTGATTCGCACGAAATTATTTTAGTGTGAACGTCTATTTTCGTATAACGACGCTTAAAATCTTAAAACGCTGCTCAGTTGTATACCTCCCCGTGGTTGAATTTATCAAACACTGAAATAAACAAATGTCACATTAAGTTGGGCAAAAAACTGTGCGCAGAATTTGGCGTACCCGTTAACTATGTATATTGTTTAACACTTCAATAAAGATGGGATATTTTCCAAAAATGTGGAAGGAGTCATATATCATTCCACTCTTTAAGTCTGGAAACAAATCCGATGTTAACAATTACAGAGGAATCGCAAAGCTTAGCGCTATTCCTAGACTTTTCGAGCAATGCTTGACCCAGTCTATTTGTTAGCAATCACAATCGCTTTTGAAATCATATCAGCATGGATTTTGTAAAGGGCGTTCAACTACTCGTACTAAAAATCTATTACGCCTTACTTCAACGATAAATGACGGTTTTTATAAAGGTCAGGGTACTGGTGTTATCTATACAGATTTCAGTAAAGCCTTAAAAACCACGTTCTTTTACTTAAAAAACTTGATGGTTTTGGGTTCTCTAAAACTACTGTAAATTGGCTCAAATCATATCTTGTTGGTGGTCAACAACGTGTACGTTTCAATAATTATATATCTAAATCTATACCTGTAAGCTCTGGAGTACCGCAGGGAAGCCATCTAGCACTAATTCTTTTTATATTGTTCATCAATGATCTACCATCTATCATAAAATTTTCCAATATTCTAATCTATGCAGACGAGGTAAAAATTTTTTCAACATGTGGGCTCTGGAACCAAAACTGCCTCTAACTGGATTTGGACAATTTCTTTAATTGATCTAAGCATAACCTTTTAAAATTAAGTTTTAGCAACTGCAAGCATATGCACATCTCAAGAATATCTAACCCTCATGGGCATTTTAGGCTTGGTCGTCATGTATTAGACACAGTTGAAGAATTTCAGGTTTTTTATTTGATACAAAACTTATATTCAACCAACACATTAGCTTTTGCTAAAGTAAAGCAAGGGTGGCGCTTGGTTTTGTAAAGCGCTGGCCTAAAGAATTTGCTCACTTCACTGTTGTAAAGCAATTGTATAGATCTGTAGTCAGGCCAATACTTGAATATGGCTCGATTATATGGGACTCTTTTTATAATGTACATAGAGATCGAATTGATTCTATCCAAAAACAACAACATCCTACACTAACACTGTAGCCAACTTACCATCCTACGAGTTCAGACTGCAACAAATAGAGCTGCCTTCTTTGACAAGGGGCAGAAATATGTTAAGTGGCATTTCTTCAAATTGATTAAAGGCAAACTAAATTTTGCTGTTCCGTAGTCTTCGTCAATATCAACCTCTGTCAGTGCTTTATTACCGTCAGAATTGTGCGAATGCAGATCCCTTCCGCAGATTATGTTGTTGTTTTGATGACTTTACGATGAACTTAAATTTTGTTAAGCGTAGTATAATCTTAGAATTAAATTCCAATAATAAACAATTTTTTTTCTACTGCTTATAAATTTTTGTAATTCCAGTAATTAGCTATTTTTGATTAATTTTTTAATTTTTTTTAAACTCATATGCGTGTACATATACAGTATCTGCCTGTAAGGAGTTATTCTCCATAGGCATAAATAAATAAATAAACAAATAAAAGCCTTGACGTAAGGGCGCGACTAATAATAACCATACTGTATTATGAAAACATATACTGTTTTATCGCCAATCACTATTTCCTCTTTATTTATTTACACTTGTATAATTTGCACCTCAACGTTCATATTATTTCAAAACTTTATTTAACTCTACAGCTTTCAAAGTACGAGTATTACTGGCAGCTGCTTTTATAATTATTGTATCTGGATCGCGCACCTTGTTGAAAAAATTAGGTAATCTTTTCCCCTGTCTTCCTAAATTTTTGAATATGAAAATTGCGAGTGAGTTGGCAGCACTTCCTTACCCAAGACAACCACCATGCTTGTCGAAAGCTTATTGAATGATATACTTGTTTTATGTTATTTTTAATGTTTGCATAAATGCGGAACATTGTTTCTATTTGCGCTGATTTTAAATTAAAACTGTAAAAAACTGTCTTGTTTGATCAAAAGTTATTGATCGCGGTAATTATTGTTATAATTATAAATAAAAATATTTCTTGGCTTTAGCCAGGATTGAACTTGAGCCAGACGAATGATAACAACCCCATCATCCTATAACATTAAAACTGTAAAAGTTTTCTATATATACTAATGATAAATTATATACATTAATGATATAGTAAAAGTTTTCTTCATAACAATATTGTATTCGAAGTTTTTGAATACCGACAAAAGGTGCTGAAATTGAATTAAGTAAACTTTTAAGGTTTATTTATGCCCGAAACTTTGTTCGCGCATTTAACTGCGGATTATCGTTCGATATATAAATTTTTTTACGAAAACCATAACTTGTTTATAGGCATACCGCAGTTAAATAGAGTTGATTTAAGCGAAAAGGATATAAAAAAAAATTAAAAGGATAAAGGAAAAAGTGTAATTTTGGAATTATATAAGTCTAATGTACTCTTTTGTGTGGTAATAGTTTGTTGTATAGAGCAGGGGTGCCCAAAAGCTTTTTATGGAAGAGCAAACACCAATACATTAAGGGAAAAACTACTTTAATGTTTTTATTTTTTTTTTTTGTGAAAAAAATATGGTTAAAAAACAAAATCTACACTGATAATCGCTATAGCCAATGCTTTGCTCTTGTGTGTGTACAGTGAAAAACGTCAAAACCAAGGGTAGCCAAAAGTTCGAATGAAAGTCTTTCCGCACAGCATCTATTTTATGTGCAAAACCCGACATTATTATAGCGATTAAAGAAATGTTTTTTAACACTTTAGCATTTATTGAATACTGTATCGCTCCTTTATTGCAACATAGTCATATCTCAAAAAATTTTATGGAAACTAAAAATTTTAAATGCGTTTTTCTCGAAACGAGCTTTTGTTACGATATGACTATGTTGCAATAAAGGAGAGATATGTTGTCCAATACGACATTAGTTACTTGAATAACCAGTAATAAAAAATATTTCCAGACTTTGGATCACCCCTTAATTCTACTGTAAGTATTTTAATGGATTTTTATATAGCCTTTGTCCATAAAGAGGTTTCATTCTTCATCGGACCAGTGGTTCCAGAGATAAACATACAGACCTTGTATACTCGTAGATAAAAAATTTCAGTATTTCATTATATTCGTTGGTTCGACAGATTATCTTTTATAAACATACAAATTTAGTATAAATAAAAAATTTAAGTATTTCCTTGTTTTCACTTTAACGAGATTATTGTCACTGTGTCACTATCACATCAGTATGATTCAATATTTGCAGCGCTGTTGTGCTTTTCATCAGTTCTATTTGCTGCCGTGCTGCTTTGTTTCCTTTTTTTTTTTTTTTTTTTGTTAAGTAGTGATGGAAACGCATCCTCCCCCTTTCCCCCTTCGTCATATATAAACATTGTTGCATTTTTAACATAATATTGCCAACCATTTCTATAAAAATGTGTGTTTCAAGCACTCTCTCGCTTATTTATGAAAATTCCTGGCATAGTGTTTGATGTATGTGTGGGTGCGGGTGGGTGTGTGCGTGTGTGTTCATACATGTGTTTGTTATACTACTTTCACATTCACTGTTATCTTTGTTTCCTGTTGTGTTTGCCCGTTTTTCATATCTTTTTTTTTTTTTGCTCCCCCAGAATCACGTGCTGTTGTTTGTTTTATTCTTCATGTTGCTCATTTGTTTTATTTTATGTGATGCTTTTTTCTTTTCATTTAAAATGTTTTTCGTGCTGTTGTATAAGAGTTAGTTGTTGCTCCAGTTATTTGCAATTTTTTATGCATATTCAATGACAAATCATGTGTCTGTCTGACTGTTTGCCTGGCTGGCTGTTTGCTAGTTTTCTGTTTTATATACATTGCAGAAAAAAAAGCGAATTTGTTGTTGGTGTTTGTTAGCGTTGTTGCTCCATTTTTATCCGGTTCGTATAAATGAAATATTTTTTTTTTTGTGTTTTTTGCATTTTTACCCTCCATTTTGGCAGGATGTTTATATGTCATTGGTTTCTAATGCCATTTTCTTGTTGCTATTTATTAAAATATTTGCTTGATTTTTATGCACTTCTCTGTTGTTTTTATTAAATTCGTTTTCAATTCTTTTTATTAAAGTTTAAATAGTTTACTAAAAATAATAAAATAAACACTTTAAAAATGTCCTGCCAGTTCAGTTACTTGCTCTAGACTTGTCATTAATTAAAATATGTATGTATAAAATAAAGCTTGAAAACTTTTTAATTAGTTTTCCATTCAACAATGCTGTTTGGTATTCAAAAGTGCTGTCTCCCAGAACTGTCATTAACAGGCAAATGCTTGCCTTTCATTTTCATGTTCTATTTCGTGCTCTTAACAGTTTTACAGAAATTATTATATTTTTTTTTTTTTAGTTTTGTTCATTATTGAATGTGACATTGCCTTGTTGTATTTTAGGTCGGTCTGTTGTCTTGCAACAAACAAATTATTAAAATTATGAACTTCTTTACTTAAAACCAAACATTGACAATTAAATATAAATTACAAAGAAAGTGGACTTTATGACAAACAGTCAAAGCAAATAAGTATTAGACAAGCAAATAGTACAAGAAAAAATTCAATTTAATTTTCTTAATTGCTGGCTTAAGCACCCACCACAGCCACCGTCACAGAGCCACACGCTCATAACTTTCAAACCACTTAAGAAAACACATACAATTATTAAAATATTCCACACATTTGCTACACGGAAGCAGCCTCAGGATTTGAATGACACTCGTGTGCTTTAAGTAGTTTTTTCATTAAAGAGAACAATTTATTTCCATTCCAAAAAATAAAAAAATAAAATAAAATAATATTACACTGAAAAACACGAGTTGCCATTGTGAAGGATAGAAGAAGAAAAACGAATTTTGTTGTGTAAAATGACTTTTCAGTTCAGGCTTGAGGAATGCTTGTCTAAAACTCTATGAGTAATATGCTAACGTTAAACCTCATATAATTCATGATTTTATTAATCTTCTCGCACAGTGTAATGATTACAAAAGGTTAATGAGATTCCAAAGTTTTCAACAACTTTGTTACTGGCTTAACTTATGAATAAAATCACTCGATGCAAATGTCAAATGTTGTTGCACAGTGTAACTGTTGCTACAAAATCTCTTAGCAACACTGGGATAGCAGCAGTAAGAAAATACACTTTTAATTAAATGAAAAATGCAAACACTTGTGGCAAAGAAAACTCTCTCATACGTTCTTGTAAACACTGCTCCTTTAGAAGAAAAAATAAATTGATTAAATTCCGTTTCTTAAAGTGGGCCCTCAAATACAAAGCACAGAAAGGAAGGTACTCACTCGTATTCAATCACATATGCTTATTTTCGTAGAAATTTCAGTTTTAGCAAAACACAAAAATATAAAAACCTACAACCTGTGACACAAATTAGTTAAAAAATATTTATGTATTAATGTTAAATAGTCGAACTTATTTTTAATATTTCTAATATTATATGATAGGTTGTTATCATTCGTCTAGCTCAAGTTCAATCCTAGCTAGAGCCAAGAAATATTTTTATTTTTAATCATAACAATAATTGACGTGGTCAAAAACTCTTGATCAAAGAAGACAGGAAAAAATAAAATCCAAATGCTTAAAAGATATGAAAGTGGAAATGTGATCTACAAAAATTATTAAAAATCGTCAAAATGCTCTTTTCAACACACCAAATCGAACACCTAAATCCATGAATTAGTACTTTGCTCGTTTTAAGCAGAAAAAATACTACACTACACTACACTACACTACACTACACTACACTACACTACACTACACTACACTACACTACACCACACTACACTACACTACACTACACTACACTACACTACACTACACTACACTACACTACACTACACTACACTACACTACACTACACTACACTACACTACACTACACTACACTACACTACACTACACTTCACTACACTACACTACACTACACTACACTACACAAATTGAATATTGAAAGTTTACTCTTTTTCCTTGGCCGCTTCAGAGAATTTTCAAAATTATTTTTGCAGTTTTTTTCTTTTTTTTAAAGCAGTTTTTATAGTTCTTATGTTTCATCATCGTTATGCATTTGGTGTCACTTTCCCTGTAGCGCTGCTTAAATTTATTTCCATTTGTGCTGTTCATTTAGTTCTTGCTTTTTTTTTTCTTTGCTTGTCCTTTTTAAAACTTCTTTAACTGTATATTTCAGTAATTTGTCACTTTGCCATTTTTTTTTCTCGTTATTTTTAACATTGATGCTTGGCACTCATTGTGCTGCCCGTTTGTAGCGAGAAAAGTTGAAACTTAAGTTTGGACTCGCTTCCCTTGTCATAAGTTAGTAAGTGTCCTTGTAGCGATTACATTAATTCGTATCCTTTTTTTCAAGTTGTTACTGAAATTACATTTTCGAGTTCAATTAGTGATGGTTCGTATGGTAAAATTTGAAGCTCAAAACGCCATAATTTGGTAGTGTTTTTATTTGCTGCTCTTTTTTTTTCTTAATTACAAGTGTCGTTGGTTTGGCAACGTGTTTGAGTGTTACGCTGTAAATATGTTCGGCAATTTTAATAATTGCTGTTACTAATTGCTCAAGTTGTTGATGGAAGACTTTCAAGAGAAGAAATCTAAATTTACAGCGAGCAAATATGGTGTCTGTAGAGAGATTGTGCAGAAAAATTTTGGAAAATTCTTTGAAATATTTACAGGTAAACTCTGGTCTGAACTCATAATGAAAAGAAAGCATGTGGCAAATTATATTTTCTTATTATGAATAAAAACAATAGTATGTCACGATTTTCTTTAATTTTTTTTTTTCTAGACATACGCACCAAATGCAGGAGAATACACTGTAAGTATATGCGTATGCGTTAGGTGGTCCTTGTTTATGATTTCCTTTCAATTTGTTTAATGACAGCCTTTCTTTGTAGTGTGCAAGTATGTGTGATTTTTTCTTTTGGCATTGTTGTTGACTTATCATTGAGGGGTAATAAAAATATGTACTTGTATGTACGAAAAAAGAAAACTTGTGCACTTTTCATTATTTACATTTTATTCGTTTACAGGCATTAAGCACTTAATGAACCTGAAAATTACACAAATCAAAGTCAATACCAATGTTTGGCTAACAAAAAATGAAAAAAGAGAAATTTACTCGGTATAACAATAATATTTATTTATATGTGTATGCTTTAGCAAAGGGAAAGTACCAAAAACAGCATCTAATAAATATGTTATGGGTAAAAATTTTATTTTCTTTTTAAATAATTTTAGAATCAAAAAATGTATGCAGCTAATTTTTGTGTTTCTTAGCTGTATATACGTCATGATTTCATAAGTACTAACCTTATCACCAGTAGACTCAGAATACTGTGAAAAATATATAAAAATCCTTAACTTTATATTCCATCATTTTCAGGAAAGTAATGAGAATTAAAACGAAAAATATTCCAATAATATTTTTCAAACACAAAGAACAGCATTTTTTTCATTTGTTTACATTTTACGGGTACTTTTCTTAACAACTTTTGCACAAATGAAATATTGTTTGTATTTTTAAAATACAATATAAAATAAGGTTTTTTTTAATTCTCATTATTTTCTTGAAAATCTGGTCGATACCCGTAGTGTTAATGATTTGAACATATTTTGCAAAGGTTTTCAAGCCTGCTGATAGGACCCTTAGGGTTGGTCCTAGCAGCATAAAATTGCATAAAATTAGGAAAAAACGGCTTAATATATTTTGTTGATTTATAAAAAAATTTTCGTGTTTGTTAAGCTCTTATTACACAAATTTTGTATGGAAATCAGTTCAATAAAAGCTTAGTGAAAATTTTTTTGTGCGTGAGTTTTTGTCCATAAACAAAATCGTTATCATGCGTCAGCCACCGTATTTACCGGACATGGGCCCCGCTGACTTTCTCCTCTTCCCAAACGAAAGACACCAATGAAAGGAAGCATTTTGCTACGATTGAAGAGATAAAAGAAAAATCGAAATTTGGCGATACCAAAAGGCGCGTTTCAGAAGTGTTTTGAGGATTGAAAAGAACGTTGGCATAAGTTCATTATATCTGTGGAGGATTACTTTAAAGTGGACAAGATTTTTAGTTTTCTTTTTTTTAAATTATTTGTTAATAAATAAATACTTAAAAACTGAAAATAATGGCTATTTTTTATCAGACCTCGTATATGCTTAGTAATAGTATTTGTGCATTTGATTCTGGAACTAATAATAAGGGGAAAGTTCATGGTTACTTTAGAAGGTAATTAAGAAGTATAAATGACAGGCAAATTTACGGCAGAGGTACAGAATTGTAAGCAGGTCTAATGTTTAAGTGCAAAATGGTGTTAAATGTAAATACAGTTGTTAATTATTGAAGTACTGTATAACAAACAAGAGTGAGTTTCATTATTTTATATGCAAAGTGTTTTTAAAGGCGGAAACGTAACAATATATTCTGATATATTGACAACACTGTTTTTATTTTGTAGCCAACAAAAATAGAAATATTAATTCAACTGTAACAAAAATATCAGCATAGACAACAATCTAAGAACCGGTAGTGTGTCAGCTTGCTGTTGTCTACTTCATTATTTCATTTGCAATTGAATAATCCACAAAGCGTTTTTCAAGGCGGAAAAGTAACAATATATTCTGTCATATTGCCAGCAAGGTTTTATATTTTTAAGGCAACAAAAATACCAATTAGGTTAAATCAACTGTATCAAAAATATCAGCATAGACAACAACCTAAGAACCTGTAGTGTGTCAGCTTACTGCTGTCAACTTCATTATTTCATTTGCAATTGAATAATCCACAAAGCGTTTTTCAAGGCGGAAACGTAACAATATATTCTGCCATATTGCCAGCACTTTTTTTTACTTTGTAGCCAACAAAAATAGGAATTAGGTAAATTCAACTGCAACAAAAATATCAGCATAGACAACAACCTAGGAAACCGTAGTGTGTCAGCTTGCTGTTGTCTAATTCATTATTTCATTTTCAATCGAATAATCCACAAAGCGTTTTTAAAGGCGGAAACGTAACACTGTTTCTATTTTGTAGTCAACAAACATACCAATTAGGCTAACTTAAAGTTTACACATGCCACTGCCAGTTCGAAAAACTCAATACATTCACAATTTTTCACTAATACATCCACTTTTTTCGCAATGGCAGCTCCAGTGGCAGCAAGTTTTGCATGCGAGTGAAATTTTGACATTTGCATGCCACTGAATGTCAAGATGATAGACAGTGTTACCCTGCCAATAACTTAATGCAAATTAACTGCATTATAGCAAAATGTAATTACAAATACTAGCTTCTCATATGTATTATTAGGATTTTTTTCTTGAAATATGCAAAAAAAGAACAGTTTCGTTATAAAACATTAGATTATTAAAATAATTTTCAGAAAAATAAATTTTAGTCGCTTTCCCAAATATGGTGAACTCGGTAACTCTATTTTGTAAAGAGAACACAAATTCAAAATGGAGGCGAAATTCGAGAAGTAAACAAATTGCTTGAAGTATACGCTTCGAAGACATTTTAAAAATGAAATTGCAATGGTATGTGTAAACTGAAAAGCGAATGGCAAGAGATTCGAGTATTTCGAATTGTTTTTCGTTGATAATACGTATACAAAATTTGCATGCCACTAATTGCGTGTGTAAATGTAGCGTAAATCAACTGTAAGAAAAATATCAGCAGAGACAACAACCCAACAGCCTGTAGTGTGTCATCTTAAGCTTTAAACACATAGACGACAGCAGACGGCAAGCAGCAATCTTTCAAAAATAAAATACATGTGTTTAAATGCACACGATTATTTTAACGACATCACAGCAGCACGACTTCACAACAGCATTTGCTGCTGCTGCCAACTTAGATTAATTTCTATTTTCGTAAGCAGCAAAAAGTAAATGCAGTGCTGCCACTATAAATATAAATTGGCAGCAATAAAAACTAAAATTTTTTTGAAATATTTAATAGAAATAAACATCATATAAATAAAATGAACAAATAAATTAAATTAAATTGTTTAATAATTTGAACATAGTTTGCAAAGGTTTTCAAGCCTGCTGATAAGGCTCTTAGGGTTGGTCCTTGGGTTGGTCCTAGCAGCATAAAATTACATAAAATTAGGAAAAAACGGCTGAATATATTTTGTTGATTTATAAACAAATTTTCGTGTTTATTAAGCTCTTATTACACAAATTTTGTACGGAAATCAGTTCAATAAAAGCTTAGTGAACTTCAAAATTTTTTTGTGCGTGAGTTTTTGTCCATAAACAAAATCATTATCATGCGTCAGCCACCGTATTTACCGGACATGGGCCCCGCTGACTTTCTCCTCTTCCCAAACGAAAGACACCGATGAAAGGAAAGCCTTTTGCTACGATTGAGGAGATAAAAGATAAATCGAAACAGGAGCTGTTGGCGATATCAAAAAGAGCGTTTTAGAAATGTTTTGAAGATTGGAAAGAACGCTGGCATAAGTTCATTATATCTGTTTATATATTAAAGTGGACAAGATTTTAAGAGTTTTTTTTTTTTTTTAAATTATTTCTAAATAAATAAATACTTAAAAACTGAAAATAATGGCTATTTTTTATCAGACCTCGTATATGCTTAGTAATAGTATTTGTAAATTTGATTCCGGAATTAATAATAAGGGGAAAGTTCATGGTGATTTTAGAAGGTAATTAAGAAGTATAAATAGCAGCAGATCTACGGCAGAGGTACAGAATAGTAAGCAGGTCTAATGTTTAAGTGCAAAATGGTGTTAAATGTAAATACAGTTGTTAATTATTGAAGTACTGTGTAACAAACAAGAGTGAGTTTCATTATTTTATGTGCAAAACATTTTTAAAGGAGGAAACGTAACAATATATTCTGCTATATATACTACTATACTTTTTTTATTTTGTAGTCAACAAAAATAGCAATATTAATTCAACTGCAACAAAAATATTAGCATAGACAACAATCTAAGAACCGGTAGTGTGTCAGCTTGCTGTTGTCTACTTCATTATTTCATTTGCAATTGAATAATCCACAAAGCGTTTTTCAAGGCGGAAAAGTAACAATATATTCTGTCATATTGCCTGCACTGTTTTTATTTTGTAGTCAACAAACATACCAATTAGGTTAAATCAACTGTAAAAAAATATCAGCAGAGACAACAACCTGTAGTGTGTCATCTTACTGTTGTCAACTTAAATAATATTAATGTGGTATAAAACTTTGAAATGGAATAAATAAAGACGAATTTTTTTAAATTAATATGTAATTTAATTTACTCGAGGGGGAAAGGAGTTGGGGCGTTTTCTTAAATTGTCAGCTGCCTTTTTTACTTTCAACTTTCCTTATACTTAGACTTAAGAGATCAAATTCAGAGTGGTTTAAGTAATTGGAGATCATTTCTTAATAAGTGTCATTTCTCGTTAGTCTTGTTCTAATAGTGTGTTTACCATAAGAGCCTCTGTATTTGTGCTTTTGCCATTGCGTGTAGGTGGTAAGCATCCTGGTTCATTTGTGTCATTTGTATCTTATTTGCCCTTAAATATTGGCTACATGACAACCGGATATATTTATATTGCAAATAACAATATTAATTTTAACATACTTCATATGTATCAGCCGGTACACACACTTTGGCAAGGGAACGACATATACACTAACAAAGGCAAAAGTTTGTTAAAGGCAGTAGCATATACATATCGCTCCTTTATTGCAACATAGTCATATCTCAAAAAATGAGTTTTTCGATGTAACAATGCAGAATTGTTAATAGTACCACCTTCGACATTGTGCCAAAACTTTATTCAAATTACTTTTAAACTTTTTCCTTTAGGAGTTATTTTCTAAAAAAAAAAATTCTAAGACTTGTATGGAAGCTAAAAACTTTAAAATCGTTTTTCTCGAAACAAGCTTTTTTGAGTTATGACTATGTTGCAATAAAGAAGCGATATCTTTATGAAGGCAATGAGAAAAAAATAATATGTAAAGGTTTTATATCTTTTAAATAATTTATTCAAACATCCTTATCTGATATGCGATACAATGTTAAACTACAAAAATATTTATTTGTGTAGCAAATGTACACCTGAATGAGTATTTGTGTTAGTAAAACACAAAAACGATAAAATGCGTATTGGATTTTGTAACGCACACACACACACACACACACACACATCCAAAAACTCGCAGCAGTTATTTACAAGCATGTGTGTAAAAGTATAATTTTCTGTGAAGCCATATGTGATTGCATCCATCCATTATCCAAATATAATGAAAGGATATCAGTTTTATATTGCTTTGTGATAGAAAAAAAAGTATACAACAAATTTAATAGGATTTTAACTCCTTCCCTGAAAACAAAATCATAGCAAAAATAAACAAACAAAAAGAAATAATAATAATAAAGGCTCGAATATAAATTTACGCACAAATTGCCAGTAAATGCAAATATATAAAGGGCAAAAGAGTGTTATTTTGGTATTTACTCGTACGGAAATCCATACGCCCATGAAACCAAATATGTACCGTATACATATATTAACAAGCATTACATTTTGAATATTCACAAATAGAATGTATCGGCATTTTAAACATATTTTTGGATACGTTTGTGTGTACAAGGGATTGTTCTTTGGAACTAAAACAACAAACAAATTTTTATTTTTTTTTCTAAATTCATTATATTTATGTTACTGAGTTTGATTTTGTTGCCGCTTATTAAGTTTATTATAAAGAAAAATGTGAGAGATAGAAGAGTCGGTGCTAGAGCTATTCATATATTAACAGGGTGTTCAAACGATGCGGATTGCTAATAGCTCAATAAGGCTGGAAATTATATTATTGCTCAGAAGACAAATCTTATTGTTAAATAAAGCTAGGCAATCACTGAGGAGCTGGAATGCCTTTTCTTTATTATCCGCTATAAATGCAACTACAATAATATTCAATTTAATAGTCAAAATCAACTTATTTTTATTTATTTAGAGCACAGTGTTCAATTATTACTGCCAGCAAGCTTCCCGCCGGGGAACAGGTTTTGCCTTGGCGTATTCCTAACTTGGGCGCTCTTGTTTTCGGGGAAAAGAGGGGAAGGAGTCCCTGGTTTGGTGCGGCAAACAAAACTCTAGGAAGCCACATTACTTATGTTGTGTTGGCTTCCGAAACCCTTACCAAGGATATAAATTGGCAGAACGGGGATCAGCATGGCCCCCGGGTGGTTCTGGTTGCTGTTCCATCCGGGCTGATCATGGTTGAGGTGCCTACCTTGGCTGAAACGTTCTGGCTGTGGTTGAAACCTAGAATGCAGGAAGGGAGTGTTAGTATCCTTGATAATTGTTTGGTGATGGCTTTTTTCGAGGACTAACAATCTCCCGAGGAGCTGTTGCCTATACAACAGATACCTGTATTGTAACGAACCAGTGGTGATGGTTGACGGGTGAGTTGGTTTAAAGGCTGATGCCCTTAATGGGCTTCGGCCTACCAACTCATTAAGCCTTGTCCTCCATTGATTGCTGGGAAATTGCATACAGGAGGGATTAAAAGGCCCAAACTCCTCAACAAGAAGTTGCTCATATGGCTACAAACATATGGCATAAATTGCTACCTGTGTGAGCCTAGCGAGCCACATGGGGGCGGTGGTGAATCGTGAAAAATTCACTCCATGGAACTGATCCATCATCAGATAAGGCCGCAAGGCAGGTGCTGATGTAAATCTTTTTCACAACTGTACTTATTATATTATTGAACATTTGCTTCAGGATTTCGGTTTTGTTTTGAAACCGCTTAATAAATTCGTTTCATTTAGGCTGAACATTTTACAAACAAATATATCAAGAAAAAGTCCTGAAACTTATCCTACACCCTGTTATGGTTTCTTCGTGCAAGAAAACATCTGATACCTTTACTTCATTATGATTTTTATGATAATAAAATTTCCAGGTTCAAAGGAAATCTATTTACTATGTCCCTTAATAGAAAAATAAAATTGTGCACAAAGTAAACGTTGTATACTTTTAGGCTTCTATTTACTGTTATGTTAGGAAAACATTGTGTTATCAATACACTTGTCCATAATGTATGAGATAATATAAGCTGTTTGTTTTTCGAAATCTCTATGTAAAGCAGCATTAAATAAATTTGTTTGTATTAAAGGGTGCTATTGAAAACCTTTTGGTTTTTTGTCCAGGATATGTTTATGTATATATTTTCCTTTTTAATTCCTTCTACTATAAACGTGTATATGTGTATATATTTGTTTACTCTGGCTGTTTTTATGCGAAAATGATTGATAGATTTTTTTGTTAGATAAAAAAATTGTCGAAGATTAACTTGAGCCTTTTAATCAAATTGAAAAGAATAATAATAAAATAAATAATTTATGACATTTTATTGATGGAAAACAACAACTGGGCTTAAAGTGCTTATTTTTTCACATGAAAATTACGAAATTAAAAAAAGAATTGTAGATATAAAATATATATATTGAAATATATGTGTAATAAAAATTTCTTAAACGATATTTTGTTGAACTTCATAATTTTGCTTTTGCTTACTTTCACTTTTTTGACAACTTTTTTAATAGTATATGGAACCCACATGCATTTTTAGTTTATAAAGGCGTTCATTTTTGCTTCTGAAAATTTTGGTATCCTGAAAGTATGCTATTATAAATATTCGCACTTTTACCATTAAAAGTTCGAACTTCAAACGGGGTTATCTTTTGCAAATGTGAACATTATAATTATAAAAATGTGGTCTGATGCCAAAACACGAATTTCCTTGCGATTATTGTTTATATATTCCCCTTAAAATCTGACTTGATTTATAAAGAAACCGTACCATTTCCTTCGAAGGAAGGGTTAGCAATTCCTGTTCATCAAATGATCATAAAGGCGGTCTTTCTTGCTTCCGATAAGTCAGGTATCCTGAAAGTATGCTACAATATGTATTCTCACTTTTAGCATTAAAAGTTCGAACTTTAAACGTGGTTGTATTTTGCAAATGCGAACATTATAATAATAAAAATGGGGCTGTGGTTCCAAAAGGTGATTTGCCTTGCGATTATTGTTGATCTATTGTGCTTCCCCTTAAAACCTGACACGCTTGATTCATACAGAAACCGTTACATTTCCCTCAATGGAAGTGTTAGCAAATCCTGTTCATCAAATAATTGTGCGCGTATCTCCAGTGTCCCAAAGCTCAGCAGTAAGTAATCAGGTGTTTCGTTGACTTATATTTTTTATCGCAAAATCTAAAAATGTCAGAGTTGGAAACGCGGGAAAGCTTTAGGCTGATATAGTAACTTGTGGCTGCCACTGACAGTATTTTTAGGCTTTCCCCATTTAGTCTTATAACAATTTTCTCCTTCTTAGCATCAAAGTGCTTAGAATCTTCAAGATCATTTGCTTTATTCGAATATTCTCACACGATAAGTGCAGTCCATTTCTATAGCTTCTTCTTTAAGAGACTCTTTTTGAAGCCAAAAGTTGGACTAGGTGTCTTTAACTCTCTTTTTGGTGTAGATGTCTTCCAGCTTATTACCACTCTACCTGTCATATTACAATTGAAATCAAGGTGGCTTCAAGAGATTACCTTAATGCTGCTGTCCCAACAGATGGCATCTATAAAATAGTTCTGAAGAAAATTATGCCTTTTAAGAACCAGGCTTCTTTTTGGGCCACTCCTATAAAGTAGGATACTTTGTACCATACAGTAAGGTCAGCAGGTCGGCTGAGAAGGAATATATCACTGAGTGAACGCTTGACATAATGCAAGCCACAAAATAGTTTAAAATTCCTCATTCCTATATTGCAGCGTGGTTATTTCTAAAATGCAATAATTGAAGAAAGGCAAAGTCATTGACCTCTTACGCAGAATAAGGGTCTCGTGAGTGGCAAAGAGACACTGTTTCCGTCTGTCAAAGTAGTCTTCGCAACTAAAATATAGAAATCTGAATCCAACGCGCCAGTCCATTTAGCCTGCTGTGAAAGTACAATTACTTAAGGTATAAGAAGCAATTGAACCAATATGAACATATCAGTTAACCACCAGTTTATAAAGTGTGATTTAGAAAAAACGAATAAGTTTAACGTTTAAATGGTTAAAACACAATATGAATAAATTTTCTCTTTTTCAGAAAAAAAATTTATATTCTTTCTCACTTCAAATTAAAAATTGTATAATTCTTAGAATTTATATAAAATTTGTGCTGCCTAAAAATATGCAATATTGTTGTATACTCGTTCGTTGCCTATTACAAATTATAACTGCAAATGTATTTTGCAATTTTATTATTTAATTATTTCGTTTGTTATTGTTTCTTTTTGTATTTGCTAGTCTTTATTAGATTCATTTAGATTTTGTATTTATTTAATTTTACTCGTATAATTTTTATATTTTAGTGCCTTTGGATTTTTGTTCACTTCGTTCATATTCCATTTCATATTTCATAGTTTTTCGCCCTATTTCTTTTCTGCCTGGCGTCTCTGACGTCTCTGACAAGTAGAACAGTTTAATGGCCAGTCCTTCCTTCCTGCCATCGTTTTTTACATGGCTGCTGGTGTTTTATGTTGTGTTGGTTTCAAAGCAGCAGTAAGTCATGGTCTAAGGATTTGTGTTCCTGCCTGCTTTGCCTGCTTCTTGTTTGTTCGTTTCGCTATTTCGCTAGTTGGCCTACTTGTTTTGTAATTAAAAATAACAAATTTCTTGCAAATAAGACCTTTTAATTTGCCACGGAAAAGGCATAACAAATTTTTAATTTAATTCAATGCTCTCGTCGTGCACACAAAAACAAACATTTATCAAAATTGAAGGAAAAGATATTGTAGCTAGCAAATTAGAAAGAGCGCAAAGAGCCAACAACTCGTCAACCGACAAAATGTAAAAAACCATTAAGCAACATGCTCTAAATGAATGAAAGGGAAACTTGTAATAACAAGTCTTTCAGAACACAAACAACAGTTTCATTATGCGCATAAAAAATATATAATTCATATAATCTTCTACATAAGTATGTCTTGAAAGAAATAAATGTATCGTTTAGAATGAAAGCGAGATCGCCTGAGAGAAACTGCAGCTTTATAGAAAAATAAAATGGTGTTTACTAACTTCAAAACTAATAAGTTTATAGTGTGCTCTAAGACCTGAAGTTTAAAATTTTATTAGCATACTAGGATTCGTTATGTTAAAATCCTTATACCCACTATATACACATTGTCTTACTCTTATATGTACTATGCACTTTGCATCCTGGTAATCTTATATTTTTCTTTTGCCTTTCTGCATTTATTCACTTTATGTTTTCTTATGATAATGTGCACTTATACTCTTTTAATCTTATATGCTAAAACACTTATATAAATTTTATAACTTTTATACTCTTATATCCAAGATCAATTGAGTGTTTTCTTGTGTGTTTTGTGCTTCCAGCGATGCCAGAATGAAGATTTTACCTTAGTTTTGAAGATTTTATAAGCAAAATAAGATTTGAAGATTTTTCTCTCCAAATTAAGATTTTGGAGATTTTGTATTCAAACAACAGCCAACGCGAGACTTTTTCAATAACGTAGATCTTGAAATAACATTTACCTCTTTAAGCACAATACATACATATAACCTGTGGCGAAAATCATAGTGAATGTTAATTCTGTTTGGGTATCAAATATAAATCTTTGAAGCACTCTTATGTATACAAATTGTCATAGATGACCTATGTTGATCACGTCTTGCAGGCAGCTATATTCTCGTGACTCTTAACAGGCAATATAATCGACTTTCATTAGTGAATGACGAATACTTATACGAGTAGCAGACAAAGTCCTACAGTGCTCTCTTTCTAATCTACTCATAACGGATTGTCTGTTACGATTGTATGTTAAGGTCCTAAGTTTTTCTTTTTAAGGTAAATTGTTGCCATGCATAACTCTTTATCTCTCCCTCTCTCTCTCTCTCTCTCTCTCTCTCTGTCTCTGTTTATGTCACTCTCTTTAAGACATATTACTGAAATTTTCATATGCAATACTTTCGCTTAAATTTCAAGTTGTTATTGATTCTGTTGCGATTATTCATGGATGAAAATGTAATAAGGATAATATTGATATATTATACACATATATTTCTAATTTTGAAAAAAAATTTTATTGAGTTAAACGTTTATTGTTGTCTTGTATTGTTAAAATAATTAATTATTTTGTGTCATAAAAGTCAAAAGTACATTTTAAAATTTTTAATCTAAAAATCAGATTTGTTAAATATTTCTTATTTTTGCAGCAAAAGATCGTTTTATGTTATATAAAACGATATTTTTTTATTTTTATTTTATTTTTTTTAATTAAGATTTTCCCACAAACATTTCTGGCAACACTGTATTCATCTTTTGCCTGAAAGTGATCCTTCGCCATGTTATAATTACATTAAAAGACATGTAGGGTCTACTTACAAAATCTCTGTGTATTTTATACGTATATTTGCTGTCTTTTTTCTCCTATACTTTCATTTTTAATATTATTTATTTATACAATTAAGTTTCTTATTCGCTATTTAAGCTTCTAACATTTATACCAGTAAAAAATTATAAATAGCTTGTTTTCTATGTTTCCCAGCTATCTATATATCGACATTTCATAGGAACTACCCCAATCATCAGTAGACTTTGGAAATCTTTGAAAGATATTCTCAAACATTCAACTTTATATCGTATCCTAATGGCATCACTGTTGTAGGCACAAATACAGAACAACTCTTCTTTTTACATTAAGACACAGAAAGAAACATACACAGTAAAGGCAATAAGCTTTGTATCGCTTATAAGCGATATAAGCCAATTAATACGGTAGATAAAGTTGAGTCTCGTATGCAAATGAATCCCAAGTATGTCGAAAAGGCATACAAACCCAACCGCCTTACTGCAATCCCTAACAAAGAGCGGCAAGCGGAATGTTTTTTTCCGCTGAGCTTTAACGCTGAAACGCCATCCCTGAACAAAAGCGGCAGCGTTATGGCAAGGTTATTTTTTATTATATTAAAATAAACTAATTAAAGTTTTAAAAATGAGTTATTTAGTTAAAAGGTTACTATAGCATATTAAAAATAGTTTCTATCTCTATTTTCCAATAAGACATACAAAAATTGTTTATTTGCTTATTTATTTTCCTTTCTTATATTTTTTCTTCGCTCTTTTGTTTACAATTATTTTCTCTTGCAACTTACTTCACTGTGAAACGCATTGTAAAATTGGATTTTCCAATTGCAAAGCGTTGCTGTTGCCTTGCCGCCGCGGTGTTTCTGTATGCTCCATACAAAATATACGGACATGAGAACTTTTGACAGCTAAAAAACGCTTGCCGCTCTTATTCATAATGTTATTCATAATTTTTATGTTTGGTCGATATCATACACTTAAACATTTTATATTCTTTTTACTATTTTTCTTAATAGGTTTATACTCTTATACATACTTATGTATAGAAGAGAGGCTGGTAGATTATCTTATATTCTGTTATACCCCACAAATATTTTACTCCTCAGAATTTGCAGTATTCTTTTGCCTGCCGCTGGTACGCTTTAGTCATGTTTTAATTAAACTAAAAGGCAGGAAGCTACTACTTACAGTCCCACTTACGCATTTTAAATTATAATATAACAAAAAAACTCATACTCTTAGAAACTTCAAAATTTCTTGTAGTTATTTGCTTCAGTTGGGGCCTTAAAATATTCTCACCAGAGAAATTATATAGTGCCACCTAAGTTCTGTGATGGAAGCTGTACTTCTATGACTAAAAATGTGTGTAAAATAACATGACCCAAAAAAAAAAACAAAATAAAGAAAAATTCTTAGCAACCACCTCTGCTTCCACTAAATCCTTACACTCAAGTCCATTAATTTGCTTATTCATGCAGTCATTTGGTTTTTAACACAAAACCTGAAATTCCCAAGAAAAAGGAAAACAGCCACAAAAAATGGTTAAACTTCTAAAAGCCTTTAGCTGAGAATAGAGAGCAATAACGATGGCTGTGATAAAAGAGGCCTCTAAGGATATAAAATTAATATTAAGTGTTCTTTAGAGCCAACTCATTAGAGACAAAAATATGATGTGGTTGTAACATTGTTGTTGTTTCTTTACGGTTACGTAAAATATTTTTCCAAAGAAGTCTTAGATAATTTTCGTCTTATAATTTATTAACTTAACACTTGAAAAAGAAACTAGTTTTTTTTTACTTTTTGCTAAAATGGCAAAAGAGAATTAATTTCAATTTCCTGACTTTAAGCTACATGAAAGATGAAAACTCAAGTGCCGAGCTCGTAAAAGATTTTTGTTAATTAATAAATGAAATTTATTAAGGTTTTTATAACCAGCATAAATTGAAATTAATTCAACATATAAATTGTTGATTATGTGGGTTTTTAAAATTAAACTCTAATAAATTATCACTTTGTAAAAGGCTAACAACGGTGAACAAGGATGTTTTAATTAAAAATTGAATTATCTCTCACACAATTACTCCTTATAGTAGGCAATAAATTGCAGCAAGTTTTAACACCACAACTTATGCAAAGTTATTTATTAAAACTTTAAAGTGTTATAAATTTCACAAATTCTTTTCAAGCTTAAACATTTTTTGGCTTTTTTCTGTTTATAATATTTTGTTACGAGCTTTTAATAACTAATAAAGAAATCTGATTCGGTACTCGAGTTTAATGAATATAAATAAATAAACTTAAGTGGTTTCCTTTTAAATGCTTATCATTTAAAGTTGAGATTCATAATCGTAAGTTTTTTTTTTGTATTAGAATGTGTGTTTAGGGTATTGAGATTAAATTGGCTGATATATTCCAGCAATTATATGGTAGCTCTGAAATTTATTTACATCAGCAGCTGCCTTTACAACCTAATCTGCTGATGGACCAACTTCATTAGGTGAATTACTCAGGATTCAGCAGCGCCCCGTGTAGCTTTCTAGGTTCAAACATGTCGCAACTTTTTGCTATAAAAGTGTAGCCGTAGGCAAAAACTCCTCGCTTAAAAGTTTGAGCCTTCTAGCCCCTCTTGTATGCAATTTCTAAACAGTTAATAGCAGAGAAGGCTTAATGAGATGGTAGGCTGAAGTCGATTAAAAACTTCGGCCCTTGTGCTGAGGCTCTGAGGGCTACTTTTGGCCTAAGTCAAACAGAGTCAAATTGCAAAATCTCAGAGGTTAGTTTACATTTCCTTCAAGTGAGCTGATCATTCTCTCAAAACTTTTATGTAGAATATCTAATGTGGCATATGTCGATCATATAAGCTGGAAAATCTATTGACTATTAGCTTTCGCTTTATGCGCTAGCTATCATCATTCTTAAAGAAATATGGTTCGATCACACCAGCCCGGCGAAATTTCATGAATAACTATGATATCTAAAGCAGGAGGTAGTTTTAATAAAATGGCGCAACATATCACACAGTTTGTGCCTCGAGTGATTTATTGAAGTAAGCACTTCCATTTAACGTTTTAGCCCAGTGAATTGGCCCCCAATATCGTGGGATTTTCTATGGAGATACATAAAATTGCTTGTCTACACCGAAAAGCCTGCTGTGGTTGACCTCTTGATGGACAACATTCAGATAACTTGTCAAGATAAGCTTGTATTTTTTGCTCGGCTCCCAGATTGGAGATACGAGAGACCAATTATAAATCTTGATGGATAACAAACATCTAGTAAATTTAAAAGTTGTCGGTAAATCATTGATAATATGCACAATATGTGTTGCCTGCGGAATACCAGAATACACGCACAGAAAAAGCAATTTTTTTTATCTTGGACCAGTATTCAAGGGATGGCCCCTACATATGCAGTGCATTTTACTGAAACTAGGAAAATGGGTTATGATGAGGAGAAAAGAGAGAGTAGCGTTTGTGGAGGTTTAACTTTAACAATAACAGCAACACGAAAGACTATAAGAAACTCTATTACAGTATTTAAAATGTTGAAATTAAATTAGGTAAAACTGATCGGTCCCCAGTGTATATACCTTCAACACTTCTCAGATTAGCCAAATTTAGTCCAACACCTTCCACACTACAAAGTAATAAAAAATTTCAAATATTGTTGTGGCAACACTAGTATTTATTCTCTCATAATTTCTCTATCCAAAAAAACTAAAATTCGTCGCTCCATGAAATATTTTTCGAAATACTCATCGGTTTCTTAATATTGTTTCTGACATAATCCAATTCAGATTTAAAATTTTTGTGGAGACGAATGTTATTTCTGTGCTATGCATCCACGAAAGGCATTTTAATTCAGCCGCCGTCGAATAGTTTTAGATGATATATGGATACCATATGATGTCTCCAATTCAAATTTTAGCTGTTTAGATCTCTTAAATCGGTCAGCTTTAGAGGCACTTACCATTATTCTACAGTCTCTGACTATAGTTTTACGGGCTTTGGAGACTCTGGTTACATTATTTGAGTTCTTAGATTTATCCCAATGGTCCATTGCATCATAAATTTTTCCTGCAGAGCAAATAAGTGTAGCATAGTTTGCGGGGAGATATATTAAGATAAATGTATGCACTTGGAAAGCAGCATAGAATATATTTTCTAGAAACTATATAATGTTATATAATATTCAGAAGAAAACTCACTACTTTTAGTTGATTTGGCTTAACCCATTTTTTCCATAATTGAGAAAATTCATTCCTCGTCTCCTCGGGGCCTCTAAGTTTAATGATTATCTTCCTTTGTTCTTCGGGGCAAGTTGATTTGTCCCCTTACCTAGTGGCTAATATTGGTATACAATTTTACTGATGTCATTTTAAACATACCTACTAATAAGTTTTTGCAACAAAACAAAATTAGATATTAAAATATTTTTATTTAAATAGCAGAACTGACAATGTTTTAATTATATGTCCACTTGAAAAACTACCCTTTCGCTCAATAATGATTTATTTTTTTAAAGAAAACTAAACAAAAAATAAATCTGAAGAAAGAATCAAGTGCAAGAGATATCAAACTTATCTTTGTAGTGGAAAAGTTTCGTTGAAATAAGAATAGATCAAATAAAATATGGAAAGAGTGTAAGATCACATTTATGTTTTAATTACATGTCCACCACTGTATTACACTGAAAGAATTATGCGTCATATATTTAATGAAATTGTTTCATTAAATTAAGCCCAAAACTTAATTTAATTAAATTTTGAATTATAACTTAATAGGATTGCATTTTCTACGATATCCTTTTGCCACCGGCTTGCCAGCTATCAGCTGTATATTTTAACATTCTTAAACCATGTCATGAAACAAATTTACAACATTTTATTAATAATAAAACCTTTAAAAATATCAACGTTTAAAAACCGATCATAATTCATACCAGGCATAAAATTAAATTATTTTTATTGGCCAGCATTAAACTTTTGTTATAAAATTTCTTTTCATTTATACTGGTTTCTTTTATATTTCGTGCACCAGATTAAATGCATTTAACCTTAAACTTTTGACGGAGGATGAGCATAAAACAAAAATAATGTTGAAAACTTTTAAGGTCAAAATTGGCCACATAATTGAAATAAATGCCTCTTTAATTATGCAAATTTAATGATGTGTAAATCTAGGCAGTTATCTGAAAAATGTAGCACACTTTTCTGATAAGTGTAGCATAGTTTGCGATATATTAAGATATAAGCATTTTTCTTTTTAAATTCTCAACAATTTATTTAGATTGTTGGGATATAAAGTTGAATCTTTAAGAATATCTTTCAAAAATTTCCAAAGTCTACTGATGATTAGGGTAGCTCCTATGAAATGTCGAATTATAGGTAGCTGGGAAACATAGAAAACAATCTGTTTATAATTTTTTATTGGTATCAATGTTAGACACTAATATAGCGAATAAAAAACTCAATTGTTTGAATTTTTGTTCTCTGCTTTTCGATACTTTCAAAGAACAAATCGTAGCTACCAACGGTTGTTCATTTGTTTGTGAGGTGTAAAGAAATGCTAGAGACGTGTATAAATAAAAAAGCTTGTTTTTTATATTTTGACGGATATTATTAGAGCATTTTTCTTTTTTAAAATCTCAGCAATTTGTTTAGATTGTTGGGATATAAAGTTGAATGTTTGAGAATATCTGTCAAAAACTTCCAAAGGCTACTGATGATTAGTGTAGCTCCTATGAAATGTCGACATGTAGATAGCTGGGAAACATAGAAAACAAGCTATTTATAATTTTTATTGGTATAAACTTTTATATTTTTATTTATTTTGCAGTAACTTAGAAGCAAGTAACAGTAGTTCCTACTACTTTCATCTCGTCAGTTAAAAAACAAAAAGATACAAACGCTAATAAATTAAAGCCCCTTTATATAAAAAAAATCGTATATTTTAGTTCTTGAGAATTTTATGTAGAAGTAAGACATGGCTTTATGTAACAGTAAAATAGCAGACCTTAGTCCTATAAAACTGTGGTCAGTGCTTTACAATCAATACATTTTTTTCAACTTAAGGCTATTAATTTTTAGGTGTTTTTTTCTTTTACTCATTTTCTTTCAACTTTCAAGAAAATTTTCCTTTTTATTTATCTAAATATAATTTTGCCAATTTTATAATTAAAATATTCATCTGTTATTTGTTAAGTTAATTTTCTAGCACTGGTTAGGACTGGTTTAAATTAACCACAAACAAAAAAGCCTGCTAGTTTACGGTCATCTCAGTCAGTTAGAAAACAAGCCTAGAAAACAACTTAAAATCATTAATTGGAATGAGAAATTTAACAAATTAAATTGTATCACACTGTTCATGAATAGGAACCCATTTAGGTTCACTTTCCGTCTATTCGATGTATTTTTAAATACTTTGTTAAATCTCAAGAGCTGGAAATACATGAGGCAGGTTTAAAAAATTCTGCTATCAAATGAACAGCAAAACGTGATGTTTTTAAAAAACTTTCATTTGCTTCCTGCTAAAAAGAAACGAAAACATTGAGCAGAAAAGTAAAGCAAACAATCTTATTTGAAAGACAAATAAAAAAATAATAAAAAAAATGTTTGCAACTCAAAACGAAGCATAAAATAAATAAGTAAAATTTTAATTTTATTACTTACAATATAAGTAAAAAGGACGAAAAGAGCGCTTAAACAAATAAAAAACAAAATGTAAATAATAAAAAATCCTTTTTATTTGTTATTGATACATTCTAATAACAATAAAACCTTTAGGTTACAAAATGTTTTAAAACCCACGAATTTAATTGAAATTTTATTAGTGCATATCTTCAGGCTGTTTATATTTACAAGAATCGTCATATAGTCGAAGTGTAGGAGACAATAAAAAAATGTATTTATACATTTTTTTCCATGTTCCTTCAGGCTTATAACACCAAAGTTTTGAATTATTTATCTAAAACAGTTTTCATTTCTTTTCCTGCATGTTTCCATATTTAAATATTGAAGAGAGTGGCAAAGACTTTATCCTCACAAAGTTCTCTAGCATTGCTTGTTATGTAAGACATCATGACAGTTTAATACTTTAAAAAAGAAAATACAGTCAAATCCCGATACTTCGTACCCTGATAGATCGCAATTTCCGATAATTCGTTATAAACTGTCGTTCGATCCCTTGAAAATATCTCGTTAATTAAATTTCCATACATGTAAAACAAATAAAATTTTCTTTACCTCTTATAAATCGTAACAGTTTGCTAACTACCTATTATAATTTATAATATAACAATAGAAACATGGAATTTTATCGCCACCAGCTGTGTAAATAATAGGTGTAAATTTTACGTGTTTATATAGATACAACCAAGTATACTTTTGTAAATGTCACTTCATTTTGTATGTAAATATTAATTATTTACGCCAAAATTGTGTTTTGTTGTGCTATTCTTGTATTATGTTACAGCATTTCCAGTCGGTTGTGTTTTGTAAAAATCCATACAAAAGGTAAAACGGCAATTTCTGTGCTCATAACAAAAATAATTTTAGGATACGAATAAAACTCATGTAAAAACCGCAATTGAAAAAAAGTTTGAAATATTTTGAATTATAACTCGGTGTTTAAAATCTAAAGTGGGTGCCAGGAATCCGGGCATATTCTCCTATAACATGGAAAGAATGTTTACCGCTTTTTTGCGTGGGGTTTTGCTTGGGTTTTTGTTTATTTTCTTAAGATCATTTTGTTACATGCATAATACAGACAAATGTCAAAGCATACGCATAGAACTGTTGGTCTAACAAAAATAGCAAGTTTTTGCTGTTTTGCTATTGGAATGAAAGTAGCAAATGTTGATAAGGTCAAAAAGGAGAACTTATTAAGCAAAAATCTTCAGGCATTAAGCTACCTGAATATATAGTGTTTAAAAAGTCTTTAGTTTTATAGCTTATTTACACCAAAGCGAAATCTGCTCATTCGAGATTTCAAGCCCAAATCTAGTAGATTTTGAGAAGATTTCCCATACAAAATTAAATCTACTTTATGAGTAGATTTCGATGAAATCTCCTGAAATCTACTCAGTACTAAGCGATGCAACTGTGATTTCTTGCAAAAAGTACTTAAAAATACTACGCTGCAACAAAAATTGCACTATAATGTGGTGTATGCAGTCTCTGGGCACAAAAAATATAAACTTTAATGCTGGTGTATTCAGTCTCTGATAATATTTTACTGTCAAACCAGCATGCATAAAATATTTTTGAGCAAATGAAATCTTGCTAGATGTCAAAAAACGGTGGTGTAAACGATATAGATTTCGTTGTAGACTTCAATTCAAATCTACTAGATTTTGAGTTGGTGTAAATGCGCTATTATGGCTCACACAGTGCCGGCAAGGTAAAATTTCGATTAGTTGCCTATTGCTTCCTAAAAATCAGTATGTTTTGAAAAAAGTTAAATCTATATGATTTTAAAGCAAGCACTGGCTGGCTCGATCGCGTTACAAAACGGAGTAACCTAACATTTATTTTGTATTTTATTATAAACAACAAGCTGTTTTCTATGTTTTCCAGCTGTCTATACGTCAACATTTCATAAGAGCTACCCTAAGCATCAGTAGGCTTTTTCTATTTTTGTAAGATACACTCAAACATTCGAAAATTTCCAAAATATGCGGTTTATTAGGGTAGCTCCTATGAAATGTCGACGTATAGACAACTGGAAGACATAGAAAACAAGCTCTTTTTGTAATTTTTGGATTTGTATCAATATTAGAAGCAAATGCAGTGAATAAAACTCAACTCTTTGAACTTTTATTCCCTACTATTTGATACTTGCAAAACACAAATCGTAGCACCTGATGGTTGTTCATTTGTTTAAAAAGTGTAAAAAAGTAGAGACGTGTGAAAAAGAAAAAGCTTAATTTTCCTGTCTTGACAAGTACTAATGAAACATTTTTCTCAATAATATTCTCAATAATTTATTTACAATAATGGGATATAAAGTTGAATGTTTGAGAATACCTTTAAAAAATTTCCAAAGTCTAGTGATGATTAGGTTAGCTCCTATGAAATGTCAAATATATGACAGCTAGCAAACACATGCCAAAAACAATCTGCTTATAACTTTTTCATTGGTATAAATATTATTAGAAGCGAAAGGTAAGTAGTCTGTTTAAATCTGCGAAAAATGTTGAGTATTATTATTAAATTCACTCGGAAAATATGGTGCCTAATTCGCGTTTTAGGCAAATTTCACGGTTTTCTTGGTTTTAGGTATACAGCATTGTTCAGCTGTTATTTGAAATTTCGCGCAAAATAAGTACTAATCATATTATTTCAGAATTTCAACACAATGTTTTCAGAAACATTTCATAAGCTTTTCACAAATTGAACAGAGTATCACTTCAGCAACATTATTGTTTTATATAGAGTTTTGACAGCATTTCGCACGAAATGACGAACACAATACTCATTTGTTTAGATTGTTGTGCTATAAAGTTAAATGTTTGAGAACAACTTTCAAAAATATTCACAGTGTAGCTCCAATGAAATGTCGACAGCTGGAAAACCTAAAAAACAAGCTGTTTATAATTTTTTGATTGGTATCAATTTTAGAAGCTAATGTAGTGAATAAACCCCAATTGTTTGTATTTTATTTTAAACAACTTTTAAATACGATTTAGCCCTCGCTAAATAGTATTTATTTTAACCTCGTTAAATCGAAACCCTGCTAAATCGAAAGTCCCTATAATCCGTAACAAATGACCGTTTCCTTGCTATTACGAATTATCGGGAGTCCACTGTATATAAAATTATTTTTCGAAAGACAACAGTTTTCCACCCCGTACAATCTCACAAACAATTTCTTCTTTCATTCCCAACAAGAAAATTGGTGCGCCAAGTCTGCATAATTTACGAAGAAACAAACTTATACTTTCAAAATCTGCAGCATATTTTAAGGAGCAGCATAAAATTTATTTAATCTTTTAACATTCACACCGCTAAAACTATGCGCAAGAAAATTTTAATGTTTAAAAATAAATAAAACAAGTTACACAAATGTTTTGCAAACAAACGCAAAAGTTGCCAAAAGGTCAACTTCAAGAACAAAAAAAAAAATAAAATAAAAAGAAAAAGAAAATAAGACCAAGTGTCTATCGGACCGGCTGTTACCCAAGGGAAAATTCAGAGAAATTTGGTTTAAAGTGACCAGCAATTTGTTTTTTATTTTTAGCTGCTTTTGTAACAAAAGTTTTCCAACCAAACAACAATTTTCCAGAGGGTGTTTTGTGTGCTAAAATTTCTGGGTAACAGAAATCTTTAAAATTGATTTTAATCACTCAAAACATGAAACAAAAAGGAAAAACATTTGAGTAAAAATATTTTCATTATTATATTCCATTTTCCAATACATGAATAATACATGATATTTTCAAAAGTTTTCTTTTCTTTTGCAGGTACGAAAACAAACTTTTTCTGGTCGTAAAATTTTAAGGTAATAAATATATAAGTGAAAATGTATAAATTTAATTGTTCCCAAAAATCATCTAGCCCGAGTTCACATGTGTTTGCCATAACTGCTGAAAGTATTTATATTAAAAATTAAGTCGCATTTAAACTAAAAAATTTAAATCAATAATATAATAAAACGGAATAAATAATATAGTAGATTACATACATAAGGCAAACAAAATTAAAAATCCGATCAACAATCATCGTACTAAAAATAAATTTTAAAACGTGTGAAATAATACTTTTTTAAAAGTATTCTTTTTAGAAAGCATATTCTTATAGAAAGCATATTCTTTAAGTGAGCCTTTGGAAAAAAGTACGTACTTAAGCAAATTATCTATTTGGAAAAATAATATTTTTAAACAAGAGCATTTAAAAACAAAAGTATCTTTTAAACAAAGCCATATGAAACAAATACTTTGACATCAATAAATAAATATTTTTGAAAGGTATATGGTTAAAAATGTTGTGTCTTGAAAATGTACACTTCAAAAAAAAATTTTTTTGTACTTTTTAACAATTAATTTAGAAAAATTACCATAGAACGCGGCTTTTGAAAAAAGTATATTTTTTAAATGTCTCGTTTACAAAATTAGCTCTTTAAAAGGTATCTTCAAATAGGTAGCATAGAAAAGATATATATAAAATAAAAACTATTTCAAAAAAATATGTCAAGAAAATATACAATTAAAAAACCATTTAAGAAAGAAACATATTAAAAAAGTACATTTTCAATACAGCACCTTAAACAAAAGCCGCTTTTATTGTATGCAAGCCTTTTAAAAATGTGCTTAAAAAACTGCAATTTAAAATTAAAAAAAAAAATTAAAAAAAACAGCTACAAAAAAATAATTTTTTACAAAAAGTAGCTATTGAATAAAGTACCGTTTGCAAAATAACTTAAAAAAAAATGTACATCCTAAAAAATATACCTTTTTAAAACAGTACTTTTAAAACAAATGTACCGTCAAAAAGAAGACAGATCCGAATAAAAAACAGACCCGTTTAAAACAGTGCCATTAAAAACAAAGAACCAATAGTCAATAAGTACCTCATAACAAAAGAACCTTTAAAACGTTCCTTTTTAGAAAAACAAAAAAAAATACTTTTTAAAAAAGAACATTGCTTTTGAAAAAATATTTGTTTAAAACACTACATTTGAATAAAAGAACATTTAAAAAAGGCAATTTTATAGAAATAACCATTTATAAATAGTGCATTTCAAAAAAGTACCTTCTAAAAATTACATTTTAGAAAAGCACCTTTTAAAAATTACCTTTCAAAAAAGTACCTTTCAAAAAGTAGCTTTCAAAAAAGTATCTTTTAAAAAGTATCTTTAAAAAAGAACCTTTTAAAAAAAGTACCTTTTAAAAAGTATGTTTAAAAAACCCTTTTAATAAAGTACCTTTACAAAAGGAACCTTCTAAAAAAAACCTTTAAAATAGTACCTGTTAAAAAAGTAGCTCTCAAAAAAGTAGCTTTTAAAAAAAGATCTTTAAAAAAATTACCTTTCAAAAAAGCACCTTTTAAAAAGTTTTTATACAACAGAACCTTTTAAAAAAGTACCTTTTAAAGAGATACCTTTCGAAAAAACACCTTTAAAAAAGTACCTGTTAAAAAAGTACTTATTTAAAAAGTGTTTTCTAAAACAGTACATTTTAAAAAAGTACCTTTAAAATAAGAACCTATAAAAAAAGTACCTTAAAAAAAATACCTTTAGAAAAAATGCCTTTTAAAAAAATACCTATCAAAAAAATACCTTTAAAAATCTGCTAAGTAAAAAAGGTACTAGTAAAAAGTATCTTTTAATAATCATTTAAATCAATTAAAACCTTATATTTTAAAAACTTACCTCAAGGAAAAGTACCTTTCACAGGAGAGCTACTTCCAAAAAGGTTATTTTGAAAAAATACCAATTAAAACAAGTAAGTGTGTAATATATTCGGCGGGGCCAAATCTACAATACCTTTCACAATAGTCATGTATATATACGGCCGTTTTATTAAAAAATATTGTGTGTTTATTAAACAAATTTCCTATAGAAAATTGTTGTATAACAGTTTAATAAACTAAAAATATTTTTTATGAATAAGGCTAATAGTAAATATGACAAATTTTTTTAATAAATATGTCAATTCATAAAATTCTAAGATATAAACAATTACTTTCTGAAAAACTCAGAAGTTCTTGCAAATGTTGTTATTTCTCTGGCGGGATGACAGAGACCATATACCCAAGATGGTATTACCAATACTTTTGTAGCGTCGCTGTGACTAACTAGAATGACCTATGCCTTCACATTGGAAGTTAAAGCGTAGTAAACAACGTTTTTTAACGTATTAAATATATACGAAACGGTTGAGAATTCTTGGAAATTCCCAAAGTCGGCTTCAGAAAACGCCGAAATACACTTATGCAGAAGCGATATACTATCTTCAATTTTCACGCTAAAGCGCAAGACTGTTTATAGTTTAGATGCAGAAACGCGCACAGAATGTAAAAAACCGGTTCCAGACTAGTTAGCAAAGTGGTTCCGAGTTTTTTTTTTTTTTTTTTGGGAGTTCTACAATTTGGTTTCGTGAATCCCCAAAATCTCCCATTTCCGCGGAAGCAACACGGCAACTGTACTATAGTACTAAACCAACAACACTGTACTATTATATGTGAGTTAGAAAATAACTTTTCATAAATTAAGAGTTAATCATGAGATAAGTAATACAATAAATATATGTTCCCCATAAAATATTACTGAGATTGCAGACTTTAAAAGTCTGCTTAAAGTCTGCTTTGTTGCTATATTAAAAGCTTTCTTTGCAACACACTTAGCAATCCATATGAAAATATCTAGCTAAAGCTAACATTTGCTACATGCTGCTAAAACAGCTGTTGGTTGCTACATTTTTAAGCAACTTTGAAAAAATTTATTTTCTCTGTCGAATGATGTACGTAAAACTTCCTGGTTTAACGAGTTAAATAACTCTGCTTTAAGTGTACGAACTGTGTGTGAACTGCTAAGAAACAAAAATGAGCTAAAAATGGTAACATGTGTCGAAACTTTTTCTAACTGCTGTTCAAATGACAGTGGCAAAGTCTATTAAAATGCCAGTTTTCCAGAAAGTCGAACCATTATGGCTGATAAATTTTTTTTTTTTTAACGATGACTACTACTGACTGGCAGGACAGCGAAAAGAAGGAATGCAAAATGCTAAAACATTCGTTTAAGCATTAAGTAGTTTTTCAATCTAAATGATTTGCCAGTGAAAAATGTATGCCAATGTCTCTAACGAAAAGTTGTTGGAAAATTTGGTGATTAATGGGAAAACTTAACACTGGGAAAGAGCTGGAATTTTTGTCAATTAGATGATGCTGCCTTGAAACACAACTGCTTAAAACTAAAAAAAAAAATTACACAAAAAAAATCATGTTTAATACGTAGTTGGGTAATTTAAGAAGTTTGTTTTTCTAGTTAATTTTTCTTTCTCTTTCATGAAATGAATTGTTTTTTTAATGTTCTAAACATTTTTTCTGCATTGTATATTTCTGCATCTCCAGACTAATTTGTCAATGTCAAGTCTAATTTTATGTTGTATGTTTTTGTTTTCGCTTAAGCAAACGTTACGGATTTTTTTTTCTTTTGATTAAGTATCTCGTTTAAAATCTTTTAAGAATTCGTGTCTTGTTTGTGTTAAGTAGCAATAAACAACTTTTATTAAACCAACGTATACATTTAGGCGTTTTATATTTTCGTTATTCCACTATATACTTTTCAAAATTGCAACGCAATTGAAGATAACTGTGATAAACATTTTCTTAATTAGAAAAATAATTGAGAGATTGGGAATATTTCTTAATATATATTTTTTCTTTGTAGTTTACAAATTGAAATAAATTGAACTTTATTTCTAAATATCCACATAGGTTGGCAGTAGTTAACGTGGATGACTAAATATAATCGCTCGATAGTGATTATATTTAGTAAATGTTATGGGAAACCAAAGAAAGAAATGATTAGTTTCTTCAGGTTTAATTGGGTGGATATGCTTATCCTTTATAAAATTCCTAAAAAGTATAAAATCCCTTTGTTTCTGCTTGAAGTAAATGGTGTTTATTAATGTAAACTTTACAGCAATGAAGTTAAAAAGCATAAAGTCATATGCTCTATCATTTGGAAGCTCGCTTTTGGTGTTGAAATTAATTAAATTAAAGTTTAAATGGCTTAAAAATAAATTTAATTTTGTAAATCGTTTTAGCTAAATGGAATAAATAAATATTTTTCCTTATTCAAAAAGTAAATAAATCGATCAAAATCAAAACTGTCTTAAAAAAAAAACATTTTCCTTTGTAACTGAAGTCTTATAACGCCCTAAAAATATCCATTAAATCTCAATAGGTCTTAAAAAAAAACAAACCAAAAAAAACAGATAGAAGATTTTTGTATTTAGATAAAAAACACATTAAATGGCAGTTTTATTTATGTATTTTCTTCACTTTATCCGTCACATTTTTCCCCCTAAAGGACTTTACAATCACATTTTACGAAAACAGAAAAAAGAACACCAATGGCATTCACAGCCACAAAAAAGAGAAAAAAAAATATTGAAAAAAAAAACAAGAATACAAGACATAGCAACATTTCCGTTCAATATCTAATGACAAGCATTTTCTAACTGAGACAAGAACTTTTAAAGCGTTTTTAATTTAAGGCAAAACAAGTGAAAAACAAACAAATTTCTTAAGCTGCTAAAAGCAAAAATTTGTTTTCAGTTTTTTTTTTTTCAAACTTAAAGTATCATCGTTTTAAAAACACCCATAATAACAAAAACAATTTATTAAAAAAGTTTTTCTAAATCTTCCTCTGTCATGGTATTCTTTAAAAGTTTACAAAATCGTTCAAGAATGTTGTGCTTAAGTTTAGCGCTACCGTCGAAATTTGACGTTTCAGCATACTTTTAGGCGGCAAGAATATATTCTGTTAGCCAAGGGCGTTTATGTTTCTTTTTTCGTTAATGATTTTTTAATAAGGCGTGATAAACTAATCTATTTTGCTCAAAAATAACAAAACTTTACAACAACTACAAAAAATAATAATGAACATTATTTCAAAATTGTTTAGAATTAAAAATTTGATGCAGCAGCTTGAGCTTTTTTTTAAATAAATAGTTTAACAAAAACTTGTAACATTTTTTTATTTTTTTATCTTGAACCAGGGCTCAGTATTTCCAAAACTGTTATGAGAAAAATGGGGATTTTCGAAAGACATTTAGTTCGGAAATGCATAGAAAATTTCTGCCATATCACATTATGCTTTCGAGCTGATGAGAAAGTTTTTTGAAAAGCTATCATACTTTGATGGTAGCATTATTACGGATATTTTATGTAATGAGAAAGATTTCAATTGGTCGAACACACAATATTTATCGTGTGTTGGGATGTAGCAGGAAAATTTCGATAGTTTTGTAGTACAAAACTTTTATGTGGATAATACTCCCGGCGTACACAGGGGGTAAGAAATATTCTATCTTTTGTTTTGTTTTTTTTTTTTTGTTTTTACTTTTTTTTCTTTTCTTATTGTTTGATTTTATTTTTATATATTCTAAGTTTTAGATTTAAGTTTTTTATAAGTTTTAGTAGTAAGTTCATTAATTGTAAACGAAGCTTTACTAGAATTGACAAGTGCCGGGAGCAAACACTGTAAATATCTAAACTTATTTTTAATATTATTATATTACATTTCTTTTAATTTTCATAAGCGTGACGAATTAACAAACCAAAAAAAAAATGTTTTTAAAATAATACATTATAGTTTTAAGTTTTCACAAAATTAATGTTGCCTAAACCTGTAATATGGAAAAAAAGGAAGTCTCAATAAAACTAACTAACTAACTAACTTGTAACATTTTTTTAATTTTTAATCTTCTACCAGGGCTGCCAGAAGAAATATGGAAGAAATCATCAATAACGCGATTATTTTTTTAAATATCCTCATTTTAGTTTTGAAATATCGTCAAATAAAACATATACGCCCTTGGCTAACAGAATATATTCTTGCCGCCTAAAAGTATGCTGAAACGTCAAATTTCGACGGTAACCATAAACTTAAGCACAACATTCTTTAACGATTTTGTAAAATAACAAAATTTTTTGTATATTTTAAATTTTTATTCAAAAATATAACAGATTTTTTGTGCAAACTTGTAGTCTTAAATTTATATATTCACAAAAAATATATAAACTTATTAATTAATTTACCGTTATACTTATAAAACGGTATTAAACAACAAATAAACGTTGAATTTTCAAACAAATTTAGGAATAAATTCTGAATTGAATAATTCCAATAAATTGGACTTAATTACAACGTCAAAGAAGTTTGAAGGATTTAATTTTAAATAGTCTAAATAATAAAGAATGTTTTCAAGTGTTTCATTCTGTAAAGAGAATGATGTGCTCTTTGGCAAAGACTAACGATATTCTCGAATAATTTTGAATGCATTTCAAATCATTTATACATTTTTAAATTTTGCAAAAACTGCCTAAATGTGTTTTTTTGTTTATAAAAATTGCTTCCAAATCCAAAACGTAATTTTCGATATTCGGAATAGGATATTCTTTCTCATATTTATTTATAAAATGTGGAAATTTCTGAAGGAGAATTTATTGACAACATTATTTGGAGTTTTTTTTTTTTTAAATTTTCTTCCAAATTTTAAATTTACACAAGTTACATTATTAAGTTTCTTACATTTTTAAATGATACCAATTTTGCCTACATGAATTTGGATACGTAATGCAAAACCGCAATTTCATACATACGTATATCACACGTGAGTAGTGTTTTGTCTTTCGTTCTGTACACACGTGTTTTTCATTGTCGTCCGTTCTATACCTGTACTTATGTTTATTATTAATTCTTAAAAAACGAAATTATACCGGAATAGATTGTTTTGCAGCATGTGGGCACGTGTTTTTTTTCTATTATTTTATTTTTTTACTGCCGTTTGTTTTTTCTCTATTATTGTTAATTTTCTTTTTATGTTTCTCCTATGTATTTTATTACCCTACGGTATGCGCATTGTTGAACTAATGTTTGTTAGTCTGAGCGGTGTCGAAGGTATATACACTGGGCACTGATCAGTTTTAACTAATTTAATTTCAACATTTTAAATACTGTGATAATGTTTGTTTTGGTCGTTCCGTGTGTTAAGTTCACAAACATTACTCCCTCTTTCCTCCTTCTCCTAATCTATGTTCCTAGTTCCAGTTCAATGCACTGCATATGTAGGGGCTAGCCCCTGAGTACTGGTCCAAGATGAAAAAGAAAAAAAAAAGAAAAACAGCCCTTAATATCATTTTGTGCATACTTTTTTATTTTTTTATTATCTATGATGAACCCTACACATGCGCATTGCCTAGTACTGAAACTAGAACTGAAATTGATTATGAAGAGTAGGAAAGAGGGAGCAATGTTTGTGGGCCTTTCTCTTGCACCTATCAAGAACAACAAAAGGGTTGGTATTAAATTAGTTGAAACTGTTCAGTGCCCAGTGTATATCTTCGACACTACTTAGACTAACAAAATTTAGTCCAAGACCTTCCACACCTCAAGGTAATGAAGTACAATCAAAATATATTATGAATGAAAATATAAAGAAAACACGGACAACGGTGAAAAATGAGAGAAAAAACAAGAATTATGTCTACATAGCTTGCTACCTATCCCGGTGCAATTTGATTTTATACGAAATTAATAGTGAACATACATATATAGAAAATGTAGACAACAGTGAAAAAATAGACAAAAAAACACGTGTACACAGTCTGCTACCCATTCCGGTGCAATATATAGCAAATACGGGCGGCAGTAACAAAAAACGTCTAGACAGTATAGAAGACAAAACACTACTCTTAAAAAATAGACAGATTTTATTTCCTATTCAGAATACTCGGCCTCGCAGCCAAAGATTTGTTTCGTATTTTTTTTTTGTTTTCTTCAATCAAAAATTATTGATCACAGCATACTCGGACAATATTTTAACATATTTTTACCAGTAATCAAGTTCACTATGGAGATAGAAAATGACAAAAAATTACCCTACCTAGACTCATTTATATATAGGGAAAACGAGAAATTATGTTTTGATTGGTATTCCAAAGAGATGGCGTCTGGACGGATTATGAACTTCCACACAACACAACCGAAAAGCCAAATAATGAACACGGCAAAAAGTTTTATAAAAAGATTATTAAGTATCAGCAATGAACGTTTTCATTCAAAAAACATAGAGCTTATTTATAAAATATTGAGAAAAAATAGTTTTCCAACAAATGTTATTAAATCGCTAGTAAATGACATTCAAAATACAAAAAACAATAAAAACACACAAAATGACAAGACGGCCCTAATAAATAAAAAATTCTACAGCGTCACGTACATACCTAATCTGATCAATAACAGAAATCTGAGGAAAACAATTAAACATACAAATATATGCTTTGCATACAAACCAAACCAAACAATAAATACAATATTCTCAAAAACAAAAACAACAATACAGAAGGAACAAAAAAGTAACGTTGTTTATGAAATTAAATGTAATGGCAAAAACAACGAAAACTGTGATCGCATATATATTGGCACCACAAAAAGAAGCTTAAAAACTAGAATGGGAGAACACAAAATGGACATAGAAAGAAAAAAAGAAACAACAGCACTTGCACAACACATTCTACAAAGTGGACACTCAGCTGATACTGATAACGTTAAAATTTTGGACATAGAAAATAATACGAAAAAGAGATTTACAATTGAGAGCTTACGGATACAACAAAACATAAACAAAACGATGAACTTAAAAGAAGGCACGGATAACATTAACATTAATTACAGAGTTGTGTTAAATTAACGTTGAGTTTTTAATTTTGTATTTTCTGTTTTGAAATCCTTATCAAAATAATTTTGTTAAAAATTCAGATGTAACAACATTAATTAAGGTAATTATCACACATATGTATATGTATTTAGATTATAAAAATTGTTTTTATATTTATATGAATAGACGCTCCCTTGAAAATGTAGACAAAAAATCTACGAAACGTCGGGAAAAAGAAAAAACAACATGTTTTTTATTTAAAAATAGGTCAAACAGCAAAAACGTTTAAGCAACATTTACCAAAAAATTTACCATATAAAAATACAAAAAAAAAACTTAATTAATTTGTTAAATTTTTGTTGAACTTTTATAATTTTTTAAATTAAAAATTGTTTGGTTTGTACATATGTACAACAGGTTTTTAGTTCAAGTTTTTCCTTTCTTAATTTTTTTCTTAAGAAGGATTTTTTACAATACAAATTTGCTGTGATCAATAATTTTGATTGAAGAAGACAAGAAAAATAATAATCAAATCTCTAGCTGGGGGACAACTAGCTGTTTCGTAGTCGGAGAATATTAAAATACAAAAAATATGTATGTTAATAAATAAAATAAATACCGCTAGTTTAGAGACAGCAAACGCTGTACAAACAATGTGGGCAATTAACAAAATGCATATGTGATTCAATATGAGATGAATATAGATAGAAAATAATTAAATGCTCGGTGGCTTAGTGGTTAAAGCAGTAGATCATGATACGTCATGTCCCGAGTTCAAATCCCAGTGGGTGCTGATGAGTAGTGTAGCGACTACGAAACAGCTAGTTGTCCCCCAGCTAAAGATTTGATTATTATTTTTCTTGTCTTCTTCAATCAAAATTATTGATCACAGCAAATTTGTATTGTAAAAAATCCTTCTTAAGAAAAAAATTAAGAAAGGAAAAACTTGAACTAAAAACCTGTTGTACATATGTACAAACCAAACAATTTTTAATTTAAAAAACTTAATTGTTAACATATTTTTAAAAATTTGTAATTTTGAGTATACTTTTAGTGTCGTAAAAAGATAGAGTTCTTTATTTAAGAGCACAAATAGCTTTCGTATTATTCCACTAGGAGGAATTTACTGATTTCTGTTATGACTTTTGGTAATCATTTTATTTCCATCCCAATGTCTCAACTATACTCTTTCTGAGCCAAATACCTTCAGAAACTTTTATATATCTGAAAAAAAACACACACACACTCATGCAAAATGTTAATAAATCATACTTTAAGTCATATTTATATTTATGCCATCACACCTTGTGAAACCTCTTTAGAATCGCACTTCACTTTTTCCCCAACTATTAACTGCATATGCCCAATGAAATAAATTTATGTTAAAAGGGGAAGTCCCCTGTTCATGGCATTCTATCACATGGGAACATACTTAAAGCAACATGTTATTTCAAAAGAAAAAGCGTTGCAAAAATGTTTAACTATAGCAATAACTATAAAAAAATACAATGAATATTTATAATAATCCTTAAGTTAAATAACATTTATAATACTTATATGCATTAGCACATGTACACACATGTATAAAGCACTTTATGTAAACACTTATGTATATATCACACAGGCAAACATACAACACAAGAACATTCATGGCGAGTCAAGTGACATGTGAGTTTTTATGTACAATATGAAAATGAAATTGCAAAAGGGATTGTCAGTCAGCTCGTAACACAAATGTGTCGTCCTGTGCTTTTTATTAGTTTAATGTGAAAAGGGGGTTTCCGCTTATTGTTCATATATGATTTTGTTCTTTTTGCCACACATTTCTAACAGTAGCCCTGAGAGAGAGCGAGCGAGAGACACACACATGCACACTCATACACTAGTAATAGAACAGTTTAAGAATAACTACTCGTACACATTCGAACAAACGATGGAAGGGACTCCGTAATGAGTATTTATTTGTTTAAACGTGACTTATTAAAATTTTCCCCCACTCAGACAATTCCAAATTACTGCCTTTATAACTGTTTAGTACAAAATTCATAATTTACATATTAAAGTAAATAATTACATTACAAACGAAAAATATATAATAGTATTTGAATTGGGTTTTTTTAATCTATATAAAAACTTTTAAGAAGGACTGTTTCCACTTATGGAAGTTTTTAATTATGCGTTTTTACAGAAATGAGTAAAATTAGAGATATTAAAAATACATATATGTATACATACTGACAATTATACTTAACCTTCCCATATCCGCGCTAATATTTTGAACTAGATGTAATATTAGTTGTTTGAAACAAAGCTAAAAACAAAAGATGCTTTTTTAAGCTCCATAATATTATAAAAAAAAAAAATTAAAACCAGGCAATAAATTTGTATTCACTTATTTTAATGATTTTTAGTCCTTAACATATAAGCCCTTTAAATCTATACTACAAAAACAAAACAAACAGGTAACGTGTTGCTCATAGAACACAAACGAGCAACTCGTCTAGAAAATTCGTATTTTTAATTTTGTAAGTGATTTAAATATAAATTTTTTTTAGTCGAGCGCTCTCGTCTTATATCTGGGGTATATATTCTCTACTTGGAAACCTCCTTATACTACCAGAACTACTTTTAAGCAAAAAAAACTTGTCTAATTTCATTTACGTGACATTTTCATGAAAAAATCGGTTCAGGCTATGTCTCGGGTGTACGTATATATGGACTGATATGGGAAATTTTCTGTATTTCAGTAACCTCCTGTTATAATCAGAACTGCTTTTAAGCAAAAAAAAATTTTTTTTCTTGGAAAAATCGGTTTAGGCTATATTTCGGGTATACGAGTATATGAACCGATATCGGGTAAACATTTTCTTTTTTTTTTGCCTTTTAATCACAATGTTTAATAATTGTGTAAAGTTTGAAGCAGAAAAAACAATTTTTTTTCCAAAAATTTTCATACAAACTTGCAAAGAAGAATGGATTTTTTTTTTGGTATTTTGAATATATCTCAGCTATATGTAAACCGATTTTACTAAATTTTACTAGCGATGGGGTAATAGAGTGGTGAAAGTAAAAAGTCTAATGGTTTTCACAGAAACGGTATTTCAACGACCGGCAGACAGACATCGCTTAACCGACTTTTCTCTTAATTCTGAATCAGAATGTATATACTTTATAGGGTCGCAAATGCAAATTTTAACGAAAACAAAAAAAATAAAAAATTGTAGAAATTACAAACGAAATCACAAACTTAAATATAGGGCATATTCCATTTTATTTTTATTTTTATTTTTTTTTTGTGAAGGGTATAAAAATATGTTTACAAATAAATAAAACTTGCTTATGCCAATTTAAAAGCAACTCTTGTTCAATACAAAAATCACAGGTTAACTTAGTTTACAGCCTTTCAACATCGGGGCTTAACACACTGCATGTAAAAAACAGCCTTCAATAACGTTGCATCGGTCGCATGGACCAATTGTTATAAAATACACCAACATGTTTGTCGAATGCAAACGCCAAATCGACACTTAAACGCAGCTTGTAAAAAAGCGAATTGCTCGGGAGAAACAAGGAAATGTCAAATTAGATTGTGCAAAATCATCATCGCATATTATATTTGGACCACTCTTTATGATATCCAAAACTATTTCTTGGAACTCAGATTTATCGCTCCTTTATTGCAAAAAGGAATACAACTCTCCTGTTTGGGCCAGTACCTCAAAGCCTATTTTGGGGTTACTCGACCGTGTGCAGGAGAGGGCGAAGAAGCTCATCGGTGACAGTAGGGTATCCAACTCTATTGACTCACTGGAGTATCGACGCAGTGTGGAATGCGTTACTCTGTTCTATCGTTACTACAATGGATTTTGCTCTGACGAGATTAGGGATCTTGTTCCGGAAACGCGCACATTTTTACGTAGCACGCGTTCATCGCCCAAAGCTCATCCACTTGTGGTCGTTTGCCCAGGGAATCGTACTACGCATTACAGAGAGAATTCGTTTTTCAGCCGTACGCTTCGCCTGTGGAATAAGTTGCCTGCAAAGGTGTTTCCTGTCTCTTTTAATGTTGGAAAGTTCAAGTCAAATGTCCACAAACACTATTCCCTCTTTCCCCCTCCTCACAACCTATTTTCCTAGTTCTGGTACAATGCACTGCATATGTAGGGGTCATCCCCTGAATACTGATCCAATAAAATAAAATAAAAATAAATAAAACAGTCATATCTCAAAAAATTGGCTTTTCAAATTAACAATGCGGAATTGTTATATTGCGCCAAAATATAGGGTGTTTTTTTAAGCTAGATAGAACTTTAAATTGTAAAAAGTAACACAAAAAATTAAATTTTGATGAAACATTTTTTTTATTTGTTTCAGTATACTCTGACAAATCATCATGAACAGACTCACGCTTGAACAACGCTACGAAATTATCCAAATTTACTTTGAAAATCAGTCGTCGATTCGCGCGTTGTTTTATCGCAAAATTGTGTTCAGCGATGAGGCGCATTTTTGGCTTAGCGGGTTTGTTAATAAGCAAAATTGCCGCATATGGAGTGAGACCAATCCACAAGAGACCCTACAGACTCCATTACATCCAGAAAAATGCACTGTTTAGTGCGGTTTTCATGCTGGTGGCATCATCGGACCTTATTTCTTCAAAAATGAGGCCGGAGCTCGCGTTACGGTCAATGGAGATCGTTACCGCACCATGATCAATGATTTTTTGTTTGAAAATATGGATGACATTGATCCGGAGGAGATGTGGTTTCAACAGGATGGCGCTACGTGCCATACGGCGAACGCAACCATCGACTTACTGAAATCAAAATTTGGCGATAAGTTGATTTCGAGAAATGGACCTGTCAATTGGCCTCCAAGGTCGTGCGATTTGACACCTCTCGATTATTTCCTGTGGGGCTACGTGAAGTCACTGGTTTATGCTGATAAACCAGCAACAATTGACGCCTTGGAGGCCAGCATTGTTCGTGTTGTTCGTGACATACGGCCAGCAGTGCTCGAAAAAGTGGCCCAAAATTGGACGTCCAGAATGCGCTTCGTCAAGAACAGCCGCGATGCCCATATGCCCGAAATCATTTTCAAATGTTAATGTCACGTATTGATCTTTCGAATAAAAAAAAATTTTGATTACAATTTAATTTTTTGTGTTATTTTTTACAATTTCAAGTTCTATCGAGCTTAAAAAACACCCTATATATTCAAATTACTTTTAAAGGGATACTTTGGCTACCATTAGAGCTCTAAACAGATAACTGAATTCTGAAATAATATTCGCATAAAAATAAATTTTTGTCCAGCACTGGCAGGACTTTAACCACAATTTTTTTTAGTATTAAGAATTGAATACTTATTGTCATTACATTTCTTATATAGATTCAATAAATAAAATAATAAAATCAAAAAAAAAAAAAAAAAAAAAAAAAAAAAAAAAAAAAAAAAAAAAAAAAAAAAAAAACTTTTAAACTGTTTCCTTTAGGAGATTTTTTCTAAGAAAATTTTCTTAGACTTGTATCGAAACTAAAAATTGGAAATGCGTTTTTCTCGAAACAAGTTTTTGTTAGTTATGACTATGTTGCAATAAAGGAGCGATACGTGTGTAGCCGTAGATACAAAGTGTACTACATAGAGCAGTATTATGAAAATCTCACGAATGTCTAGAAATACAAGATTATATTTAAAGAAACCTTTTTTTGAATCAACACAAACATTTTTTGAAAAATACTAAACATATGTTTAGGCAAAAGCTTTACTTATTTATTGTTATCAGTTCTTTCTGTGTACAGTGAAGTGATTTTAAGGTGAAAACTGTTTTCTGAAGCACTTTAAGCTACTTTTAAGGTGAAAAATACTAAACATAAGTTTAGGCAAAAGCTTTCTTTATTTATTGTTATCATTTCTTTGTGTGTACAATGAAGTGATTTTAAGGTGAAAACTGTTTTCTGAATCACTTAAAGTTACTTTTAAGGTGAAATAAGCAACAATTTTAATTTCATTTTACAGTGAAATAGAGAAACCGCTTCTTTAAGATGAAAAAATCTATTTTATTGAATTTTTTTTCGAAAAATTATTTTTACTGCAGTTTAATCAATTTTCTGTTTTCTACTTAAAGAACTTTTCCTGCAAAAAAATTTTAAATAACAAATGAAACAAAAGCAGCAAAATATTCGACAAACTTTAAAACCAATAAAATTTTTCTAAAAAAAAAAATAAATAAATAAAATTCAGGTCATTCCACTTGATTTCCAAAAACATTTTACCAAGAATTCAAGAAAGAAAAAAAGTGAATTCATAAAAGACAAGAATAACCACAACGACCAGCAACAAGAATATAAAACACATTTTAAGAACAATAAAATCGAGTCGAAGACAAAACATGAACCAACCATAAAAAGAAAAACAGGAAGACAAATTCATACAAAAACAAAAACATCCTGCTAGTTTTTCATTTAAGCCAAAATAACTGCCAGAAATCAGTTGCTGCTATACGTACGAGTATGTAAGTATTATTCCTCTTTTATTTTGGTTTTTGTCGGCTACTTGTACTCGCATAAGAAAAAGACAAAACGCTTGTCAAACTTTTGCGAAACCAGACAATTGATTGCCAGATATAAAACCTAATAAAATATCAAAGTTTAATAGACAAAAACTGAACAAAACAATAATGGAAAAAAACTAAGGAAACATTATTTGCCCTTTGTCGATTATACGAATGGTTACGAAGGAAAAAAATATATTTTGCTTAATTTTGGAAGAGTATCCAACTTTTATATACTTCGTTGTGTTGTTGCTTAAAAGTAGATACGAGTACATGAAAGAAATAAAAGTTATAATGAATATAAATAAAGTTTATTTTTTGGTATCTGAAAATCAAAATAAAAACTAAAAAAAATAACAAAATTGTTGGCTCTAAAATTTCGTAAAAAAAAAAATTATTATGAAAAGAGATTTGTTTACAAAAATTTAAATTTAGCAGCAAAGAATATGGTTTTGTTAAAATGTACACTTAGCTGAAAATATTATTTAAAAATACCAACCAAAACAAGCAAACTAAAACTAACAAGACCCTGGTGGTTTTAAACTCAAAAAAGTAAAACATTTTCATTATCCAGTTGCCTGTTACTCGTACTTGAGGAGCCTTAAGAATTGCTCTACTGCGGCTTATGAAGCAGGTTAAAATTTCAAAAGGGATCATATGCATAAAAGGAAAATATATGTAACTTTTTATCTAAAGCTGGTGCCAGAGTGGCTGCTAGAAACTAAATCAAGTTTATTTTACACTAATACAAAGAGCCAGAGTGTACACTATCTCTGCAGAAATTATTGGAGTACATGATCCGTTTTAAATAAAAAGGAGTAGTTACAACATAGTCCGATGTAATGCAAACGTGGACCATGATAACTAAAAAAAATATATTGTACAATACTCGCAACCCATTATTAAAAATATACAACTATAGTAATATTGTTACGCCATATTTTGTTTAGTGTATTTTCTGGCAAGCCGAATGATTTTTTTATTATTATTAATAAATAAATATCTATCACAGGATTTGTTATTTTAATCTTTAACCATGGGTATGTTAAGGTCGATGAATATTATTGACAAACCATGGAACCCTAGTTATTGTTCTTAATATTTTTGACTGGATTCTTGAAAGAATTTCAAGGTTTGAGTTACTAGTAGGTCCCCAAAGTTGAATTTCGTAAGTCCAGGTATGTTCTATTAATACAATTGTTATATTTGCAACTATTTGTTTATATCTTTATGTTATGTTTTTGTTTATTATAGTCTTTTAGCAAATGAAGAAAAAAAAGTATACGAAAAATTTTGTGATTGTATAACGGGTGAGTTTTTTTTTCGCAAAAACACCCCAAAATTGCTCTAAAAATTTTTACAAAATTATAGTTTTCAAAGTAGTCTCTTGTGGTATTCCATGGAGTATTCACATCAGAGTAATTTAAAAATAGTTTCGAAACTAGTTTTCTGTGGTAATCCATGGAGTACTGGCATGAAGTAATTTCAAGACTAACCCTGTGTTAATAATTTGTGGAGTAGTTACTTGCACTAGTTTTTGGATTAGTTTGATGTAATGTAATGTAAAATGGAGTATGTTTTTCGCATATATTTGGATTACTTTTGAACTAGTCCTGGTCTCTTGTAGAGTACTCTTTACACGCATGTAAGGAGTAGTCTCGATTTCTGCAGGGATGTTACAAAGTGCAGTCTCTTTTGATCTTTCATTTGTTTTTAATTTTTCTTTTAATTTAGCATAAAAAATAGTATCAAGTCATCAAAAAAACAATAATAGTAATGCATATAACTTTTGTATTATTTAAGGAGTCGCAGAACAAAACGTGCTTTATTTTGTATTTTTTAGAAAACGCTTTTTTGATTTATTTGCATTAATTCTACTGGAATAAATATTATTTGCATAAAAATTGTTCCCTTATCATAGAAAAATTTTCTCTTTAAAAATTGATGCAGAACAAAACGTGGTTTTTTCTTCTATTTTTACAAAACCTAGGGCCAAATCAATGCATACGATATCGAGCAAAATTATCGAAATTTTTCATTTTGGTATCATGGCATACGATATCGAATAAATTGTATTGCAATAATATAAAAAAGTTAAAGGATTTATTATTTGTATTTCTACTTTTAGGAAACGTATGGTCTTCAATCTATTACATTTTGTTTAATTTACGATCCAATATGCATCGTTTGCCATAATTTAGATGTATCGTAATGTTATTCGATACGATAGCTTATTCGATATCGTATGCGGTGATTAAACCACTAGTTTTTATAATAATTTATTTTTGTTGTGATTTTCACGAATGATTGTACATTGTAGATTGAGCGAGCGTGCGTGATCATGATGAAAAAAAATCATACACACGCGCACCTCTCTAATTGTAACAGTAATATAGTAGAGAAGGAGATATCCAATGCAGTTGCATTAAAAAAGATGTTGGAATAAAAGTTTCAAAAACTTGGTTTTTGAGTGCGACGTAGAGCGTGTAAACACACAAATATTATTGTGAAGTTAAGAAGCAACAAAGTTATTAAAAATTAAATAAATTTGCGAATTAAAATGAGGTGCGATATAAAAAATTGCCAGAATAATAAAAAAAACCAAACGCAAATTAAGTTATTTTAGTTTTCAACAGATTATTTAGGAACTTGATGCGGAATCTGCTTTGCTTAATGGTAATATGTTAAAAATTATAAAATATACAGAATTCAACATTAATTTTGTAATTAGTTTTAGAAGAAAGTGAAACTTTAGTACATTCTAAAGAAAGTGAAGACCTCGTTGCAAAGTCGAGTTATGAACAGGACAAAGAAACCATTGCAAACTGTGGTAATAATAATGAAATCTATGACTTAAAAAATTAAATGTACGTATATCTATATGTCAGAAAAAGTTAAATAAAATTATATATTGATTATTTTCACTTTACTTCGACCCTTTGTTTCTTAATACTATATAATTTCTTAAGCTTAAGGTCTATTAATAAATATTATTTGGCCTAAAGAAGCTATCCGAAGGAGAGTGAAAAATTGCCAGATAATAAAATAATAAAAACAAGAAATTGTATAATATTATAAATTTATTAAAAACTTACAAAAAACAAAACATAAAAATTTATTTTATTAGCAAACAGTATCATACACACATGTATCTATACGGTAATTCTCATAGACATAGCACTTTTACCCTTAATAAAAATCAAGCTTGTATATTTATGTGTCACTATCTGCCAACACAATAAGTATTAACAATTAATTTAACAAAAGGAAGTAAATTTATTAATTTGCCTTCTAGCTATTTGAAAAAAATATTAGTTACTTCAGTCCCTTAACACAAATCGCAAGCAATTGGCTGATGTAAACAAATAACAATAGACACCCGTGACATCATGCGCAGTAGAAAATTATGTTGTCAAGTTTTCAGCGTCATCTTAGTTATTTGCTTCATGTGCATGAGAGATTTGAGATCATTTCACGTGGAGATGACATTAACTGGTCATGTAAATTTTCGCTTTTGAGCCCGTTGGTATCTTCTTGGTAAAGTTTTATTTAAGTGTTGTGCTGCACGAGCTGGTAGAGTGTTCATTTATTAGTCTCCAGCCAAAAACTCTAGGTGTTTCTGCAGATAAGTAAAAAGCTTTGCCAAAAAGTCTCAGGTATGTGTGATGCACTACGGCTATTAGTGCAAGCTGGTGGTGCTACAGCTATTAAACATTACATTACATTTTAAATGCTGTGATAACTAACGTTTGTTTTGGTCGTTCCGTGTGTTAAGTTCACAGACATTACTCCGACTTTCTTCCTTCTTATAATCTATTTTCTTAGTTCCAGTACAACGCACTGCATATGTAGGGTCTATCCCCTGATTACTGGTCCAAGATAAGAAAAAACTTTACACACTACGAAAACATTCAAATCACAATAAATATTTGCATAAATAATGCCGTCGATTCAACGTAAATGATAGCTTATATCGCTCCTTTATTGCAACATAGTCATATCTCAAAAAATTAGCTTTTCGAGTTAATAATGCAGAATTGTTAACAGTACTACCTTTTATATTGTGCCAAAATTTTATTTAAATTGCTTTTAAACTGTTTCCTTTAGGAGATATTTTCTAAAAGATTTTTCTAAGACTTGTATGGAAACTAAAAATTTGAAATGTGTTTTTCTCGAAACAAGCTTTTTTGCGTTATGACTATGTTGCAATAAAGGAGCGATATTGCCTTTGTTATCTATAACTTTTAAGAAGCTTTTAACGAAATTCCCCAAATTTGCCGTTATGCTCATCCGTTACCTAAACAAATTTACTAATTCCTGACTTACTTTTCAAAAATCTGCAGGCGATTCCTAACTTTTTAGTGTTTAATGTTTTATATCATACACGTACATACATGTACACACTGGAAAAGCTAAGACCTTTAGCATGATAATACTGCATATGAATATTTAATAATCATATTTGGTATGTACAAATATTTATTTAACAACATTAGATATTTTTATATTTGCTTCTTTCTCAGACGCTTTATTTAGCAGAACTTGTGCTTACTTTACACTTCATCAACTTTGTTTTCATAATTTAATCTCTTAAATTGAAAAGAAAATTGAAAGCAGAAACGAAAAAAAAAAAGAAAAACAAAATTAAAAAATCGATAAAGAAAATAAATTTCTCTATAAATCTCTTTTTAAAATGTATGACGCTATCTAAATCACAATCTTTATACATTTTCACTTGGTCTAGAAAAACATCTTCTTCGAAAGAAAAATACAAACATATTTACATACTCTTATAAAGTTATTATCAACAATATGTAAAAATCACTGTCAAAATAAAACTCTCCCACATTTTATCATCCCAGCTCTGCTAAACAGTCCCCCGTTCACCACCCCTCACGCATATTTTGCTATCATAATTGTGTGCGGTATGTACATACGAGTACGAGTATGTATCGCCCCTAAAATATGTTCATAAGCCTTATATAGTAATTTGTCTTTTTAAATATGTTTGTATGTATAAATGCATGTAAAAGAATATAAACTTTAAAAATGTGCTGTGATTTTTCTTTGGCTTCAAATTGTTAAGGGAAACGAGTTGGCAAATGAACTTGTTAACGTTGAACAGCAGCAAGACTTACACGTCTACGATGCTGCTCTTAAATTGCCTGCTGTCGTTTTGTTTGACTATAGACCGTAAAAAGTATAATAAATTTACACTCTTCAGCAGATTCATTTTTTAAGGAAATTTTTGAGTAAAAACATAATATTTGCTTTTTCATAAGCGAAAGTGGCGTAGAATACATATTTGTTTTCCTCAAATTTTTCATAACAGAAATAGAAAAGCTTTACAAAGTAGAGTAGCATGATAAGTAGTTGCAGAAATTGAAATTGTGTGGGTAGCAACAAGAGCAGTATGAAAATTTAGCACAAAATCCTAATATTGCCCCCCCATGATAAATACATATACAGGTGTCCGCCGGCAAGGTATACTCTTTTGTTAGTTTATAATTTTTGATTAAATGAAAGAGAATGGATCTTATATTGATAAATGTTTTATTTAATGCAGTGGTGCCCACAAGTTCTATATGGAAGGGTAAACACCAATACATTTAAGGAAAAACTATTTTTATTTAATATTTTTGTTTGTAAAAAGCAAAACATTTACAAAAACAAAATTCACACTCATAATCGCTGTCGTCAATGTTCACCAACAAAGCATGCGAAAGTGTTATTGCTTTGCTTTTGTGTGTGTGCGGTGAAGAACGACAAAAAAATGTGAAAGACGAAGTTGTTTGTGTATTTTTCATTGCTAGTGCTGAGCGCAGTATTTGTGTATTAAAGAGCACAGCCTTATAGCTAAGCGCATTTACAAAAACAATTGAGTATCAAGCGCATAGGGCTGGGCATAATTGATTTAATGTCTGCAATTTGCGTCGTTTTGTGGTCTACGTTGATCCAGAAAATAAATTCGCCATTAAAGACAAATTTTCGCAAATCAAGAACTTGGAATAGATCTTGTTCCCGAAATGCGCACAATTTTACGTAATACACGTTCATCGTCCAGAGCTCGCCCATTTGTGGTCGATTACCCGAGGAATCGTACTACGCATTACAGAGAGAATTCGTTTTTAAGCCGTACGCTTCGCCTATGGAATATGTTGCCTGCAGACGTGTTTCCTGTCTGTTATAACGTTGGAAGGTTCAAGCCAAATGTTCACAAACACTACTCCCTCTTTCCCCCTCCTCGTAACCTATTTTCCTAGTTCCGTTACAATGCATTGCATACGTAGGGGTCATCCCCTGAGTACTGATCCAAGATAAAAAAAAGTTTATTAAAAATAATTATTGCTCGAAAACAACTATTTTTTAAACAACAATATACGATATCCAGATTTTCTATTCATTCTTAAAGAATGTTTTGTGGGAAGATGTATAAAAGATTAAAGAAATCTAAAGAAATAATTTTGAAAGATATTTCAGTTGAATGTATGAAGTATGTACATACATACATAATGAGATTTGTAGTTTGGGAATTTTCAAAGCTAAGAAGCTTCTCTTATGTTGTTTCAATTTCTAAATTTTATAAATAATTAATACAATTGAGTTTTTTATTCGATATATATTTATTCTAACATTGATACCAATCAAAATGTCGACATTTCATAGGAGCTACACTAATCATCAGTAGTGTAGCTCCTTCTCAAACATTCAACTTTAATTAAATTGTAATTTAAATTATAATAACTTTTTAAATAAATAAATAAAAAATAAATTGTTGAGAATTTCAAAAGAAAAAAGCTCTAATATCTGTCAAAACACAAAAAAACAAGCTTTTTTCCTTTATACACTCTAACGTGCATAAAATAAACGTCTCTAATATTTCTTTAGAGCACTTTTCTTTTTAAATTCTCAACAATTTTCTCAGATTGTTGCGATACAAAGTTGAATATTTGAGAATATCTTTCAAAAATTTCCAAAGTCTACTGATGATTGGGGTAGCTCCTATGAAACGTCGACATATAGATAGCTGGGAAGCATAGAAAACAAGCTGTTTATAATTTTTTATAAATAATTAATGTTAAATTTTTTACGTATGCAAAAGGTTTAATTTTCAGCATTCTAGTCAATCACTAACAAACCAATGTGCAATGTGTTATGAAACCAATGTGCACCTGAGTAGGATGTTTCTTTTTGTTTCTTTTTTCATAGTTGTACGTGTTTTCTTTATATGTTCAATATTAATTTATTTTCAATGCATTTCATTATCTTGTAGTGTGGAAGGTGTTGGACCAAATTTTGCAAATCTGAGCAGGGTCGAAGGTATATACACTGGGCACTGATCAGTTTTAACTAATTTTATGCCAACATTTTAAATGCTGCAATAGAGTTTGTTTTAGTTTTTCTTGTTCTGATTGTCAAAGTTAAACCTCCACAAACTCTACTCCCTCTCTCCTCCTCACCATAACCTATTTGCCTAGTTCTAGTATAATGCGGTGTCATCGTCTGAGTACCGGGCCATGATAAGAAAATAGACGAATGAAGCTATGACAAAATCGTAACATGAATGCAAAAAATCATCACATCTATGAAACTTTTTCTATCAGTGTAGGACGTAGTTTATTTACGTATTCATATAATTACATTCAATATTTTGTACAATCTCAGACTAGTATTTTCAAGGGAAAGTTTCAACCACCTAGACATATAAATGTTAAGCTTGTTGGCAAAATATTTCGAAAAATTGTATATTATTTATCATAAGTTTCTGAAAAGTCCTACCTACGAACAGAAATATTATGAAATTTTTAAGCTTTTTAAATGATAATATGCCATTAAGTCTAAGTCAACTTAAGCTATAATTGCTATTTGTCACAGAACGAGTTCCTCAAATGAGCTGTAAGATTTTCCGCCTACTCCAGTCAAAATAAATAGAAAAATTTTTCTGAAATAGTTTGTGCGTATGTGTGCGTCGTTAAGTTGATGACGACAGTTAACAAAATATTTACATTTTCTATTATATTAATTTTATATTTAGAAGTGCTTTTGCGTGTCAACACTAAATTTCGGCTGACGCTTCAGTGTGCAGCATATAAAACACTTGCGACAAACGTAGACTTACACTTTTAAGAAAAATTATTTACACACATGATAGCATTACATATATACTTATATATATTATATATATAATTTTTTTTCTTTTAAGAAATTGATTTGTATGTTCTTGTGTGTGTATGTAATAAACGAAAAGAGAAAAACTTAAACAAAATGTCGTAAATTGAAAACTTTATTCACAATTTAAATTTTTATTGCAGTGAACGTCGTCATAGTTCTAGTTTTCGTGTCTTAAGCCTTTTGTTAAGTCTTAAAAGTGGAGAAAAAAGCCCGTTGAACGTCTGCTGGATATTGGTTTTTGCAAGTTTTTCCATTTTTCCCATTGCAAGATTTTCCTTCGAAACAACAAGCCGTTCGTTCATTGAGGGTAGAAAGTCTTAAACCAATACCCATAAAGAAAACGAAAGGGAGGCAAAAGAGTAAGTAAAAATAAACAAAATTTAAATAAAGTCTCTTGGCTTGGAGTTAGTTAGCTTTTAGTTAAACAAATTTGTGCTGTATTTGCTATTGAAAACCTTAACAAATTTTTGTGCAAAAGGCTCATAAATCTGCGGTCTTTTATTATTTTGCTGACTGGTAGTGGCATGATAAACATCAGTTTCAGAAATAAATTAAGATGTTTAGTTACTTAAACACGTTAAATTTATGCCAACGAAGCTACTTCAAAGGGCAAATTACTTGTTTTTAATCTTAAATTTTAATCAAAATGACCACAAAGCAAAACAAACAAAAAATGACAAAACGTTTCGTTCTGCTAAAGATAAAATAACGTTGATAAATATTATAAGTATATGTTTACAGTTTGAAAAAATAAGTCCAATAGCAGTTGATGAAAGGATATTTTAGTTTTATTAATAAAAAGAAAATTTATATAAAATAGTTTAGATGGAGATAAAAAACAAACTGGCGACAGTTTGTTTGAAAAAAAGGCGTATAAACTTTATGAGAAGCAGAGCATACGAGAAAAAAAAGTAGTATTATATACAAGTTGATCGCCCCCAAAGAGTAGGCTTTACCTCGGTGTACACCTAACAAGAGTACTCTACTTACTGGGGCATGGAAGAGTAGAAATTCCTCATAATTAATTTTTTCATTATTGCTTGTAAATTTATTAGTGAAGAGTCTAAGAACAATAGAATTGATGGGCAGTTATATAACAATTTTTATAATGATAAATACTGAATTTCGTATTTGTATTCGATTCGATTAAACATGATTGAATGAATTAATTAAAAAGGGATTGTTGTGGTTGCACAGGTTGAAGTAGGATGTATTTAAGGGGCTGTCACCAAAACAGGAAGCAGAAGCTAGCAGCATGGAAAGGAAATGGGCGACCAGAAATTTCCATCTTTCAACATTAATGGTGTTTTCTTTTCTGATAAAAAATGCTGCCCTTTAAATGTTTATCATTTTTTTCCGATTACTATCACCCTTAAAAAGTTGTACATGTGTTATTAGCACAAAAGAACAAAAAGTGCTAACAAATAATAATGTACACTTAGCGTTTCAAATATATCATGACCACTTTTAACATACCAACGTTTTAATCACTATTTTTATCTTATAAAAGCTATCATCAGCAGCACCGTTTACTCATCTACAATAACAAAATAATTTCATATTTGCATAAACAGGTATGAAACAAATATGTAAAAAATGGCAGTATCTCCACCTTACTCCAAGTACAGTGTAGGACATGCTACATGTTTTGCCAGTTTTAAGTGCAACATGTTTTGAAAAGAATATGATACCCTTTAATAGTGTATCAAATTTTTTAGAAAAGAACGTGTTGAACCACTATATGTAGCATAGGTGTAACATTTTTATCAGAAAAGAAAACACCATTAGTCAATGTTCCGGTGGTATTGTAAGTAAAATTTTTTTTGTGGTATATTAGTGCAAGTGGGAAAGTTTTTTCTTGTTTGCCTGGAATGAACGTTGGTTACTGTATGGTTGAGAACACCCCTATGAGGAAACCCTAGTTTGGCTACTCGACCAAATGGAAGCGTTTCGTAACGGGGTTCATAACAAAGAAAATGGAGGGACGTGGGTAGGAATTCCTCATCCTAGAGTTGCTTTCGCTACAGCTAATGAGGCTAGGCAGCCGCATGACTTATGTTGTATTGGACTCTTACCTAGGGTTAATCAAGAGAATGACAATCGGCCATTCCCCCAGCAGGTTCTGCTTGTACACCATCTTTGCACTGATCATGGTTGCTACGTTGGCCGAAACGTTCTGACTGTTGTTTAAACCTAAAACGCAGGGGAGTTATTATCCCTGATAGCTGTTTGGTGTATGGCTTTTTTCGGTGACTAACAACCTCCCGAGAGTCTGTTCCTTTTACAACATATACCTATATCGCCAGACTTGGCTTCCAGCGACTACTGGATGTTCGCAGACCTGAAAAAAATGCTCGCCGGTAGGACACTTCGAACACATGTAGAGGTTATCGCTGAAACTGAGGCCTATTGTGAGGCAAAATATAAATCATGGTGTTGAAATGTTACAGCGCCGGCTGAAATGATTGCGTTGCTCTTGATGAAGATTACGTTGATGAATAAAGCTAATTTTGAACCAGAACCAGTGCTTTCTTTGTTAGGCCCGGGACTTTTCAGGTCATGTGTTATGTCAAGAATTGTTACTTGTGTGTGCATACCACACGGTATAGTTAGCCACCGTGCAATTGGTCCATCTTCAGATAAAGCCGAAAAGGCAGGTGCAGATGTAAATCTTTTTCACTACTGTGGCTTAAACCTAAATCACGGAATGGGAAATTAACTTCCCTGATAACCATGGTGTCCTGTCCATGGGCCTGTTCTAGGGGGTTAATAGCACCCGAGGAGCTGTTGTCTTGCAATAAATACCTATAATTTAAGGAACCAGAAGTGGTGGTTAGGCGCGCGAATTTATTAAGGGCTGTTACTTTTAATAAACTTATGACCCACCAACCTACTAATTCTTGCCTTCCACTGACTGTGTGGGAAATTTCATACAGGAGGGATTAGAAGGCTTTTTCAGCAAGAAGTACTGGTTAGGTGCATGAATTGATAAAGGGCTGATACTCTTAATGAACTTATGGACCATTAATCCACTTAATTCTTCCATTGGCTATTTGGGAAATTGTATACAGGATTAGAAGATTCGACCTCTTCAGCAAGAACTACTTTTACATATATTTTTTTAAATAATTAATAATTTTAATGTTTAAGTTGTTTGTGTTTTTTTTTAATAAACAAAAAAGTTTTCGAACAATTAAGTTTTTATTCACCATTCTAGCCTCTAACATTTATACCAATAAAAAATTATAAACAGCTTGTTTATATGTCGACATATAGATAGCTCGGAAACATAGAAAACAAGGTGTTTATAATTTTTTATTGGTAAAAAAGTTTTTGTATTAAAGGGAGCTTCTGCTTGGCACTACTATAAGGGCCATTATTACAACTTAACGATAAGGTTCCTGATAGTTAACCTTAACATTAGTTAACGTGAACGATGAAGTCACCATTAAATTTTGTACATTTTTCCAACTGAAGTTACAACATTTTCAGCAAAAGATATGACAGCTTCAAATGCTTAAAGTAAACTTTGAAATTTACCATGAGGATAAACCTGCTATTAAGTTATCAGTAATTTTTCAGGTTAATGTTAACTTGTAAAAAAAATAAAAAAATTATCTGTAAGATAAAATCCTAATGTTAACTATTCCTCAGTTGTTATAATGGCCGTAAGAGCAATTTCACAGCATTTTAACAAGCGAATCAAATACAAATACAAAAATTCAAACATCAAATGAGCGCTTTGAATCGTAGCTTGTATAAACATTTCTTAACGATATATGTATTAAGGAAAATATATATTTTGTTTTTGTTAGAGGGAGTTTCGGGAGAAGATGATGATTATGATGTTGTTGGTGGAGGGTGTGTTAAAGAAAGTGTTTAAAATTTAATGAGTAGTTTTGTTTTATAAAAACTATAAAAACATTCAACAGCGCTTGCTTTCCTTATCTACTTAATTTAGCATGAAAAGAAAACGTTTTTTAAGAAAAATGTAGCGCTTCCCTACGGAACTCCGCATACAAAATTAATTCCTCTTCTCAGTGGTTTTGTAAGCGAATCTTAAAAGTTTCTGACTTACCAATCTGCTTTGCGTGAAGCAGTATTTCTGATAGAGCACCTTCTTGTGCCAAATAGGTTCATTATTTTTGCTGGGAAGTAGCAGCGGTATCTTGTCTTTCAGTTTCAAAAAAGAGCGGGCTTTAAAGTGGCACTATAAATGTTGAACAGGGTTTATTTAACTTTACTTTTCTTTTGACTTTATGTTTAAAGTAGCCCAAAAATTAGTTATCCCTTTCGGTGATTAATCCTTGCAATGGAAGCGAAATAACAAAAAAAAGAAAGCAAAAAATTTGAACAAATTATCCCGATTGAATAAGTTTTGCATAAGAATTTGTTTTCCAAATCTTCTATGAAGGAAAAACTTTTACTACGAAAAAAAAAACGAACAGCGTAACTGGCCTTTAATTTATATATTTTATTTTTTCACTCCTTATTAAATAAAGGAAATTATTTCACTATTGACCTTTTTTATTACAAAGGAAATTGCGAGGTTTTTAGATTGATATCACGTAGAGTTAAAATGGCGCCTTTTAAATTAAAGCGGAAAAATACATTAAAAAAGTATTATAATAAAAAAAGCAAATAAACAAAACCGTAAAGAAAAAATTATGAGTCCCAAATATAAACTTAATAAAATTTGTTTTTAGTTGCCTCGAACAATTTTATTTAAATGCTGTTTGTTTAACTGAGATTTGTTGTTTTGTTTTTAATGAAAAAGACCCGGTCGGGCTCCATAAAATTCGTAAAATAAAAAAAGTATAAAAAAAAATGGTACACCGGAAATGACGCCTAGGTGACTACTTGTTTATTTTCAAACTAGTGCTGCAACACTAGCAACAACAAAAACAAAAACATGCTCTGAATTAACAAAAAACAAAACGAAAAAAGGAAAATAAAATAAAAAAAAACATTCAACTTAAACACACAACAGCAGCAAAATTTGTTAGTTTAAAGAGAATTCCGATTTGGTTGTTAAAAAAAAGGCTGTAAAAATTTTAAGCTCTAAGGAGATATAAAAAAATTGCAAAAGGAAAAGCAACTCGTTACATTATTATATTGTACTCGTATGCATGTATTGGTAAAGAACGGCAGGTGTGTTCAGTATGTGGGATGGTCATATGCATTTTATAGTGAGGTTTATGAGAGAACAACATTAAAGGCCAACAAAAAAAAAGGAACATTTTTTAACTGCTTTTTTTAACTGCTATAGATGTCTTACAGTGCAATAAAAAGATTTGTAAAGCTAAACTTATAACTACGCGATCATCAGTATCAGAACATTAACATGTTGCATGAGATAATTTACTACAAACTGCACCTTTTGTTTTTCTAACACAAAAATAAAACTTTTCTTAATACTGTTATTTCAAACGTTAGAGTTCAAATCATTTGAAACGGAAAATAGAAACTTGTGTAGCATAAAAATTAAATTTTTAATCATAAGCTTGTATATCCTTTGACATGCCTTTTTTCATTATATTGAAACTAAAAGTGCTTCGCTAATAGCGGTTTCGTCTCACAAAGAAATTGTTTATATTAGACCAGTACTCTGAGTCCCTACGCATGCAGTTCATTGTACTAGAACTAGAAAAATAGATTATAAGGAGGTTGAAAGCGGGAGTAGTGTTTTTTTTTTTTTATATTGGACTCTAGAGATTCCCTCTACTACAGCGCTACTGAAACTAGCAAAATAGGTTATAAGGAGGAGGAAAGAGGGACATTTGATTTAAAATATCGACTATTGTAACTAATAAGCAGTTTATTCCACAGAGCGAACACACATCTGAGGAACGAAATTTCTTAGTAATGTGTTATACATACCACCGGTCATTCCACCACGATTGGATGATGAACATACATTACGTATTAATATAGCGTTTCAATAACAAGAACCTCTTATCTCGTCAGAGTAAAATTCATTGTGGAAATGATAGAATTAACTGAAGTGCATAACAGTGCGGTGGGGCTCCAGTGAGTCAATAAAGTTTGCTACTCTACTGTAACCGATAAGCTTCATCGCTCATTTGGTCGAATAACCATTGAATTACAATTTTGGTCGAATATCGTAAATGTATATATGGTTTCCACGGCAAGACCCCCAACCTCGTCAGAGTAAAATTCATTGTGGAAATTATAGAATTAACTGAAGTGCATAACAGTGCGGTGGGGCTCCAGTGAGTCAATAAAGTTTGCTACTCTACTGTAACCGATAAGCTTCATCGCTCATTTGGTCGAATAACCATTGAATTACATTTTTGGTCGAATATCGTAAATGTATATATGGTTTCCACGGCAAGACCCCCAACCTCGTCAGAGTAAAGTTCATTGTGGAAATTATAGAATAAGTGACGTGCTCAACACTGTGGTGGGGCTCCAGTGAGTCAATAAAGTTTGCTACTCTACTGTAACCGATAAGCTTCATCGCTCATTTGGTCGAATAACCATTGAATTACATTTTTGGTCGAATATCGTAAATGTATATATGGTTTCCACGGCAAGACCCCCAACCTCGTCAGAGTAAAGTTCATTGTGGAAATGATAGAATAAGTGACGTGCTCAACACTGTGATGGGGCTCCAGTGAGTCAATAAAGTTTGCTACTCTACTGTAACCTATAAACTTCATCACTCATTTGGTCGAATAACCATTGAATTACATTTTTGGTCGAATATCATAAACCGTAAGATCATCGGATGGAGTGAAGTACGTCTTGCCAGACTTTAGAAAACAGAGGCAATTGAATGATTTGCTTGAGGCATGAAAAATATGATCGGTCCAGCCAACATCACAATGTATTGTCATTCCAAAAACATCAAAAGCACTCGATTCCTCAATACCTATACCATTCTAGAGTACTAGCGAAGCAGCTTTCACTGCCGTACAAAACACTAGTGGGCATTCCCAGCATTGCAATCGAGCCCGCTTTACTATCGGACTCGGAGATTGTAATAAGATCATTCATTATTCAATTTGAAATCTATATTTCGTTTCTTGGCAGCTATCTTGTATAGGCTGGGCTTATAGCTAAATGCGAATGGCAAATGCTTTTGTTACCTGCAAAAAAGTGAATATTTTAAATATTGGGCATTGAAAGTTAAGTTAGGTAAGGTAGGCAGGCCGCTAGATTCTCCAGCTCACTTGGGTCCTAAAGTCGTTTCCTTTGTGATTGTTTGAAAAAAAGGATTGCTATAGGGAGTGAGGGAGAGGGAAAGGAAAGGTGACAAACTGCTTAATGTAGCATTACTTGCTGATTTACTAGCCATCCACTGCTCCTTATGAAAGAAGCTAATACGACCGAGGCCAGACATAATAGGGCATTAAGGGAATATGCCCGGCGTTGATGCTTCAATGCCGGGCATGTTCCAAGGAGATGAAGGACCGTCTCCTCCTCTTCCTCGTCTTCGCAACTTGTGCAGATGGCATTATAGGGAAAGCCTAGCCGGGAAATGTCCAGTGATGACTGCTACAGTGACTCTCAAGTGAGGTCTGGACAATTTTAATAGCTCTCCGTTCCCTTAGAGTTAATTTGCGGCCACAGATTTCTTGATAAAAAGCATATGGGCGCTTTGAGCCATTTTTCTTGGGGACTTTTTAGCGTGTGTGTGTGGAGTTTTATTATTTTCCAACACGCTGATAAGGGTTGTCTACAAAAGGGATCTATGCGCCTATCCTCTAGAGTTGTTCTCTTTTTGGCTAGGCCATCAGCAATGTTGTTGCCGTTGTTGGATCCGTGTCCATTTACCCATTTTAGGTTTAGATTAGAATATCTCGCCATCATGTTTAAAGATGTGCGGCATTCTTGGACCAGACTGAAATTAGTATATATTCCAATCAGGGAGTTGATGGCGGCTTTGCTGCCCATTACTATCATGATATCGCTGGCGAGTATCTTGTGAAACGTCAGCTATCTGGCCAATATTTAAGCTTGAAGAACACTACATTTGTCTGATAGTCTGAAGGATATTTTAGTGTTAAATTCTTCTATGTAAACGCCACCTTCAACCCTATCCCCCTTCAGGATCCATCCGTGAAAGTTCCAGCTTCTAGAGGAGATTCCACGATTTGATAGACGAAACTTCTTAAGAGGAATGGTTTTGGATTGCAGTAGTCAATTAGATCGTGGACCAGGTCCCTTCCAATCTCAAGTATATTGGCATGTACCCACAGTCTTTGGGTCCATGCTACTGTCTGCCTGGCTTCTAAGTCACATGGTATCCAGCTCATAAGTGCAGGATGTTCTTTAGCTGGTGTTGTCCTCATGACCCCTGTGGCCAGTATTACCTTGGTTCGACTGACTTCTTCAATTTGTAGTCTATTGGTTGTGGAGTCGAGTAATTTCCACCATACTGATACTGAAAGCTGGTTATTAAAAAAATAAAAAATATATATACATCGGCACCCGCTTTAAAGGCCTTAACTGATGATGGGCCACCTCCATGAGGTGAAATATTCACGATGTACCAGCGTTCCAAAATATTTTGTTTCAGTATAAAAATTTGCTATTAAAATAATATTTTTCTGTCCGCTTGCTTTCGAAAATTTCCTTTTTCCATTGAAAATACTTACAAAAATATCAAACAAACAAAGAAGCAATGAAATTTAAAATTTATGTAACAAAAATAATTGGCGTTTTTGTTTCTTTTTTATCCGTTTTCATAAAATAGAAAATGAGAAAAACGGAGACGCGTAACTGACGCCCCTCAAAAGTAATCAAAGTTTGAAAGTGGCTGACTAAAAATGTAAAGTTATTTTCACAGATAATTTTATGGCGGGTAATATCTTCAAGACCACAATTTTTCGTGGTATACGACCGCTAAAATTATAAACTTAAATTTTGTGCGCATTTGGAACACAACAAACAGCAACAATATACGAGTATGCTAATAATGAAGACAAGTTGTTTAAAATTTTCCTATTACATCTAAGAAAGTCTAATTCAAGACATCTTATCGCGTTACTAGAATAGACTGCTGTAGAAAATCTTTGTAATACTACGATTCCATCACCATAAACTTGTTTACACAGCCATCAAACTTATTGTGCTTAAGTCTCCAGTTCCCTGAAGTTACTCGAATTTATGTTATTTTACCAAAAGATGACAAGAGTTCGTTGTCAAATTCTAATACAAAACACAATATTGTTAATTTTTTTTTTTTCTTTTTTGCATTCTTTCCTTAACACTTCATTTTACAATCTTGCTGGTTGTAGTCGTTCCAGCATTACATGTGTATATTTTGGTATTTTACACTGATTGAATTCCTTGTAAGCCAAATATGGATAAATGATATACAAGAAGACAAACACATTATGGCTGCTCTAACACACAAACCCTTCAAAATGCTTATTTATGCGGGTAAGTGTGAGATTAAGTGTGAACATTTATGTCATCCTCAATTAAATGGTATTTCCTTTGACAAAGTAAATGCTTGTCGTAAAAATGTAAATGGAAAACATATCCATCCAGCCACACATTCCTACGCTTGGGGAATAAGGCATAAAGGAAAGTTGGCTTGAACAAAAGTATTTCTTAACATCAGAGTGCGACGTTTTAGTAAAAAGTCAGCATGAAAAAAAAAACACAGATTCAATTATCCTTTTTAAAGTTAAAACTTTTTAAGGAACTTCCTTTTAAAAGCAAAAGAAAAAAAGATTGAAAACATTTGTGTTTGTAAGAACACCTTTCTGAAGAAGTGCCACTTAAAAACTATCTTCCAAACAGGATAAATTTTAAAAACGTATCTTGAAAAATTATCTCTTAAGAAAGTATTGTAATATTTGCAAGAATTATATATTAAAAATGCACCTTTTAGAGAAAGTACTTTCAAACAAAGGTACAAAAAAATTAGAGAGCTCCTTTGAAAATGTACCTAATACATTTACATTTCTTACACTAACATTTTTTTAAGAACATTTAATATAAGATTTTTAAAAAAAGAACTTTTTGAAAACAGAACTATTTAAAAACAGCAACAAAAAAAAACCTGTCGGCGAAACATCTGTTAAGAAAAGTACTATTTTAGCAGGAGAACAAAAAGAGATTTTCTAAACAATATTTTTCAAAAAACAATTTAAATAAGTGCCTCTTAAACACCTTTACCTTTAAATTTAGCATGTTTAAAAAATGTGTTATAATATTAATATAAAACAACATATATAATTTATTGCAAAAATGATATTTTAATAAGTAAATTTAATATTTTAAAACAATAAATTTTCTTTGTTTCTATTTTCCAAACTGATATAATTTTATTATATTATTGTTATTAGTATATTGGGCATGTAACTACCTATTATCTACAAAAAAAAAGTACTTTTTTAATGAGGATATGTTAAAAAGTATGCTTTGAAAAGGTATTTCTTAGCAAAGTGCATTTAAGAAAAAATTTTTTTTAACCAATATGTAAAAAAAAACTGTCATCAAAGTACCTTTGTTATTTATATCTTCTAAACATTTCTTATTAACAAAGTACCTTTTAAAAAGTCTATTGCAAATAAGTAACTTAAAAAAAGCATTTTATTTTGTTAAATTTTTGCTAAACTTTATATTTTTAAATTAAAAATTGTTTGGTTTGTACTTATGGACATCAAGAAGACAAGAAAAATAATAATCAAATTTTTAGCTGGGGCTTTTTCGTAGTCGCTACACTACTCATCATCTGTTCAAATCCCAGCTGGTGCTGATGAGTAGTGTAGTGACTATGAAACACTTCAAGTTCGTTTTTTTTTATTAATTACATCAAAAATTATCTTTAAACTATAATAAACACTAGTAAACAATATAAAATTTCTTTAATTAATTTATACAATGTCTCTAAAACTAGCGCTCTAGTATTAGTGCTACTAATTTGCTTTTTACAAAAGACATACAAAAAAATTATGTATATTTACAAATAGTTTATATAATTAATTATTAAAATATAGTACAACGAAAACTATTTACAAAAACAATGTTTGTATATTAAAAAAAAAAAATTTTTTGGGAGGCTAGAGGGTAATCTAAGTATAGAAAAATTTTTATTTTGTTAACCACCAAAACATTTTGGCATTAGAGTTTTGCGCTAATTTTAGGTCCTTTTTTGATGTACTTGTGTTGTGTCTCATATTACGCTGACTTTTATTACAAGCGATTGTTTTCATATTAGCCCGTCTAAAGGTATGGTATATGAGGGGAACGCCACTGTCATTTTAAATAACGCCTTTACTATCTAAGTATACAATAGCGTCTGGTGGGACAAATCCATTTTCTAAGGAATTAGTTATAGTTTATAGTTATAGCTGGTGTAATAAGAAGCCATTATATAATTATTTTTAGTACAATTACAACAACGTTTAATATGATTTCTTATTAAGTTAATGATAAAATTATCTATACGAATTATATTTGCTTTATTGTCAAGTTCGGTCTAATGTGAAAGTTTTGCTCATTGTTTTCTTCGTCTGCAATGGCGTGGTGCATCATGAATTCTTGCCACAAGGTCGTACGGTCAATAAGGAATACTACTTTGAAGTTATGCGACATTTGTTCGCAGCAATTCGTCAGAAACACGCAGAATTGTGGAAAAAACAATCTTTTGCACCATGATAACGCACCAGCTCACACATCGATGCTAGTGCATGAATTTTTGACTAAAACCGAAAACATTATCATGACTCAACCACCCTATTCATTGGACTTGGCCCCCGCTCATCTTTTTCTCTTCCCAAAACAGAAGACACATACGCAGTGCATTGTACCGAAACTAGGAAAATAGGTTATGAGGAGGGGAAAAGAAGGAGTAGTATTTGTGAAGATTTGACTTGAACTTTCCAACATTAAAACAGACAGGAAACACGTTTGCAGGCAACTTATTCTACAGCTTGTTTCAGAAGTATTTCGAGGATTGGAAAAAACGCTTTCATAAGTGTATGAAGAGACAATATAGTTATTGATAAATAAATAGATATTAATATATAGAATTTTTGTTCAACCTTATAATTTTTAAATTAAGTTTGTGGTTTATACATATTTTCATTGGGTTTAAGTTCAAGTTTTTCCTTTCGTAAGTTTTTTCTTAAGAAGGATTTTTTACAATAGAAATTTGCTGTGATCAATAAGAAGAAGACAAGGAAAATAATTATAAATAATATAAATAATAAAATCAAATACACTAGACTAGGGAACAACTACTCAGAAAAAATTATAACAATAATAAAATCTGCAAAATTTTTAACAACCCATGAACGGTATAATTTTTTTTTAACCCCAAATTGCCTGTCTGGAATATGTGCACCTCCTATAGGAAGATGCATTTTATTCCATACCACTCAAACATTTGCCCTAAGTTAGACAGCAGTGAAATTTGCCGTGAATTATTAATACCATTGTTACCTCTCACTTTCTGAATCGGAACATCTTTTGCCAATTTCCACATATTGAAGATATTTTTTATATGTACAAAAAAAGCAATTAAAAAATTCCTTGGCACTTAAAAAAATTCTGTTATATTTTTACTTTTTTATTAATTTACATTTTTATTTCATTTTGTTGCCTAAAGCTAATAAAAAGCCAATTGGCAAAGTTAAGAAAATTCTCCAAGAATTGTTGGGAGAAGAAAAAAAAACCAACTTAAGTTAAACAAATTGATAAAATATCAAGAGATTGAAATTCCTTACAAAATAAACGTGCCATATCTGCAAAACACTACAACAGCATGTAATCGAGTCGGGGCTGCTAAGAACGGCACAAACTGCCACTTGGAAACTGCATTTACTCGTATTGCAAAAACAACAAAATATTTGTCTTTTTAGCTAAACGTTAGACCATTTGCTAGAACACACATATTTTTTTAATTCGAAACCATTCTATCCTTTTTGCGTTTGCTTGGTGTGCCAAAAGTTACCAGAAACCGTAAAAATATCATTTTGGATATAAGCACCAATAAGTAGAAGTACAACTACAAGCAACTAAGCATCTTAAACAAGTTTTGCCAACATATACATATTCACACAATACACATGCATACATATGAAGTTGTACACTAACAGTGTTAAGGTTTTAGTTGGCCATATAAATGTGTGTCCGCTTATTCCTTCTCTCCTTTAGCCATTCTTTCATATTGGAAAGCTGTAGTATTTTACTTAAAAATCTACCGGTGCGTGCTGTTAAACGATAAATTATACACAATAATAGTGACTAGCTAGGAAAGAAAGAAGTAGAAAATAAGAAGAAAAAAATAATCGAACCAACTATTGAATTATGTCTTTTCTATGTGTGGGTGTCATTTTGCAATAAGAATAATTCGAAAATGATAAAAAATTACAAAATTGTATAATGAAACTAACGAAACGTGTTCAAATGATAACAATATAAAAAAAAATAAATTTAATATAAGTGTAATCAGAGAATACTTTAAGGTTTTGAAACAATTTATATAAAAACGCGAATAAAAAATATTGCTTAACATACCTTCAGAGGGTGCTTTCAGTCTTCTCTAAAAGGCAACTAAGAGAATAATTTTTTCTGAACTTTTTGTAATAAATAACTTTTTTCTTAAAGTAACTTTATAAGGGGTGCTCTTTTACTGTAATAAATTTTTAAGAGATTTTTCTCAAAGGTATTTTTTTAACAATTAATTTTATGAACCATATTTTTTATTTATTTATTTATTTATTTATTTATTCAATTAAGACAATAAGCCCATTGGGCCAAACTTACCTAAAGATATAACTTGGCTACAATTCATTACATAAGCAATAACATGAAATTAATTACAAAAATATAAGTGTAAAATATATTTAAACATACAAAAAAAAAAAAAAAAAAGAACCCTGAAATTAGCATAATTTATTAAATTATAACAAATTCTTTTATAGTTTATAGCATAATTTATTTTATATATGAAAAAAATTTTTAAGTATCCAAAAATACTTCCCCCCCTTCTGCACTACCAATGAGAACAATACGAGTACAGCAAGCTATTGTTGAAAGTGTGTTTGACAGAAAACAGCAAAATAAATTCAGAGTCTCGACATAATTTCTTTTTTAAAATTCGAAACGAATTTTGAAAACTGTCTTTCTTCATAAGGAATTATCTGATTCCACAGACGGGTAACCTTAACTACAAAGGATCTATTCATGACCATAGATGAAAAGAGTGGAATGATCACAGCATGAATACGTGTTGAAGAACCAAAACTAAATCTTTGGAGAAGATAAACGGGGGATAAATAAGCAATCTCAACTTAATGTAGTCATCAAAATCACATCCCAACAACTTTATTTCGAAAGGCGTTATGTGCCTAAAATCGCTATACTTAATACCGAAAATATAACGAGCACCTCTATTAAAACACTGTTATAGCTTCATTAAATTGTGTTGTAAAATTCCAGAAAAAATTTCTAAACCATATGTAAAAACAGGTAAACATAACGAAAGAACAACTTGCCTCTTCACTCGCTCCTTGGTTTTTTAAAACGGTGTAAGATGTACTTCACTCCATCCGACCGAAAATGGAATGCAACTCTCATGTTTGGGCCGGTGCCTCAAAGCCTATTTTGTGGTTACTCGACCGTGTGCAGGAGAGGACGAAGAAGCTCATCAGTGACTGTAGGGTATCCAACTCTATTGACTCACTGGAGCACCGACGCAGTGTGGGGTGCGTTACTCTGTTCCATCGTTACTACAATGGATTTTGCTCTGACGAGATTGGGGATCTTGTTCCCGAAACTTGCACATTTTTATGTAGCACACGTTCATCGTTCAGAGTTCACCCATTTGTGGTCGATTTGCCAAGGAATTGTACTGCGCATTACAGCTAAAATTCGTTTTTCAGCCGTACGCTTCGTCTGTGGAACAAGCTGCCTGCAGACGTGTTTCCTGTCTGTTATAACGTTGGCAGGTTCAAATCAAAAGTCCACAAACACTACTCCCTCTTTCCTCCTCCTCACAACCTATTTTCCTAGTTCTGGTACAATGCACTGCATATGTAGGGGTCATTCCCTGAGTAGTGGTCCAATAGAAAAAAAAGCTGTGAAAACCACATTGCTCTAATTTTAGATGGAATAAGTTGCAGATGATTATGAACCGACAAATTCATAACGCTTCGTAGATCAGCGTAGAATCTCTTCTGATAACTAGTCCCACAGCCATTATCATCACAAAGAAATTGCACATCATCAGCATAACAATACATCCTACAAAACTTTGCCTCCTGAAACAAATCGTTTATGTAAATCGTAAATAGTATCCTGTGGAACACCGCGTTAATTATTTTGTATGCAGGACGTTTAGTTGCTGAAATGTGTATATTGAGCTCTTTTGTCAAGAAAAGAAAATACAAGCTTAACCGCCGCTGACACAGCATAAAATAGTTCAACGAATCAGTCTAAAAAAACCCAACGCAGTATTGAATTTCCTATCCAAGTTGCTCCTTATATTATAGTTTTTTCTAAACCCAGACTGGTAGACGTGTAAAAACGTACTTGCATGTTTGAGTAACTGGTGCCTTAAAATCACTTCGAGTATTTTAGACGTAGCAATCAAAACACTGATTGGCTTAAAATCCGATATTAAACGGGGTGATTTTACAATAGCTTTATTTACATAGAATCATAATTTTGTCATCCTACACCGTATTAATTAAATAAACGACATTCCTGGATAAATCATTCAATTGTGTTTATTTACAACTAACTATGTTACATATATGTTTAATAATATAAAATAAAACTACAAATGATTATAATATATATTTTAGTTTTTGAATAAATAAAGATAATTCGCCATCAGGTTTCACAATTGCAAATCAATTCGACTTCAACTGGTTTTAGCATCTACTAGCTAGAATAGAAATAAATTAAAAATTAATAAAATTAAGTACTTTGACAACAATTGCATATTTAAAAACCATATTAATATGGTTGATCGTAATATAGTATGAATGTTAACACCTATAGTATGGTTAGTCATTAATATTCTTTTGGTTGTAATAATAGTATTGTTGGGCACAACCATAATATGCTTGACCAACAATATGTTTGAATTCATCCTAGCATTGTTGATTATAACATACATACAAATATTAACATTTTAACATACCTTTTAATTTCTGCACACGATTTATATGCATTTTTGCATTTGCTCTAAGTTTCAGCATTTTTTTTTTTTTTTGCTTTGGTTTTTACATCAACAAAAAGTTTTTTTAATTAAAAACAAAAAACCTCCTTTTTATAACAAAATCACAAAACTAAAGAAAAAATTTATGCTAACGGCCCATTCGTTAATGTTGACAATAGTAAGTTTATTCTGTGAACTTATATATGTTATATGTTTGTAAATGTATCATAGAAATGATAAAAACAAATATTTTAGTATTGGGTGCAATCAAAGCTATTGTAATTTAAAAGAAAATTACGCACAATACTGACATTGCATGCAACCATATTCTGAAATTGATAAATGGTAACAATAGATTTACGGAAATGTAAACGAAAACATAATTATGGTGAAACAAACTATAATTAAATCCGCAATAGGCTGTTTTTAACAATAATACTTAATAATTATAAATAGCTTGTTTTCCATGTTTCCCAGCTATTTATAATTTTTAATGGTATAAATGGTAGAAGCTAAAAATAGCGAATAAAAAAACTTAATTGTTTGAATAATACTTAATATTATGGCGTATATAGCAACGTTGCTGTAACCATATTGTAAACTGCCTTTTCTTTGAGTGAACAAACTACAATTAAACCGATAATACGCTACACAACGCTGTAGAATATATACTAATGTTGTCGCAACCATATATCTAACTTTATTTTGTTTGCGTGTACACTTGTTCATAATACGAACGAAGACAGACTGCGATGGGAGTTAATACCTTAATATATAATTTTCTAATAAAAATTGATAAACTCAACTATAGATTCTATCAGGCTCAAAAACGTATTTCTCTTTTTATTTTGGCTTTTTTTTTAATACGTTTCCACTTTATTTGCCAAGTATTTGATAAATTTTCAACCACTTTTCTTAAATACACAAATAAAGACGTAACTATACCCTATTATATTACTGATTACAAAATAAATATATGAAGTATTTAACCAAAGTAAAATATTTGCACTGCTTAAGCAAAACGAATGTTACTACAAAGCTTAACATTTTAACGCCAAAAGAAAAGCGGAGCAAAAAAAAATATATAAATTGAAGCGGAAATGTAAAGGAAAAAAATATGTTCACTTCATTTAAGCCTAATTTATAGTGGTGATGTTACAACGGCAACCAAAGAAAAAAAAAAAAAAAAGGGTAAAACTCGAAACATGCCTTACTAGTACAGCTAAAGCCTTTTTAAGGATAAAGACACAGGCAAGTAAAAAAAAAATCCCTTAACTTAAATCAACACAAAAAGTTTAACAAAGACATATACTCTTTAAGATAAAAGCAAATACGAAGGAGTATAAAGTTGTAAAACCCTACTTATGCTTTACTTTATCCGTTACCAAGAATTTCGAGTGAATGTATGGAAAAAAAAGCGACACAAAAAATTTTTCCCAACAATTTTTCTTAAGTTGTCACTTGTAACACAAGTTTACACACTTTGAGAATTTTTCCATGCCATTTATTTCGTTAAGCGAATGAACACACAGCCAGACGACATCTACATAGAAAATCTTTAACACATAAACACACCAACTGGTTTCCTTGCGGGAAATGATGCTTTAAGAATTAACTAACAGCCTACATACTTCTCGTACAGTTTAACTTCAAGCACCCTCATTTACTGCTAAAAATAATTGTTAAATAAAATAAAACCAGTTATTTCATTTAAAAGATAAAGAGTTACAAAACATGATTGTTTTGCGGCGATTGCCCAAAATGTAATAATAAAACATTTTCTTTCAAATAAGTATTATTTAATGCTCGCAAAAACACTTTAGGCGATGATAAACCACTATTTGAGATCCACTTCAAACTTCGTCACGAACAGTTAGAAGAAATGATCAATTCGTCATTCAAATCAGGTTAACAAAATGCAAATTGGCTGTTTGGAGTTCAAGCTGCTTGCTTACCAGAGATCTGCAATGAGTATCATACTTTCGAGTACACTTTGCTTTTTTATCATTAAAATTAACTTCTGATCGTTAAGGTCTTAACACAGATTTAGTTTGTACGTTCCTTTCTGTTCTAAATCAGCTGTTTGAATTTATATGTGCATGATTAGTTACTTTTTCGTTCTGTTCTGTTGCGGACTAATCTGTTGAAAATAGAATCCCCAATTGGTAGTGCTTCACTCTCTATAGTTTATTGTAATTTAAATTATAATAAATTTGTAAATAAATAAATAGAATCCACCGTTAAGTGACAGCCAGATATGTGTATGCTTTACTTCTTTCTGGTATGGAAAAGTTAATTTTTTATTCATATGCATATAGTTTTTTTTATCAAAAGCTAGAAAAATTTGTTTCAATTAAATATTTTTAAAAAATAATTCATTTTTATCAATTAAGCAACTAGGGATAATCAAAAGAATATTGTTTTAGCGGGGAAAAATTTTATTTTGTATAAGAAGTGTCATAAACTCTGCAGATTGTGAGAAATAAAGGGGCTGTGTGATCGATATTTCTAAACTATTAATTTATTTCGTTTTTTGCTATTTCACACAATATAATTTTTATGTACATATTTTATTATTCATTCCAATGTTTTTCTTTAAATTATGCTCTACTGTAAAAACAGCTGAATATTTTCACGGTAAAAGTAATTGTAAAATATTTGCTACAAAAAAGGACGTTACAGAACGATAACGGAAAGTAAAAACTACTGAGGCCCTTAGTTCTATATACTAGTAGTTATAAACAACTTGAATGTTCGTTGTCGTTATCTGAAAACAAAACGATCCGTTATGGGACTGAAACAGTTTCGTGCACCATTCATTTGTTAATACCATAAAAAAGTTTCAATTCGCTTATGAAAGCTCCATAACCCATAAGCAATGAAAACTTTGCGTAGCATCGCTTTTTTATTTTTTACAACTCCGGTAATGTTGCGAAAATAGTTCGTGTTACGGAAAACTCTTACATGAAAATATGAGAATTTCGTTATAGCTACTAAACAGTGTAGTATATAAAGGAAATATTTCACTGTATTAATGTCAGACTTTCGTAGCAGCTTTGAAACAAGGTAGTTAAAATAAAGCACATATTTCATTATCTGTACTAATAAGAGTATATAAGGATAAGCTTGTAAGTTGGTATGTTCCGGAACAATGTCGAAAATAAAAATCTAATAGGAGTTAGGAATACATTTGAATCCTTTAGAGCCACTCTAGGACCGTTTAGAACCTTAGGGGATATTTTGTTTAAACCGATCTTACATTTTACCATTCGTGGACCGAGAAAAGGATAGTTATGAAGCTTTAAGTGAGTTTTTAACGTTCCCAAATTTACTTCGATGGGCAACCAGGCGCCCTTTCTCATAACTCTTATTTTTTGGGTCATGGTATTATCCATTTTTCCTTCAAGCTCCACAAAATGAACGGGTCTAGCCTTTCAAAGTCCAAAAATCATGTATTATCCTCTATAGTATGTTCAGACATACACAATTATTGAAATTACCGCAATTAACGCCTTAACTGAGTTCAATATTCCATACAAAAAGTCAATTAAGTTATTAAACAATTAGCACTAAATTGTTATAAAATTTAACAGAATTTTAAAAACAACACTGTTGCAGGTATGTTCAGTGAGCAAAATCATTCACAATAGCTATAAATGTCATAAAAGTAAAATGAGTCAAATTGATAGTAAGTTTATTAAAATTAAATTTGTAATAAACCGGTAATAAAATCAGTTGATTTTTAAAAAAATAGTAGACAAAACTAAAAAAAAACGAATGGGTTAGAGTGAGATTAGTGAAGCAGCTCTTCATGGCCCGAGCAATATAAATGACCGGCGTGGGCACTGCAAAGATCATCATATCGCACACAAGGGTCACAAATTAAAATACTAAGATTTTCAGGTGAGACAAAAAACTGTTTATGTAAAATTGATTGTAATATTTAAAGAAAATATTGCTATTATTACCATTATGAAAAAATTTAATATTAAAGAAGGTTCTGCTATACTTTTTTTCAATTTTGTATTATGTTTGCGAAAACATAAAAAACTGACTTTTATCAAAAAAGTCAGTTTTGAAAAATTTTGAGTTGTGACCATTTTATATTTAGGGTGCGATATTTATGCAGAGACGGCCGATGAGCCAATGGCCCCTGCGGCCCAACTGACACAAGTAAATTTTTAAAATTTCACACAGCGCTAAAGGTATTTATATATAAACAGAAAATAAAAAAGTGTTTTCAGTGTTTTTTTTATGAATTTTGAAACAAAACAATAATCATCTGAAAATGTGTAAACATTTTTCTTAAAATTAAAGTATTTGTAGAAAAGTAAAGCTGAGTATGGAGGGAGTATGCTAATTGAGTGATGTTGTAAATTTTGTATGTAGGAACAGACAAAATATGATTGCCAACTACCCGAAAATTGACTCAATTAAAAGTACATGTCTGAACACGCTATTACTTAATGTATATGAACATAATAGTGAAAGGCCAATTTAAGCAATTTGCGGCAACGAGCGGCAACCACCTGTTCTATTTGCCGCTTGAGTTCATTTGTTGTAGGCAAATGAACGCGGCTAATTGAAGAAAAATTTGTGCCTCAAAGATTAAACAAAAAAACACTTTGATTTTTTTAAAGCCAAAATCAATAAACAAATTCAATTGTTGAACTTCCAAACCCGAAAATTAATATTCTATTTGTTTCCTCTACTTTTTGGTTTGAAAAATTGAAGCGGCAAAACGAAAAGTTAGACTGAATTCAACATTGCCGCTCGGCCGCCTTTAACGGCATTGCCAAACTAAATTTAATATGTTGAAATTTATGTACGAATATTTTTATAAAAATATAATTTTTTGTAAATGGGTCACATTGTTGCCGCCCGCTGCCGCATGCCGCTTGCATTGGCCTTTCACTATAAGTATAAATTAATTTTTTTTTTTTTAAGTTTCTATAAACTACATTTTAAGTTCCTGTTTAACAAAACTGAAACAAAAGCTCATTAATTCATTGTCATTGTAAGCAATTATATTAAAGTATAAATTTTTTAACTACTGTGTTATAAATAAATTGTGACTACTTTATGATGGTTTTCCTTTTTCTTTTTTTTCCATAAATTGTGTTGTTTCTTGATGACTTGCCTGTTTTGCAATTGTAAATTCCCTTTTCTCAGAAATTTGTTCAAGGCACTATTCTGTAGTACAATTTATTTAAATGAATCTGTTTCCTTTTGCTATTTATTTCAGTTCTATTTGCTCCCTTCCCCCTCCCCCTGCAAGTTTTTGGCTTAAAGTTTACTTTCGTTGAATTTTTGTTTTATTTGCTTTCGTTTTGTTGTAGTATTCTCTTAAAAATTCTTAACCAGTTTTCGTTGCGAATTATTTGCCAATGTAACTGCGTGGGTGTCTGCCTGGCTGCGTTTGTTAAAGTTTAAAAAGTGACATGTATATCTTTGTTTTGGGTTAATAAAGAAAACATATATAAAGAAAAGAAATGTTAAGACATAACTTGGGGTAAAATATGAACAAATATTTGCCTCATTGAACTAAATTAAGTGTTACTTGTGTTTTGCGGTCTTATTTTCTATGGCAATTTGAATTTAATATTAGGATTTTTCTTTTCAAATTAAAAATCAAAATTTCATTGCAAAGAACGATTACGATAATTTTCGCAGTGGAGTATTTTTAAACTTTTTTAAGTAACTTTTAAACAATGTTAAAGTGTTTACTTGATGTCTTTTATAATTAAAACTAGTTGGTTTGTGACAACAAATTGGTCGCATTTAAAGAGATTTTGATAATATAAATTGGAAATTCCAACCAAATAATAAATTTTGCCTTTAAATAATTCTTAAGTTATAAAAGAAAAACCTATTTCAAAAACACTTAATAATCCGCCATGTCATAGAATTCACTTCTGTTCGGAAATGAAATTGAATCGGTTTTTTAGTTCTTCAAAAAACGAACAGTTAAAACTTTTTCGGAATGAAATTAATTCTATAAGATAATACTAATTTCATTCCTGCAATTTCATTTCGAAAAGTTTTTTAGTCCTTCGTTTTTTTGAAGAAGAAAAAAAAAGAATTCAATTCCGTTTCCAAACGGAATTAAGGTCTGTGACATGGCTGAATGTATGAAGAAAAAATTTCCATTAAAAACTACTGACTAAGGAAAAAATCTATATTCTAAAGGAGATTAAAGACCTGTACTTTGAAGGAGATTCTTTAAAGAAATATCCTTTAAAAAAATGTACATTTATAAAAATTTGCCGCTGAGAGTTGCACCTCAAGAGGAAGAAATTCAAGAGTTATTTTCAGTTAAATGCTTGCGCCTCCGTCTGCTGTGAAATCTGTCATGCGATCAGCATATAAACTATCTCAAGTCAAAGATCTCGTCAGCTATTTGGCTTGTATACAAGTTTAAATTTAAATTTGATGTCAACACAAAACTGCTTATATATGAAAATCTAATACCAGGTCATATTAATTACCTAGCATTGATTTATATTAGCAAAAAATAAATGTTGAATTCACAAACTCAGTCGTATCGAGTATCAATGTATTTGGAGAGAAAATTTCAAACACATAACTTCAAAGCAAAAACAATTTTCAAATTTATTTTTTGCGAGTTTAGTGTTTGTGTTTGAAATTGTCTCTCCAAATACATCGATACACGATACGACTGAGCTTGTGAATTCAACAAAAATAAAAATAGCTACAGATTTGAAATCTCTGCAAAGACTTCAAAGCAAAGCCCTGAAACCGTGGGAAATCTACCAATAACATACCCAACAATTTCTTTATATTCCGATCGTTTTTCTTCAATTTTAACAATTTATGGTACTTACAAATTACAAATCTGTTCATATGTGTAAAAATTTCTACACCAGGGGTGCCCAAAAGTGCGAGATGAAAGAGCAAACATCAATATATTTAAGGAAAAACTATTGCGAAAGTGTTCTTGCTTTGCAATTCTGTGTGTACACAAACACATTTGTATATTAAAGCTAACAGCCTATAGCTAAGTGCTTTTTCAAAAACCAATGAGCGCCAAGCGCATATGGCTTGGACACTTCTGGTCTACGTGATATAGGTAATAATACAATACTATTTATGCAAAATCAAAATTCTTTTAACACACGCAATACTGAACAATTATGAATAGAATTTTACCGTACTGAGGAAACAAAAATAGAACACTCAGGGTGTAAAGAATTTAACAACTTATCTCTCAATACAAAGTTATGTCTTACACTTCCGAGACTTAAAATATTACTCAAAGATTTTTTTAAAAAGTAATTTAACAGAACTTTTATAAACAATAACGCTTTTAGTATTTACACATACATAATTAAAAACTGATGTATTTAATTATTGAATATATTTTTAGTAATTTCCTTGCCAATTAGCATCTTTAATGACTTATTGACGAGGTACTAAACTAAAATTGTAATAATTATAAGATAATAAAAAATTCAAAAACAGGTTGCCAGAAATTATAACGTTCAAAAGCAGCCCCGTTTTTAAAAGACACAATGCCTTTAAGAAAATGTCTCAGCACATGATTTTGATTAGAGGAATTTATTGCATTATTTTTGCTTTTTATTCTTGTGCTTCAAACTTATGTGTAATATTACTTGCTGGCTAATTCTTCAGCTAGAAGGGTTTATTGGTAATGTAAGTGGTTTAATCGCCTTAAACGGAAATTTGTTTTCCACAGAAATAGTTATTTGCAAACGAAAGGGTCTGAAAAAGTATAATAAAATTGTAAAATAGCTCCTAAAAAATACTCAATTAATTGTAGTTTTTAGAGACACGAACACAAAAATACTGGGCTTGGTTAAGCAGCACATAAACATCAATAGCTGGTTAAGGCTTGTATTGAAAACGTGTTTCTTTAATGGATTTTGGTAGTTTATAGAGCCAGTGTTGTTATGCTCATTATTATACTTTATTGAACAAATATGTGTTATGCCTGAAAGTATGCACAGTTTTTTGTTTACTTTGTTATCCACAAAGAAACCGATATTGCAATACACTGAATTAATAAAAAGTGGTTGCATGTGGTTTTTGCCACCAAATAGCAACTGCTTACAATGGAAATAATATATCTGGTGAAATTTGTCCAACTTTTTTTCCATGTCCTTATGTGTTTTATTACGGTCTGCAATTTCCATATGTCTTAACTGGCCAAGAATGGTTTATTTTCCCACGATACTGCAGTTTAAAAAAAAACACCGTCATTACATGTTTTAAAACTATTAGCTTTCCTAATGTTAATAACAATGTTTGAACACAGCAGTATTGCAATTTCCTTTAAATAAATTCAAACTAAATAACAGAGAATCGGAGTAAAAAAATAATTAAACCAAATTAAATCTTTAACATGAAAACACATGTTTTATTTGAATAGAAAAAACCGTAAATGCCAAGAATAGAAAAGCAAAAAGGACAACAATAATAACAATTTTCAAAACCCTTGAAAAAGAAATAAAAAGGATTCAAATACATACTTATAAATAAAACAAACAGAAAAAATTTGTTATCCTTAAACACGTTCTTAAGAGAGTGCAAACGGTTGCTTAAGTACTTAAGAACAGTTAAAGAATACTGAAGGACTAGAAGGGAAGAATGAAAGATGTAGCAAAAATCGGGGTTATTCACTCCAAATTAAACGGCCACAAAATAGCAGGATTGTTTTTTAAAGGATATTTTAAAGTTAAAAAAAACTTATAAAAATAATCAAACATATTTGATACGGAACAAAGTGGCTAGGGAAATCGAGGCATTGTAGGGCACTATTTGCTGGCAAATAAATTTTAATAATTTGAACACGTTTAGTTTTTAATGAATGAATACTTATATATTATTATTTCGAGTAAGGATACAACGTCAGGCTGTTTCTTGCCTCAAATAAGGCTGGATATTCTGCAAAAATTAATAACAAAATTCTACAATTGAAACTTCAAATGTTTAAACTCATAAACTATTTCCAAGTTGTATTGGAGTTTAGCCAAAAAAAAAGAAAATTATTTTTTGTTGTTGCCAACGGGTAAGTTAGTAAACAACAGGCCGTACAAATTGATTAACTATTAGCTCTTCTTTGAAAAGCTTTTCCTCAACTAATTTATAAATAAGTTGAATTGATTTTATAAAAACGCTAGAATACCAAAAGATCTAAAACCTTAGGAAAAGGTTTGAGTTACCACCCAAAATGGTTAAACTAAAAGGACAGTACTGTTAATAATTCTGAAATCTTAAACTTCAATCTTTGCATTGTGACTTTATTACACTAAAGTAGCATTATGGCATTTTGTAAAAGTAACTACGTCATTATCAACTATTTATTGGGAGAAGAACACTAGCTAGCAGTCAGCTTATTCCCTGATTTTACTAGATTATTGACCCCACATATTGGGTATTTATAAGTGTGAGCCGGCAACATTGTTTTATTTGGCATCCCCCTCTTAACAGCTGATAGTTTGCCACTGTTTAATTTGGTTTGGCATCTCGTTGCAAAGAGATTGTAGCAGAGCAATTTTTGTAAGCAGGATGAAACACAAATTGATACTGAATATCCACCGAAAATACTTTTCTCCGCTGAAGCGCATTTTTGTTTGAATGGGTACGCAAATACGCAGAATTATCACGTTTACAGTGAATGTGCTTTATGAACAACAAATTTGTGCTTTATGGATAACAATTTTGAATGAATGTTATTGTCTATGGTAAATATGTTGTATATGGTAAATATTATATGGTATGTATATGATAAATATTATAAGGACTAAACATATGCGTGGTTACACTCAAAGTTTTTCAATGTTTCTTATAAGGACTGTTACTAATGAACTGCTAATTAGACTAACAAAATTGTTTTACTTCTTATGGGACAGAAAATTGAATACGTTAGTAAGAGTAAAGCAAGACAACAGCATACACAATGAATCATTGAAATACATCAGCACCTGCCTTGACGGTCTTATTTGATGGTGGATCAAATCTACTAAGTGAATTATTCCCTATTCTCCACCGCTCATGTGTGGCTTGCAAGGCTCACACATTTTTCGTAGCCATATGAACAAACCCCTTGCCTTCTAATCTCTCGTGTGTGCAATTCCACAGACATACAAAGAAGAGAATAACCATTAGCCAACTCATCTGCCTTATCATTACTACTGGCTCCTTACACTACAGGTAAATGTTACACGACAATAACATCTCGAGGGTTGTTAGCCCCCGAAAACAGGCATGCATGATAATTATCAGGCACGACTAACTCCCTCCTTGCCATTTTAGCCAGTGTTTCAGGCAAGATGTAGGCACCTCAACCGTGATGAGCACAGGGATGGTCTGCAAGCAGCACTTCCAGGCTTTGCCGGTCCACGTTCACCCTGGGTGAGGGCTTCAAAAGTCCAACAAAACATAAGTCATGCAACTTCTTACCGTTTTAATTGCCCTTTACACCCCCGAAAGTGGAGTTACCTTATTAGACGTACACCAAGGTACACCAAGGCAAAGTGCGCTCCTCAGGGTAAACAGAACTATCATCATGGTTTAATTGTTTTTGCAATACTATCTGTTATACTAATATATAACAGGTTTTGCCTTGGCGCATTCCTAACTTAGGCGCTCTGTTTTTCGGGGAAAAGAGGGGAAGGGGTCCCTCGTTTGGTGCGGCAAACAAAACTCTAGGAAGCCACATGACTTATGTGGTGTTGGCTTCCGAAACCCTTACAAAGGGTATAAATTGGCAGAACGGGGATCAGCATGGCCCCCGGGTAGTTTTGCTTGCGGTTCGACCCGGGCTGATCATGGTTGAGGTGGCTGTAACGTTCTGGCTGTGGTTTAAACCTAAATCGCAGGAAGGGAGTGTTAATATCCTTGATAATTGTTTGGTGAGGGCTTTTTTCTAGGACTAACAATCTCCCGAGGAGCTGTTGCCTATACAACAGATACCTGTACTGTGAGGAACCAGTGGCGATGGTCGACGGTTGAGTTGGTTTAAGGGCTGATGCTCTTAGTGGGCTTCGGCCTATCAACCCATTAAGCCTTGTCTTCCATTGATTGCTGGGAAATTTCATACAGGAGGCATTAGAAGGCCCGAACTCCTTAACAAAAAGTTGCTCATATAGCCGTAACCATATGGCAAGAATTGCTACCTGTGTGAGCCTAGTCAGCCAAACGGGGGCGCTGGTGAACAATTCACTCCGTGGAACTGGTCCAGGTGCTGATGTTAAACTTTTTCACAACTGTTACACTAATGTAAGCCTTTAATAGGGCCATGATTAGAAATTTTTTCACATCTCATTAATTTTGCTGACAAGTGGTACCAACAGAATGGATCCACAAAAATTGACATGCACTACAAATGATTTACACAAAGAATAAGTTCGTGTAATTGCCCAATTAATTAGTCAGCAAGGTCGTATAATTTAACCACATTGGATTATATGTTTTATTTTGAAATTTTTCAAAGAAACTTATCTATGTCTTTGAATCATTTAACTACCGTAAAATTTTTTTGAAAATTGGCGTTCCCTATTCCACCTTATACGCGTTAGTCATGGTAGCCTTACGGGTGAAATCAAATTCAAACATTAATGCCATAAAAGTTTCTATTCAACAAAGTTCCTTTCATTGCTTTTCCATCCCTGGTGCATAACATACAATTCAATAAGAGCAGTCTTTTTTCTGTGAAAGTAACCAATTGTCATAATACAAATACTTTGTAATTAGACGATTATACAAGGAGTTATTATGAGCTGTTTGATTACAAGTTTATTGATTAATTATTGCTTTTCTGCATCAGTAATTTAATTGGATACATGAGTTTTATTTATTTAAAACTGAAAGAAAATATTATGTAGACTTCTGTGTGTTCACAAAAAATGTTTGAAATATAGAAAAGTACGTTTTCTTTCATATTTGTACTTGCCACAAAAAGTTATAATGTAAATAATTAAAATCACACTAAACAAGGACATTGAAATAAACTTCAGGCAAATATCTTCCTCCAGTTCAAGCTTTAAAAATATCTAAATTTGCATATTACTTGTAAAAAAAAAAACAAGCTGAAACACATGAACAAAACACTCAAGTGCTTAACACTTCTTTTTTGACATTTACATGCACAAAGCGCAACAGCAACAACAACAAAAACAACAACAACTGTGACAAGTGCGGTGTGTGGGCTTGAAAATACAAAACCCATCATCATGTTTGAATTATTATTTTACAAAATGGAATTTATTTAACGAACAAAATCCCCACACGTCTGCATGCAAAAAAGTTAAAATAAATACATATCCTGCCACATCCTTACACATCCTTGCCAGCCTTAGAATAGATATACGTACATGTATGTATGCATGCTAAACCATGTATAGCATGACATCCTCGAAATTGCTTATATAATCATATTTTTCTGTTTTTCCCTGCATAATTCTCCATTTTTAATATGCATATCCTTGATAAAGAATTGCATTTTCAATGGTCCTCTTTGGTAAGCCTTTTTTTCCTTTCTTCCTCAACAACTCAGCCAACATCGACACGCTGATGATGAGAAACGTTCAAGTGCAATTTTAGAAGTTTCCTTGTGTTTTTGTTGTTGTTGTTGTTGTTGCATGGATTTCTTTGCTCATATGAGTGCAATAATGATGACGAAGTTGCTATTGAATACAAAGAAGAGGACGTTTGTAAGCACGAGTATGTATGTATGTATGTATGTAGTTCTCTACAATGGCGAACAAACACCTTTTGCATTTATAATAAAAACATATTAACTTTTTTAACCACTTTACGTGCTAAACGTGTTTTATGTGTTTTCTTTATGACTCTACTTCAGAGGTTTTCAAAGGAATTTATATAAAAGAAAACAAGTCAAAAATTTCATGACTTTTTATTATATGGCAATAAAAAGTATGGCGATATAAACAAATTATTATAAGTGGTTGTTTGTTGGCTGCTTAAAAAGCGGCTGACTGTTGACATGAACAATGGATAAAATACAGTGACGTGCAAAAAACTCAAATAGGTGAGTTGCTTGAAATTTTAAGAAATGCACAAAAAGAAAAGGATATTTTGAGAAGTTTGAAATATTTTTTTTTCAATATTATCAAATATTGCTGTTGAGCAAGAGATATACACTTACTTATTTTGAGAGAAAAGTTTTGTTTATTTTAAAACACTGCTTAAATATAGCGCCTTTAAGCTATATGCCGCTATTGGCTTGCGGAGATTGTTTTATATCAGCACCTGTCTTGTGGCCAACTCCACAAGAAGAATTATTCACGATTTACCAGCACCCCCGAGTGATTTGCCAGATCTCAACTTTTCACATAAGTTTGTAGCCGTATAGACAAACCCCTTGCTGGAGAGTTCAGGCCTTCTAATCCCTGCTGAATGCAATTTCCCAGACAGGCAATGGAAGACAAGGCTTAATGAGTTGGTAGACCGAAGCTACCATTAAGGCATCAGCCCTTAAAGAACTTGCTAACCCTCACTTATGGTTCGTTATATTACAGGTATTGCTAGGAACACAACTGCGACGAACGACGAATATTTGGTCGCGAATATTCCTCGCCAAAAATAAAACACATTGGTGTATATGAAAATGCACACGTTGGTCGAAATTCGTCATACTCAGCGAAAGTTGAAATAGATTCTAATTTCTAATTGTTTCATCAGCGAACGACGAACAAATCAGTATCAGGTGACCAGGTTTCTTACATAAAAAAAGTATTTTTCATGACATAATAATTTTTATTATTTATATTAATCCATGTAGTAAAATATGTATGAAGATGTTTTCAAAATATAAAACACCTGAGATAATTTGTTCAAAAATCCTTCTTTCGGATGGGATTTATATAGTTTTACTTATAATATGGCCACCTTAGTATTTATACTCATTTTTTTTCTTTGCATGGAATGTAAGCAATGTTCGTTGATATTGTGCTTCACACGACGAATTTATGCAACGAATATTTACCGGCAAATTCGTCGCGATGGGCGAAGTTCGTCGTTCGTCGCAATTGTGTTCCTAGCATATCTATTGCTACCAGTGTTGCCAGGATATTTTTTGTGAAATCTCTATCATAGCGCATCAAGATCGTTATTTTCCCTACAATCAAAGAAATATTTCTCTACATTTTTCCCTACGCAAGTTTTGATTTAAATTTTAAGCAAATAAATTATTTTAATACGATGTTTATTGTAAATTCAAACAGGAAGTAGATAAGTTAAATTAGTATTAAAAATATGAATTAAACAATTCATGTGATTAGAAATGTAACCGCAAAGTGTTCTGAAAAACGCTTAACTGACAATTCCATACAATAAGCCAAAAATCTATCCTTTTTCTTTCCTACATGTGGAAATAAACAAATAAATATGTAAAAAAAGGAAAAAATCCCTATGTCTGGCAACACTGATTGCGACACAACACCACCCCGGAGGTTGTTAGCTCCCCGAAAACCTGTATTGCAGCATATTTATCAAGCAAGACTTATTCCCCTTCCAGTGATTTTAGATTTAAACCACACCCAAAACCTCAACCATAATCAGATGGTCAGCAATCGGAACTTCCTGGAGAATTGCCGATGCCCGTTATGCCAATTAACTTTTGGTGGGGGTTTCGCAAGTCCTAGACAACACAAGTCATGCTGCCTTCTAGGTTTTTATTTGCTACAACAAACGAGGAACTCCTACCCGCCTAGGCTTCGGAAAGAAGAGTGCTCTGGTTAGCTGTAGACCTGTGCAAAATCTGTGAAAGATTTGGCCTAAAACTTTGAAGCTGGAAATTAATACTTCTAACAAAAGTTTCTTATTTTCATAAACATAAAAAAAGTATTTTCAAGATAATTTTGAAATTTCTTTATTGCAAGTAATTTCTGAAAACCGCTATTTTTAATAGCACAATTGTTGTTTTGTTTGATATTTGTAACGTATGTATTTCTTTTGAAGCCTAGGATTATTCTCTTTATGCATTTTTGTATTATTAAATATTTTTGCATATAACATGCACCAACATGCTTCGCTGCAATGCACAATTTTTGTTTGTAATGTGCAGTTTCTGTTTTAATTTAAATTCTTATTTCACGAATTCCAGCTTAAAAAAGGAATCTTTACGAACTATTTTCATATTTAATTGTATTTTTCCACTTAATAATTTTCCTGAATTTAAGCATTAAAAGCGAACAGGAGGAAAGGACTTGAGAATTGTATTGTTCGTTTTGATGTTTTTTGCAGTGAAAATAAAATAATTTTTTGTAAGTGTAGTTGTAAGTACTTTACTTTTCCACTTAATCATTTAATAATTTTAATTTTTTTTTTTTTTTTGTTGTTTTCTTATTATTTTTACGTTTATATGCTTTTCATTTATGGTCTCCTTTTTCCCATTTATTTATTCATTGTGAGAAAAATTATTTCTCTCTCTCTCTCTCTCTCTCTCTCTCCTTTTCGCTGCTGTCTTGCAGTTGTATGTGTTTACGGTCTGGTTCAGTTGTTATGAATGTGTTTTGTGTGTGTTTTGTATTTTTGTGCTTTAACTCATTATAGGATTTTCCACTGGATTGCATTTTTATAATGAAAAATTGCTTTAAGGCATTAAAATGTGGCTGAAAATCTGCAGATGCCTGTTTTGATACTTTTTAAATGGCTGTTTATTAAATCGAAGGATTTTTTAAACTATAACACGTAGTGCTTTGCATAAGAAGGAAAGACTGTATCTATTAAAGAGAAAATAACAGACTTTAGCCTCGATTTATTTTATTTTTTTTTAAGTTTCTTCTATGATCATCCAGTAAAACACTTTTTTAATCATTGTTCTTTGGACACTACAACTCTCAATAAACTGCAGCATTTCCAAAACAAAACAAAAATTAATAGAAGAATAAAACTGAAGAGCCTTATGGTTTAATAACAATCCTGCAACAGCAACAAGCATATTTCAATTTTGTTTTTCAAGAAAATTCTGATTACATTACAGTCCTTTCGAAACACAAAAGGCGGTAAGGAACAGCTTTAGTTTCAACTCTTTACACTGTGCCATGAATTAGACAGAATGCAAAAATTGAAAACAGGAAAAAATAAGAAAACCTTTTTAATCAAAGCAAATTAAAAATGAAAACAGTTAAAATGGCAAGTGTTGAAAAGAAAAACGATGATGAAGGAAACACGAGTTTAACAAAAAACTGCATTATCAAACAGTATAAAATTACAAAAAGAAAACGATGTTAAAGCAACTCAAGTGCATGAATCCAGCACTTTAATTTTCGTTATTTGAATATATTTTGCTTCACATTTTCATTCTTTTCTTTAATATTCATTCTTACACAATTTAAATTAATATTTTACTCGTATAATTGAGATTTTTGACCGTTGTTTTCTTTAACCGAAAATGTACCAGGACAAAAAAGGTGGGGTGATATTTTTAACACTTGAGGTGTTGCTTGTAAAAAGAAATAAATTATTGTCCAAACTACTACTTATTAAAATAGATTCTGTCTAAAAAGTTGTTTTTTAAAAAAGTACCTTTTAAAAAAGTACACTCGAAAGAATTACCTTATATAAAAACGTTTTAAAAAAGGAAGCTTTCTTTAAATAGTACCTTTTAAAAAGCTTTTAGAAGAGTCCTATTAACGAAAAACTGTTTTGAAAAGTTACCATTTAATAAAAGTACTTTTTAAAACGACGCTTTTAAATAAGAGCTCATTTAAAAAAGAATAAATTAAAAACTAGTGTTTAAAAAGTGGCTTTCTAAATAGTACGTTTTCAAAAACACATAATCAAAAGTACTTTCCAAAAGTACCTTTATCAACTAAAAAAGTACTTAGAAAAACTACCTTTCAACAAGTAAGAGTGTAGTATATTCGGCTGTGCCGAATCTAAAATACCCGATTTTTTCATTATTTTTTTTTGCTTAAAAACAGTTCAGATTTTAAAAAGAGGCTACAGAACTGTTTTTAAGCAAAAAAAATTTTTATGAAAAAATTGGTTTAGGCTAAATCTCGGATATACGAGTATATGGACCGATATCGGAATTTCTCATTTTCTGTATTCTAAAAACCCCCTTTAATTGTGCTTTTAAGCACAAAAAAATTTGTTCGCTTACGCGATATATTGCTTAAAAACCGGTTTTGGCTATATCTCAGGTATATGTGGACCGATATCGAACATTTTTATTTTCTCTATTTTAGTAACCTCCCTTATTACCAGAACTGATTTTAAGCAAAAAAGCTTTTAAGTTCGCTTACGCGTTATTTTAATGAAAAATATTGCAAACACGAGTATATAGACCGGTTCGGAAATTTTCATGTTCGGTATTTTAGTAACCTCCTTTTATAACCAGAACAGCTTTTAAGCGAAAAAAGTTCGCTTACGCGACATATTCTTGAGAAATCGGTTTGGCTATATATCGGGTATATATGGACCGATAAAAGAAATTTGTATGTTGCTTTTTTTTGTATTTTAGTTATCTCTTTTTATTACCAAACACGATTTTAAGCAAAATAAAACTCTTAAGTTCATTTGCAGGGAATGTCAGTTTAGGCTATATCTCGGATATATGTGGACCGATATCGAAAATTTAATTTTCCTTTCTTTTATTACCAAAACAAATTTTAATTGTTAAGTGCGCTTACGTGACATTTTCATTGAAAAATCGTGTTTTCTTTTGCTTTTAATTGCCCTGCTTAATAAGTGTGTGAAGTTTGAATACAATAGTTACAAAAGTTTCATACAATATTGCAAAAAATAATGGCTTTTTTCGGAATTTCGGATATATCTCGGCTATTTGCAAACCAATTTTACTGAGTTGCAATAGCAAACCCATGAATCGATGTGGTAATAGAATGGTGAAAGAGAAAAGTTCATAAGTGTAATGGTTTTCTTAGGAACCGTATTTTAACGACCGTCAGACGGAGAGACGGACACCGCTTAATCGATATTTCTATTAATTCTGATTCAGAAAATATAAACTTTGTAAGATCGCAAATAAAAATTGTAGAAACTACAAACGGAATCACAAACTTATGTATACATTTTTGTGAAGGGTATAAAAAGTACCTCATTACTTTTCAATTACAATCTAGTTAAAAAATCAAATTCCATATAATATCGAGACAAATCGCTTAAGTGTTTCTTAAGCGATTTTTTATTTATTATAATAGTATTGCTAAAATATTTATAGTATTGCTAAAGTATCATCTTAAAAAACGTCTTATAAAGTAGATTATTTGCAAAAAAAAAAGTTCATTGGAAAAAAGTAATAATGCTTGTTATTGAGTCATTACTGTTTTTAATTTAATTTTTGCAAATTTCTTTCACTTGCAGATCAAAATCAATGAATAAATTGAACGCACATTGAACAGAATTGCTAAACAGGAAGAAAAAACTTCAATTTAACAACTTCCTCGGGCAGACAATACGAAACGAAAATAACAAATAGCGGAAGTTTGTTTTGTGGTAGTAAAATTAAAAATAATGCGCGAACGACACAAATTATCTAAACAAATTTTTCGTTGAATATTTATTTATAATTTACCACAAAACTCATGAAAAAATGACTCGAAAGTGATTTTTAATTTTGTAAAATAAATTTAATCAAAATAACATAAAAAGGAAAACCAAAAAATTTTATGGAAAAAATGGAATACAATAATATTAATTGCTGAAATTAAATGATTTCAAAAGAGATAAAGCAAATATTATAAATTGCAGAGAAAAAGAAAAGCAATAAATAAATTGTAATAAAGTGTTTCCAAAGACCTCATAACATCATTACACCAACAATTGTTTGTGTTGAAGAGAGAAGTGAGAGAAAAAAGAGAAATTAAAATGTGAATAATTGTGCTTTATATATTTAGTATCATTTATAGAAAATACAACCAACCATAACCTTGAATTTCTTTTACTATAAAAAATGCGAAAATAAATTTTCAAAGATATTTATTCACTCGTCCATCACTTTCAAATGCAAACAACAGAATGAAGACAGTGCAAAGTTGTTCAAACTATAACGTAAACAGCTGTCGTAAGTCCTGTTATTTGAAATCACAACAACACCAGCAGCAAAAGCATACTTATCAGCAGCAGCAACAACAATACCGAGACAAATATCAACAGCAACACCAACGACAACATTGTCAACCATTTAATTTTCTCTTACTACCAGCTGTTTCATACTCAACATTGCTTTCGATAACAGAAACATCTAGAATAACAACAAAAACTTTATTAACAAATAGCTATAGCAGCAGTAGCATTTACAACAATATCGGCATCAAAAGCAACAAGATGATTACTTCATTACTTTTTTATCTGGTTGTCATCATTTGTGTGCATGGTAAGTAAATTGTCATCATTAATTTGGTTTCTTAATGTGTCACAGTGGGAACAAAAGCAAAAGTTTGCATATAAATTAAGATGTATGTATATTAGAAAGGAAAAACAAATCGTGCCAGTCATCCCCTCGGGTTAATGATAAAGCGAAAACAATTCCAAAAACTATTTTTTTTGCCACGCCTACAAATACCGCCTTTCGTATTTTGGTCACTGTGTTGCCATTTCTAGTACACTGAAAAAATTTTGTTCAGAAATTCTCTGAATTTTGACATTACTATTATGAATTTTTTCATTATTTTTCAACCATTGTAACTTTTCATAGAAATAATGAAACAAGTTTCGTTAGATTATTTTAATAAAAGCGTCATAAAAGTAATGAAAAACTTTAATAAGAAACATGACTTATTTTCATTAAAAGTATAAAAGACAAATCATATGATTAGTAAAATAATTTCTCTAGATCAAAGAATCAATTTCATAAAGCACATGAAAACTGTTCATTAAATTAATGAAAAAGTAACATTTATTTAATGAAATAACTTCGTTGTACTAATGTAATATATTCTTTAAAAATATGAAACTCCTTCATAAGTCAATGAAGTTATTTCATTTATCTAATTTTATTATTCATTGAGCACCTGACAAATTTACATTACATCAATGAAATAGTTACATTTGTTTAATGCAATAATATCATAACACACATTAATTAAATATGTTCACAAATGTAAATGTAAATTTCATTTATTCATTGATACTTTATTTCATTACACAAACAATACTATTCTTTGCTTTTGTGAAATTGTGCCTAATTATGATAAAAGAAAATGTTGAACAAGTATTCACCAAATAAAACAGATTTTATTAATTCAAATGATTTCAATGCTCTGGTATTTAAATTTTTTAAACTATTATTATGCTGATTTGAGTACATGCACATATGTACAGACATACCCAAGTTCGGTAGTCTGAAATTTATTTGTCATTGATCTAATGAATTCTATTTCATTGGAATTATGAAACTCATAAAAGTTACATTTTAATAAAAAAAACTTGAAATTTTTTAAAGTACAATTTTTGTAGCACTTTTTTTCATATAAGTCATTTCACATGAAATGTAAAACCCAAACCCATTTTTAGTATTATAGACGAATTTCGGACTAAAAAAAAGGAAGTTTACAAAAATCTTACTAAATACAGTTTTTTCTTTTCAATTTGACAAAAATTTTTCACGTTGCATCACAAACTCAACAGGATACATTTACAAAGAAGAAAAAAAAATGTGTTTAACACATACATACATACATACAACTTACTTCCTTTTAAACGTGGTATTTAAATACCACTATTGAACTCAATTTTTTGTGACGCGTGACAATGTTTTCACTGGCATAACTTTATTTTCTTAGGGAAAAACAGTTTTTTCTCTCAATATTTTGCTAAGTTGTTGTCATCACATATCGCAAATTGGAAATACATCCACTTCTGAAAAGAAGGAAGATAAGTAGATTAAACTGTAAGTTTCTTTTGACTTCCAATTTGTTTTTTATTAACTTTTTTCGATACATTTCAGGATTAGAAAGATTATGGGCTTAAAAAACCTTTTTATTTTTTTTATAAAAAAAAAAAAAGTGTTGTGTGTATGAACAAACGTGAAGCATTAGTAACTGATATACATACTCGCACATATATTGTAACTGGTTTTGAAAAACTTTATTAAAAATGTCAAAATATGAACGCTTGGGAGTAGGAGATGGAATATGTGTTCTTGACAGCTTGTCAATACGCTGATGTTTCAGAAATATTTTCATAGTGAACTGCATTTATTTGAAAGCAGTTTAAAATTATTTTCGACATTGACATTTTTGAAACACAAAATAAATAGACAATTTTGACAAGCATACACAGAAAATATATGCATGAAATTGGTGTTTTTAATAGAGGTATAGAACTTTGAAATGGAAGAAAACAATGACTAATTTTTAAATTTGCATAAAATTTACTTTTTTTCTAGCTCTTTAATTTAAATATAAGGCCGACTTCCTAAATGGAAGTTGCAATCCATATTTACATTGCATACACTTCGTAAACGCATACGTAAACTTTCTGGCAACGTCCAATGTTCCTAATCGTTTGGCAACTCATTTTAATGAGTATCAGCTGTCAGAATCGCGAATTAGTTTTATATTTTATGCAAACATTTTTATTTTCGATCACTTTTCTTCTCCGGACTTTTATTGTCCTTAATAAAAAATTTCTCTTTTTTCATTTTTAATAAGTTTCTGTAGCAAATCCATCTTTTTTGAAGGTTTAACCTGAGATAATTCCTCAGCATTTGCCAAAAAAATGGATAAATAGTTAAGTGTTACCTTCATTTTTCCAAAAAAATTTATCCAATTTTATAACATGTGTTTGATATTTGTTTTATGTATGAGCTGCATAGCGACGTTCCTAAATGCCGATAAAATGCAAAAAAATTTATCTGCAACTCAAGGTTGTATTTCAGATATGTTTAGCATTGCTTACGCATTTTTTTAAATTATTTATTGCAACTTGCACTTAGGAAGCCGACCTAACATTTGGCATATGACCGCCCTGGCTGACTCGGGCGCCGTACTATCTGGAAGTCTAGATTTTGATTACTTTTTGCAATATCACAACAAATGTTCTCCTCCTAGTGGTAAATCGTTTTGGGTTTATCGCTTTAGTTTATCCCCATATAAAATAGTATAAAGATTTTAAATCACACGATCCCAGAGGCCAATACTTAACGTAGTGAACTTCATTAAAATTACGAAAAAAGTGCAGTGGGAAGCCTAAGTGTATGCGGTCAATTAAAGGTCATTCAGTATTCAATCCAACTGACATATTTGCTCGGATGCTTAAGTTTTTAACATTTTCCAATCAACTACATCATACACAGACATTTGTAAATGCGTGAACAACATGGCAAATATTTGCTATATCCTTTTTTCATATTGTGACATTTAAAATTATATTAAACCAATAGACAAGCATCAACGTTGACAAACACTTTTAAAATAATTGCTTTTTTAATGTTGTGCAACAATTCAAAATGAATTGCACAACAGAAAATTGATTTAAATAAATGTATGCGAAAAGTTTTAATGAATCTCATTATATGAAAATGATTATTAAATAACATTTTAAAGAAAAATATGTATCATAAAAGAACCGAATGCTGCACATAATAATCATGCATGCTTAATCATGATTGTTTGAGTTTTTTTCTATACTTGTTATATTTTTTGGTATATATTCTGCTTTAAAATTAATTTTTTTTTTTTTTTATTAACACGCTTATATAAGTTGCATATTTGTTTGTATGTTTGCAACACTCGAAGCCCATGCCATATAAGTGATTATTGCTCGCTTAATGCGAAAATTGGTGTTGCCGCTTTGCTTCCGGGGAAGTGGGGGATTTTGGGGATTCACGAATCCGATTTTGGGAATTCGCAAAAAACTTCGGAACCACTGCACTAACCTGTTTTTTCATACTCGGTGTGCGTTTTGGGCGTGAAAAATGCATCTGTACTAAATTATTTTATTTATTTACTCAATCAAGACAATAATCCCATTAGGCCAAACTAGCCTAAAAGAATTATTTCGCTATAATCCATTATAAAGAAATATCATGAAGCTAATTACAAAAATATAAGTTCAAAATATATTTAAATATACAAACAAAAAAAAAAATAAAATCGATAAAATTAGCATACTTTATTAAATTATAACAAATTCTTTTACAAATTATTGCATAAAATTATTTTATATGACAAAAACTTTCAAAGTATTAGAAAATACTTCCTCCTCCCCCCATCTCTACCAACAATATAGCAAGTTATTATTGCAAGTGTGGCTCACAGAAAACAGCAAAATAAATTACTTTTTTAAAATTCGAAATGGATTTTGAAAACTGCCCTTCTTCATAACGAATTATCTGATTCCACAAATGCGTAATCTTAACTACAAAGGATCTATTCATGAATACCTGTTGAAGAACCACAACTAAATCTTTGCAGAAGATAAGCGGGAGATCCAAATTTAAAAATTTTGTACAATTGAATAAGCAATCTCAACTAAATATAGTCATCAAAATCACATCCCAACAGCTTTATTACGAAAGAAGTTATGTGCCTAAAATCTATAAACGGTAATTCGAAAATTAGAGTTCACGTATTGGTTCCGGTGAAATGGGGAGATTTTGGGAATTAACTAAGCCAATTTTGGGAATTCGCAGAAAAATTCGGAACCACTTTGCTAACCTGTTTGAAACCGGTTTACCATATTTTCTGTACATTTTTGCCATGGCACATACATCTGAACTATAAACGGTCATTCGCTTCAGTGCGAAAATTGAAGTTGCCATATTGCTTTTGAGAAGTGGGGGATTTTGACGTTCCCTAAAGCCGACTTTACTAATTCCCCAACAAGAAAAAAAAAACTCGAAACGCTTTTCAAGGATGTTTATCTGGTTATAGGGACAATTAGTTTGATATCGAAACGACTTAGTTTTTTAAACTATATTTATTAAACTGAAGAATGGTATGACTTACACGTTCATGGCAATATCCAGAGTCTTTGGCAGAAATCAATTATGCAATCCTTGGTACTATTGCCATTCTGCAAATTCATTGTTCAGTCATTTGCCTGTCTGTTTGCCTACTTAACTTCCTGAATCATTTAATTTATTTTAGATACCAGATAGTCTAGTATTCTTATATTCCTCTTTGGATTTGAACTATCCGAGAGGTTAGATACCCCTGCGAATGCTTTCTCTAGGAGCTAGCTCAACATATGTCATCTGTTATATACGACATACCTTGAAGTAGTTTTTTTATTCCTAGAGTTTCAATCCATAACGTTATGCTTTCCCAAAAGAATTTAATTTCTCTACACAAAAGTATTTATGATAGAAAAGATTATAGCGTTCGGAAAAATTGCTTCCAAAAATACGCTTTCTGAATACAAGCGAATGCAGTTTTCGATTTCTAGTTTGGGAAATAAAATCAGAAAGAAATAAAAAGAGATAGATAGAGAGGGAGAGATTGTGGCAATTCATTTACATCAGGATCTGCCTTGTCAGTCTTATTGGTGATGGACTAAATCCATGAGGTGAATTATTAACGATTCACCAGTACACCCATGTGGTTTCTAAGGCTCATACAGATGGCAACTGTTGTCATAACTTTTTAGCCATATAGATAAACCCCTTGCTAAAGAGTTCGGGTCTTCTTATTCCCCCTGTATGCAGTTTCCTAGATAGACAATGGAACACAAGTCTTCATGAGTTGGTAGGCCAAAGACCATTAATATCAGCGCTGAACAAACTCACCCACCTAACCATCATTTCTGGTACCGTATATTACAGGTATCTGTGGCATAACAGCAGCCCCTCATGGCTCAATGGCTTCTTAATGTGATCTAATAAAAATCTCAAACTAATACCAAAGTTAAGCTCAAAGTTTTTCCTTTTTAAGCAATGCCATCAGTTCCACACTTCAATTTAGTTCTTTTGTTTTATTTGCTTAATCTAAAATATATTTTATGAGGCTTAAAAATAGCTAGCAAATTTGATAAATTGTTTTTGACACTTATAAATAAACTTCGATACAAACATTAAAATAAATAATTTTTTAAATTAAATTTGCTGCAAAGCTTTCTCTTTTAGGCATAAGAATAATCTAAGCTAAAAACCAAAAATTAATTAAACTAAAATACTACAACATGTATTAGATAAATAGGAAAACGAATACAAATCGACATTCTTTAGTTTAATAAGTATGCAAATAAAGCTTAAAGGATTATGAACAAATACTCAAGACAACACATTAAACACATAAAATTAAAAATTATTCAAACACAAATATTTGCATACATTTGGTAAAATAAATATGCAATAAATTAAAGCATACTTTCAGGCAATCAACAGAAATATTATTAAGATTGCTGTTAGGAATTTAGATTTGCCTTTTCTAGTTTTGAATTTTTTGCAATAATGGTTTTAAATAAAAAATAATAACAACAATTGACATACTTTAAACTAAAAGGAAAAAAAAACAGATACAGAAAGAAAAACAAATATGTACATAAATACTTTATAAAAATAAGATTTTAAAATAATCTTTCAATTCGTTCGTTTTCCGAAACAAGTTTTTTAAAACATACAAATTACATTTGTCGCTTAGATAACTTCAAGAAAAGATTCTCTGTAGACAGAAGGTTTTTTTTTAATATATGTCTTTTTTTAGTATATATCTTTCTCCTACCTTATTTCTTATTTTCCTCAACAACCTTCTCTATCAAACTTCCAACCCTATCCACTCTTTCGCAGATGACAGCAGCATTTGTCACTCGTACTCTTTTGGTTATAGGCCAAGCCTATCAGAAATCGCTGCTAAGAGGCTAAATATGAATGATTCACTGAATAGTGATTTGCTATTAATCTCCGAAAGGGCTCGTGAAAACAGGGTCGCATTTAACGCTCGTAAGACCCAATGTTGCTTATTGACACACAAACGAACGACCACAAGTGCTGCTTCGTCTGTACTCATGGATGGTATAAATATTGAGGATTTGGATGCTCTTGATGTTCTTGGAATGAAGATACAGTGTGATGTTCGCTGGATTGATCACATCTTTGATGTCTCTAAAGAAGCATTCAAGGTTTTTTGAAACGGTGTAAGACTTACTTCACTTCATTCGACCTCCTTACTATTTATACCACCTACATTCGATCGAAAATGGAATACAACTCTCATGTTTGGGCCGGTGCTTCAAATTCTATTTTGGGGTTACTCGACCGAGTGCAGGAGAGGGTGAAGAAGCTTATCGGTGACAAAAAGATATCCAACTCGATTGAGTCACTGGAGCATCGACGCAGTCTAGGATGCGTTGTTGTTTTCAAGCGCTTTTGCCACGATGTTGCGTGCGTACTCGTATGTGTGTGAGTGTGTAGCATGTATATGAGAACAGCCCCACGGTGGGCGCCATTCTTGTTGTGTGCCTGCACTCATTGTGGTTCAGGAACACTTTGGGTGGTAAACAAACTATTACTAGTAAGCGTTAGTATTAGTGCATATATTGGACTACACTTCGTCGACATACAGCCCATAAGTAGCAGTCCTATTGCAAGTCTGGCTGAACCGTTACCATACGGTGGGATGAACAGGTTGCACGGGGGTTGCTGGTATGCTGGCTTTTAGCGCGGCTATGTTCGCCGCATGGGGTGTGGTTCTTTCCAACTCTCTGTAGCCATTGACACCCACACAAACAATTAAAATTTATAATACCAGGCTTTCACATCCAAATCTAACAAAAAAAAAAAAGCTTTAGTGTTTTCAAAAAATTTAAAAGTCGTTTAAAAAATTTAAGAAGGACCCTTTTTCTTAAAGAGTTTTCAACAGGATATTTTGATCGCAAATTTTAATTTTTCACAAAGCGACTACACCAATAGAAAGAATATTTTACAGCAAGTTTTTTTAGTAGCAATTTTATTAAAAGTTTACCTTTAAAATAGACTTTAAGGAAAAGTAGTTTTTACTCTGAAAAATTGCCTGCTTTTCTAACTGAGGTCTTAGTAGCTCTTAAGCAAAAACCCGATTTTCTTGTTTGTTACTTGTGTTTATGCTACTTGTTTTGTTTGTCTTTTTATATAAATTTCTCGTAAAAAAATGCCAAATTTCAATTTATTTTGTAGAATAATTTTCTTAGATAAAATTTCTTTACTTTTTCTTTTATTATCTTTTGATTTTCGAACAATTTATGCAAATTCATGCCACTTTAAATGGCCCCTTATGATTTTTATCAAACCAAATGATTTTGTGTCCGAAAAAATCAAATTGTTTATTTTAAATAAAATTTGTTTAGAAGATAAGAAAAGTTATAAATAAATACTTTTGTTTTCTTATTTAAACATAAAATTAACTTTTGCCAATGATAATATACTAGAGTATACTTCAAGTCTGTGTTAAGTTTTGCAATTGTGTGAAAAAGCCCCAATAAAAGATTAAACTTAAAGAAAAGTATTTAATTTATTTCATTTAAAAAGGTCAATTGCGTAAAAGTTGCATTAATTTTTTCTTCAGTTGTCCATTTTAAGCTGAGAAATGTTTTGCTTAGTTTTTGTTTCTTTAAGTTTTTATTAACATTGACCTTTGTCAGTTGTTTTTCCTCTACAGTTTATCGTCTTTGTATTTTCTTAAGATATTTAATATTATTTTCCAGGGTGCCTTTTTTTATTATTATACAAGGGCGAGATTGTAAATGGTTATAAAATTTAATGGTTTTTTCTATTTTTTTGTTTTGAATTCCCCGCGTTTTTTCTTCCTTTCGCAAAAATTTATCGCATTTTAACTGCTCTCATTTTAGGGCTCGTTTAAGCCATAAACTGTTCTTTGATTATTATCTGCTCCGTTGTCGATTGGCTGGTTGGTTGGTGGCTGTTGGCTGTTACGTGCGTTTTCTTTATTTCAGCTTTTAATGCGTAATTAAAATTTTTCAGAGATTATGCTTTCAGGTCTTAAGGCATTTGACAAAACTCCTTAAAATATTATTAGAAAATCAATTTAAATTGCAAAGAATTCTAATGTCTCCATTCTGGGAAAATTAAAATTAGCCGTTAGATAAAAGTTCAGGCAAATAAAATTATTTTTAGGCTGAAGTACAATATAATCAACACATTAACTTCTGAAATTAAATAGCTTATTTATTTTTCTCTTCTCTTCGAATTTCTTCTTTCTTTTTTCTGCTTCACGTAAGCAGAAAAAAGTTTTGTTTTATATCTCCTAGTTGAGTAAGTAAGTAATTGTAACTGTGGCCACATGTAAGAATAGCATAAGTCGACTTAAGCCAGAAATGCAATATTGCATTGGAAGTTTTGTTAAAGTCAACACTTTATTTAGGCGAGCATTTTCCTTTTAAATTCTCAATAATTTATTTAGATTGTTAGGATATAAAGTTGAATGTTTGAGAATATCTTTCAAAAATGTCCAAAGTCTACTGATGATTAGGGTAGCTCCTATGATATGTCGACATATAGATAGCTGGGAAACATAGAAAACAAGCTATTTATAATTTTTTATTAATACAAATTTCAGTAAAATATATATGTGGTCTGAATAAAAAACAACTTTTATATTAAAGTATTTATTTATTCATCAATAACTATCTTGTCCCCTTCAAATTAGTCTCCCTCAGATATAATACAATTAATCCAGCGGTTTTTCCAACCCTCGAAACATTTTTGAAACGCACTTTTTGGTATCGCCAACAACTCATGTTTCGATTTTTCTTTTATCTCTTCAATCGTAACAAAACGCTTTCCTTTCATCGGTGTTTTCAGTTTTGGGAAAAGGCAAAAGTCTGCGGGGGCCAAGTCCGGTGAATACGGTGGTTGAGACATGATAAAGATTTTGTTTTTGACCAAAAACTCACGCACAAGCATCGATGTGTGAGCTGGTGCGTTATCATGGTGCAAAATCCATGGTTCTTTTTTCCACAATTCTGTGCGTTCCTGATGAAATGTTTCGCGCAAACGGCGTATAACTTCAAGGAAGTATTCCCTATTGACCATACGATCTTGTGGCAAGAATTAATGATGCACCACGCCATTGCAGTTGCAGAGAACAGTGGGCAAAAGCTTCACATGTGACCGAACTTGACGTGCTTTTTTCGCTCTTGGGTATTTTGGATGCTTCCATTGGCATGATTGGGCTTTGATTTCAATGTCATAGCCATACAACCATAATTCGTCACCAGTTATGACCTTTTTGAAGAAATTTGGATCGCTGATGATGTTCAATGTCTCCTGAGCGATGGCCATGCGACGCTGTTTTTGCTTGTGTAGGAGGCTTTTGTGAAGCTTTTCACTTGAACATCTGGTAACAAAAATCATTTTCTAATGAACACAGATATTGAAAATTATAATCTTCGTAAAGAATTTTTGACTCACCAAATGGTTTATATAAAATAATTTATTAATATTGAGCACAAATCTATCACTAAGGTGTACGAGTAGTTTAGTGTTAACACATCTAAAAACTTCATTCAAATTTGATTAATTTTTAATATATATTAACGTTTATATAATTTTATGCACGTAGACATTTTAAATTTCTTGACAATTCTTAATACTAGAACTCCCACAACCATCTTCTGCCGTTAAAAAATATTCTGTCATCTTCATTTATATTACATCTTAACACTCTTGAGTCTTTTTATCGTCTTGTTAAGATACAAAAAAAAAAAATTATATAAACTTCACACTTAACTACGAAAATAAAATTATAAAACATCGTAAAAATTGTGAAAAATTCATTTCACGTTTAATTAAATTTCAAAACTTTTCAATTTGTTTCGTTCTAATTTTTTTTCTCTCTTTTTTTTCATGCACTCTCCCATAAATTGAGTTGACTTTGGTGTAACTGTATTAAAATGATGCAACCATACACACTTGCACTCATGAGACATCCTCTCGATGTTGGTAGAGTATGTGTGTGCATAAAATTATGTGTGTCAATTCTCACCTGAAATAATTTTTTTAACATTTTATTTAGCAACTATTTTGCTGGTAGATATTCTGGTTAGATGCGAAGAGGTGACACACATGCACTCATACACACATTTATGTATATTATGTTTAATAATTTTAATCGCAGTTTGACTTTTACCCGAAATTGACGTTATTAAAAAAGCTTCTTTCAACGAAAGCTCTGCTTTTTAATCGATGGTTGCCAGGCAAAAGGAATGCAATTAGTGAATAATTAAACTTGGCCAAAAAAAAAATAATTAGTTTTATATCAATAATATAAAATAACAATCAATTCCATTTTAATATTAGGTGTACAAATTTACTTCCGCCATTTTGCAATAGATGGCTATAATAGTAAGCGGTAGTCGAAATAGCTAGATCGTAAAAGTCATACGATAAGCTTAGATATTTGTGATCATAACGCCATCGAAATATTAGTCGATTTATCATGTTCGCTTACCAGCCAAACTCTCGTCATTTAGCAGAGGTTTTAATTTTCTGTTTTAATATGAAGAAATCTGCAGCTGAAGATCATCGAATGCTCGCAAATATCTATGATGAGGCAGCTATTATTAAAAGAATGTGTCGAGAGTATTTTGAACGTTTTAAGATCGGTGATTTCGGTGCCGAAGACCAGCATGACAGCGGTTTTCGAAGATGCTGGAATCGAGGCATTACTTGATCAAGATTCATATCAAGCGCAACAAGAATTAGCCGGAACATTGGGTGTAATGCAACAAGCCATTTCAAAGTCATGGGAATGATACAGAACCAAGGAAATTGTGTGCCATACGAGTTGAAGTCGGGTGATGTTGAACAACGTTTGTTTGCTTGTGAACAGCTGCTTGCAAGGCAAAGACGGAAGGAATTTCTGCATCACATTGTAACTGAGGATGAAAAATAGGTTCATTACGATAAACTCAAGAGCAGCAGAAAATCATAGGGATATCGCGGCCATGCTGTCAAGTTGATGGCCAACCGAATATTTACGGTTTTAAAGTCATGCTCGGTAGTGTATTTTGAGTTGTTAAAACCGACTGAAACAATTACAGGCGATCGTTGTCGAATGCAGTCAATGCATTTAAGCCGAGCATTGAATTAAAAACGGCAGCAATACAACGAGAGACATGATAAAGTAATTTTGCAGCATGACGATGCTCGAACCCACGTTGCGAAAGCCTGGAAACGTTGAAATGGGAAACCCTATCCCAGCCTGTGTTTTCTATAGAGGTTGCTTCCTTGGACTATCACTAGTTTCGATCAATGGCACTCGGCCTGGCTGACCAGCACTTCTGTTCTTATGAAGAAGTTAAAAATTGGATCGATTCGTGGACCGCTGCAAAAGATGACCAATTTCCTCAACGCAGGCTTCATACGGTGCCCGAAATATGGCCAACGATGGACAATACTTTGAATCATAAAAGTATAACCAGTTTTTTTGCAATAAAGCCTCGACTTTAGGTGGAAAAACGGCTGAACCAAAGTGGTACACCTACATATCGCTCCTTTATTGTAACATAGTCATAACTCAAAAAAGCTCGTTTCAAGAAAAACGCATTTAAAGTTTTTAGTTTCCAAACAAGTCTTAGCAAATTTTTTGAGAAAATATCTCCTAAAGGAAACAGTTTACAAGCAATTTGAATAAATTTTTGGCACAATATAAATATTCCGCACTGTAAGCTTGAAAAGTTCATTTTTTGAAATATGACTATGTTGCAATAAAGGAGCGATACGTAGAACAACCGTATATTAGATTTGAGGGTTAATGATGTAATTTTTGCAAAAATAGCAATTTTTATTTAAAGTATACAGAATACGATTACATTTGTCAAAAATGTTTGCGATTATCGGATCGTTAAAAGTTACAGAATCGCTCTACTGGCGTTATAAATATGAAACTCACTTTAAATATTAAGCAAAAGGCAATGCCAGTGAGACGTGTTAGGGTGACTAGAAATCACATGGGAAAAAGCAACTATAGTTTTTAAACCAGAAACTACACTTTATAAGTGCAGAAAAAATTCTAAACGAAATAAATGGCACTTATTCCTCTTCAACACAGTTTGAGTTTTCAAAATAAAACAGTTTTGCAAACTAAGTAATTTTCACACACCCACATTGACTACTTAATTTTCATTTTTAGCATTACTGAACTTTTGAACTTAGTAAAAAATAAAATTAATAAAACATAATTGACTTAGTATAGTTTAATATATTCTCTTAAGTTTGCCAAATAGAAACAGATATTTAATTTATTTACTTATATATTTTCTTGATTTTCAAAGCAATACTTTTTAACATAGTTTCAGTTTAATCTAATGATATCATTTAAAATGCTATTAGTAATATGAATGTGAAAACATGTGCGCTTAGGTGCAATGTGGCAAGCATATAGACTATATTCTAGTTGGCTATGTTAAAGGAACTTTAAAGAGTAAGACACGGAAAAACTATTACTTTAACTTTTTTTCCTGTGTTTAAAATAGTTATTCGAAAAGAAAATATTTTAATTTAATACACATGCAAATACTTAGTTAAAAACAATAACAAACACAAATAACAACACATTAAAAACCACCTTTAATTTTTAACTAAGTACTTATATATTTGGGCTATATTCGCAATATCTGTCTTAAAATTAATTCTCCTATCCTCTGATGTGTTACTAATCTGTAATATCTCTAACGTAAGTCTACGTTTATAATTACTCTCTCTATTTAAAATTGTCATATCTTCACATAGTGAAAAAAATAGGGTTGATATGACAATATTCTAAGGGCAACATACTATTGTTGAATTATATGGTTGATACTGAGAATATTACATTGTTATATTTTAATGCGATTGCTTTGCGCCACCACAGTTCTGTAAGCGAAATGTCCAACGACGGTATAATTGTAATTAAACACAGTATTAATAAAATTTACCATATTAATACCATTCCTAACCTCTTTATTACTACCAATCATATTACTTTCATTACATAACCATACTAATGTCACAAACAATATTATTGGCATATAACTATATTTAGGTCATAACCAGCCATATTAATTAAAAAGAGGTCGTTTCATGAAAAACAATACTATTTTATTTTTTTATAACTACTTACATACAGAAAATAAATTAAAATAGAAATATTTAATACAGTTTGAAACAATAAAATAATCAACATTAATCTGCAAAAAATTGTTGGGGTCCCATAAGTGCAAATGACTTCGTTTTCAATAGGTTTTAGTGTCTGCTGAAATAGAAATAGTTTATTAAGTATTTCGTCAATAGTTGTATAAATAAATAATATAGTTGGCCAACTATACCCTTGATGCTGTCATAGTATTATTGTTTACAGCATATATACAAACATCAACATATTAATATTCCAACATACCTTTAGATTTCCGCAAACACTTCTGCACAATTTTAATTTGCAGTCTTTTCCTTTTTTTTAGATAAACAAAAAAATTTTGTTATAGAAAACAAAACACTTTTTTCTTCATAAAAAAAACAACACTAAAAGAAAATAATGTGTCAAAAACTAAAATGAAAAATGCTGACAATATTAAGTTTACTCTGGAAACTCATATTTGTTACATGTGAACAAACTTTGCTTACATATGACAAAAACAAATATTTCAGTATTGGGTGTAACAACATATTGTAAAAAAAATTACATACAATACTAATATTACATACAATACAATATTGTAATTTGGAAATAATAATAGATTTACTGAAATGCAAATGAAAATATATTTATGGGGAAACAAACTATTACTAAAACGAGAATAAGTTGTTATTAATAATAATACACAATTATATTATTACACACAATTACAATATACACAATTACAGTATTATGGCATATAAACTAATGTTGCCGTAATCATATTTCAAACTGCCTTTTCTTTGCGTGTTCAAGGTTTGCGAAATTATTCGATCCTATAGGATGTGTAGTTAATGCCGTCTTCTGTGTTGAGTTGCTCATCCTATATTTTTGATCTGATCTATGCCCAGCTGATCTAAATTTAAGTTTGTTTTTAGATGTTCCTATATAATAAACCTTATTACAATTTTCTACATAATTTCCATCACAGGGAATTTTATAAACTACATTTGATACCTCATGTTTGTCTGTTTTATCTCTTAATTTTCTAAACAATGTACTTAATGTATTATATGTCTTGTGGGCTTTTATATACTTTTCCTTATTATATATCTTAGAGTTGTCCAACTTTTCTGATATTTCCGCGATATACGTCTTTATTATATAAAATTTGTATATTATATATAAAATTTTTTTGTTATACATGTATACTTTATATATAACAATATTTCCAGGCAGAAATGTTCTCGATTTTATTTTTATGAAAGTTGTTTCTGCTCAACCGAACAAAAAGTACTTTAGTTAATTGAATAATTTCTTAACTGATAAATTTTTTCTTTCATAAATTTTATTGTCTAAATATGCAAGCAGCTTTTTTCTTTTCCTCTACTTCCCTCTTAATGTTTGTTTCGAAAAACAGATGTCTTGCACATTCTTCCGTTTAAAAAGAAAAATAAAACCAAAAGAATAAAATTATTTATAGGAAAAGTTATTGAAGTTTTACCAAAAGCACAAATATAACAAAAGCTAGGAAAACCTTAAAAGATATGAAAACAAGATGTCGGGTTAGCAAAAAAAAAAAATAAAAAATAAAAATAAAAACAAGCAAATGCCTGCCCAGAAACAGACATAAAATAACGCAGATGCACACTCCCATACACTCTCCAGACTTATAACTTTTTTCTACTTCCTTACCTGTCATAGGAGTAGAGAAAACTCTGGTAACGAGGTATAAGAAAAGTATGTGGTAAAACAGGCTAGAACAGACTGACTGTAAGTGGAAAGGGATAAAAGTGCCAGTGAGAGAAAAATATAAAAACATAAGATGTACAAAAAATAGAAAAAAAAGTTTTGCTGTCAACTAGTATTGGACAGTATGACTAAATATAAATAAATTTGTATTAATACAAAATTTTGTGTTTTTTTTTTAATTTTATTTTTTTCCTTTTTAAAGTTAGGAATTTAGCATCTCTGGTTTAGTATAAGTTTAGTAGCTTGCGCCGTTCGAGTAATTTCGTCAGTTTCAAGTTTTTTTCTTCGTATTTCGTTAACTGTCTGAAAATACTCAAAAGTTTCCACTTGTCAGAATTCTTATGAAAGAAGCTAACGTAGTCGGTTTGACCGATGCCAGACATGATAGGCTATTTAAGCTTCGCTCGCCTAAGCATCTTAGACGATGATGCTCCAATGCCGGGCATGTACCGAGGAGATGAAGGATCGTGCGGTAAATTAAGTGGTTGTCAATCCCAAAAAAATAATTTCACAGCTTAGGGCAGGGGTGCCCAAAAGTTCTAACACTAATACATTTAAGGAAAAACTATTTTTATTTAATATATTTTGTTGTAAAAAGTAAAACAATTTACAAAAAAAGTTTATACTGATAATCGTCAATGTTTACTGGCAAAGCATGCGAAAGTGTTTTTGTTTTGTCCTTGTATGTGTGCAGTGAAGTATCAAAAAATATATAAGACGAAGTTGTTTGTTTATTTTTCATTGCTAGTGCTGAGTGCAGTATGTGTGTATTAAAGAGCGCAGCCCTATAGCAAAGCGCTTTTACAAAAACAATTTTTTTGAGCATGAAGCGTATAGGCCTGGGCACATCTGGCTTAGGGTTAGCGAACATGGAGCATTACACGATAGCACAATAAGTCTTCATTATTAAGCAATATTACAAAACTAATGATTAACAAATGCTGATTATTTAGTAAATTCATCCCAAATTGCCGCTACTGGTAACTCGCTTGAGATTATCGAAAAACAAAGGGAACCACAACCTGTCGCTGATTGGTGTGGAGTTTAGTCTGAAAGCATTGGATCATATCTTTTAAAAACGCCAAAATTGCCGCAGCTGGTAACTCACTTGAGATTGTCGAAAAACAAAGGGTGCCACAACCTGTCGCTCATTGGTGTGGAGTTTAGTCTGAAAACATAATTGGATTATATCTTGTTGAAAATGAGGCTGTTCAGGCAGTGACTTGCTACTGGTTCTAGACATTGTGATGATATGCCATGCAAACGAAACGGTGTTATCTGCCATGCAGCACTTTCAGTTCAATTTCGCCATTAAACATTTCAGGTTGTATACTCTCTCGTTAAGGGGATCATAATTTGCCCTTAGATCGTATGCTTTAGCATCATCAAATTCCTTTTTATAAGAGTTAATTGCAATCATAAGTCCATGTCAATAAGTCACCGCATTAATGAAGGCATTTCTACGCTGCATCAATGAAATTTAGCCACATTTCTGCACAATGGTAATAAAAAATGTCGACAAAGAGGTGCGTATGTATTAACATGCCCCTGTCCTATGATCTACAAGAAAGATTCAAAAATAAAATAATAATAATCTGGTCTATTCGAGAATTCTCTGTTCACTTCGTCGCCGTCGAACGTTCACTCTCGACGGCTCGGTATCGATAAATTCTAAAATAAGCGCGAACAAATCTCGTTTTCAGTAATCGATTTTTGTGTTATCTCTAGTCAAAATATAAAAAACATTCAATCACCGCTGACAAGCACAAAACGAAATTGAAGATGAAAATAGAGAAAATAGAAAATCAAAAACTTTTAATTTCTTTGTTGGGCTCAAGACAAGAAAAGTAAAAAAGCATGTGCCAACATAAATTCTAGCATTGCTCTTAATTATTGCAGCGATGTGCTTTTTATTACTTCTAACGAATATAGATATGTATTTTAGTGACTTCTCGAATATACACGAATATTTAACCCAAATCTGGCAATAAGTTTGGGCCACCCTTCATATAAATGTTAAGTTAAATGTTCTTAAAATTCGAGCAAATTTGCTTTCTTTTAAAATCATTTAAGTTGTTGCTTTTTATTAGCGGTGTGCATGACACTAGTGGTGATAAAGTTTAGTTAACACTATAAAGAGGACTCGTAAAGCAAAACGTGCTTTTTTTAATTCTTTGTTTTCGTTTATTTTGCATGTTAATATAGTATTTTATTTATCTAATATGTTTTCCAAAACCCGTCTAACCATCCAACGAACGTCAGATTAGAAAAATTTAGTTTTCTTTTAAAGTACGTTTTGTTATACCATTCATAATATACGCAGGAAAGTTGCTTATAAGGGCACCACTGTAGCTACGTACGCTTTTATTTAAATAAAAGTTTATAAGTATGTAGACATATGTGTATTGGTATATGTGCATATACGGTTTAGCCCTAACACGCATACACCCATTACAACATGTTCTTTTTTAAATATTTAAGTGAATTTTATAATGATTCAGGTCAAAGGACAATTCCAAGTTATTATTCATGAGAAAGCATAATACTCGTAATAATAATAAACCTAACATCATATGCAGCAGCAACTTGCTTTTGCTACTAATGGATGCCAAAACACGAGCTTGAGAGAACAACAACAAGGAAATATTTAATGTATGTATAAATTATACAAACACATTCACAGCCAGACTCACTAGTATGCAACTGCAGTTAGTTGCCAAAGCTGCAGTTGCAAAAAGCTTGCTGCAGTGAAGGAGTTATTTTTAAAGTCAAGACGAGTTGTTAAAACAGATTTGCAAATTCTGAGTAGATTTAGGTTTTTTATTATCTATTTTTTCCTTATGTTGTTATTACTACATCCACTAAAATTTACTTTATATGTAAATTTATTTATTTAGTAGAAAATTCATAAGTAAATAATTTCATATTTGTTGTTGAAAATTATTTTTATTAATCGGTTTTCAAGTTTTCTCTTTTGCTGTTCTTGCAAAACTAGCAAGTCTTATGTCCTTTTTGTCTTTGTTAAGCAACTTTTTTGTTTGTGTTTCGTTTCTTTGTAGATTTTAATTAACAAATCTGTTGTATATCTAATTAAAAAGCAAAAAACGATACAGAAAATATTTGCACAAGAAATAGAAAAAATTAGATTCGAGAAAATACTTAATTACAAATTTTCAATTATAAAAGGGTGGCAATATAAGGCTGCTTGCTTTTGTGAAATTTCCAAAGAAGAAAAGATATGATTAAATTTTTTTAACGACAAGCTTAAACTTCTATTTTGTAAGGATAATTTAAAATCTATTTCGATGTGCAAGCATTTGATGTATGTACCACCATATTGCTCTCTGTTAAAGCGAGAGTATTTACATGGAGGTCCAACGAAGCAGTAAAGTAAGAGCTGAACATGTTGAGGTTTGTTCTCAGGAAATTCAATTCTGTGGGTATTTGTAGACAACTCCCTTCGAAACCACATTAAAAGATCAGCACAAATTCATCTTTCACACTTGCGACAGCTACATAAAGTTGCCAGATAATGTTGTAGTAGTCAGCGCTTTTTTTTACTGTTTCCTTTTACTGTTAAACTTTTTATTACTATTTTATAATTTTTTAATTTTTATTTGTTATATTTATATAACACAAAGTCTGGCAATATGGATGTTAAAAGTCTTAAAAGTAATAGCGGTCCTACTGTGCTTTTCTTCTTAGCCTCTTTTGCCTAATTGTCGTGGAAAGATTAAGATTTCAACAGCAACATTCTGCGCTCTTTCTTCCATTTGACAGCTAGCATATATATCCTGGTTTTATGAGTCAAATCTCACTTCTCCCGTAACCAATAAAATAATAAGTAGTAATGACAGGGTGTCGAATGAACGGCATGCATTATTAAACAGTTGTGGATCAAGTATCACTTCTCCAGTAATGTCTCTTCAAGTGATTGGTGGCACTTAAAGTGTCAACTGATAAGACGGCAGTACCAGCTTAAAAATTGCTACCAGCCAACCCAGCACTACCGTGGGAATTGCTGACATGGGAAAATATTGGTGCGGGGACTGAATTTGAGTACAATTGTGAAATTGATTTGTATCAGCACTTACCATTACGGCCTAATCTGATGATGAACCAACTCCACGAGGTAAATTATGCACGATTCACCAGCGCTCCCGTGTGGCTTGCTACACAGTTTGCAACTATTTGCTGTTAGTCCCCCCGGGGAACAGGTTTTACCTTGGCGTATTCCTAACCAGAGCACTCTGTTTTTCGGGTAAAGAAACAGAGTGCCCTCGTTAGTTGTAGCAAATAAAACTCTAGAAAGCTGCATGACTTAAGGCTTCCGAAACCCTTACGAAGGCTTTAAACTGGCAGAACGGGCATCAGCATGGCCCCGGGTGGTTCTGTTTGCAGTTCAACCCCATCACCACTGGTTCCTCACAGTACAGGTGTTTGTTGTAAAGGCAACAGACCCTCGGGAGGTTGTTACTCCCCAACAAAAGCCACGTCAAACAATTCCAGGGTATCCAGGTTATTAACACGCCCTTCCTGCGATTTTTGGTTTAAACCAAAGCCAGGACGTTTCAACCAGAGCAGGCACCTCAACAATGATCACCACCGAGAGATTTGCCAGGCAGAATCTTCCGGGGGCCTTGCTGATTACTGTTTTGCCAATTTTAACTCTTGGTGCGGGTTTCGGAAGTCCAACATAACAAAAGTCATGCAGCTTACTAAAATTTTGCTACTACAATAAAAGAAGGACACTCAAATGCGCAAGAACACAGAACTCCGTAATTTAGTCTACGCCAAGGCAAAAGCTGTTCCCCGGGGATGAATTTAAGTGCAGTAAGACAGTGGCAGTCAGCTGGTAATTTCACGCTTGAGGCAGCGACCACGATGGCAGCATCAACAGCTATGGCAGCAGTAATAAGTTCAAATGTAGTGTATAATACGAAGAAAAAGATTTTCGGGTGGAATTGTCAGGTTCGGTTGCAGTAGGCAAAAAGAAATAAATTAGATTTAAATAAACTACGAAACTAAAAACAAAACACAACCTTCTTTTTTTGAATTGCAGCAGCAAGCTACCAGTACCAGTTTTTATTACATCTAACCCACTGTGCGATCCGTTAATATGCTTATTATAAATTTACTAATTATATTCATATAAACAACATAAAAACTAAAAACATAATACACAAAAAGCAAACCTACATGGTTTAGAGCAGAAGTCTATCAACCATCAATGGTTTTATTGTTGTTGTTGCGTTCTTATTGTTTTGCGAGCATATGTGCGCGTGTGTATGTGCGTATTCAATTATATTTGTACATTTGAGTCTGGATTATCAGTAGCAAATAACTAGAAATGTTGTAAAAGACAATCATAAGTTAGATATATAAACAAGTCTAGGCTATTAAAACACAAAGGTACTAAGTGTAAATAAAGTTGTAAAGTATTTAAGTGCTGTGTAGCGAACAAATGTATGTTAATGTCAGTAAAATATAATGATACTAGTAATAAAATATCAATAAATATTTCCTGCGATTACCTATGAGACCCTCCAGATAATATTACTATATTTATATAATAAAATAACTATAAGTATTTCCCACAATTTCCTACGGAATCCAACGAGATCCTCCTGCAAATACCAGAACAAAATAAGTTTACTAGTTTGGTGTAGTGTTTGGCTTAAAGCTTCGTGGGTTCATTTTTATTTGAGATCATCGTCGCCCGACCAACCCTTCATTGAGTGTTATGAATTTGGTATCCATATCATTTTATAAGGACAACTACAAGCGCCCGACCACTTATGGCATATTGCACATATGACAAGATCGATTTGAGTTGGCCTGTCATTTGGAAGTGAAGTGTGTTTGTCAGTGACGTCGTGAAATTTTATTACATTAGACAGATTTTTACAAATAGGATACAAATCACAGTAGCATTTAAATCCAATTTAGTCTGTGCCACCGGTCTACTCCTAATTTATGCGCCATAGTCATGCAAAACTGGTTATATCAGATGTGTGCTAAGTCACTAGCAAAGCGACAGTGTTGCTTACTCGATGTACTATTCCAAATATATGAGTATCGGCATCAAATCGACTTCCAAATAAATAAAAAACCCCAATAGTATCCCCTACTTTATTTTATTTATATCAATATAAAAATAAGAAGCAGCCAATGAAAGATATTTTATTAGCTGGTAGACTTTCACTAAATTGAGTAATATACATACAAGGAAAAACTTTTTCAAGATAAAAAAATACATATTTAACTTGTAAACAATCATAGTTAAGAGAAAAAACCTGCAGCGGTTTCAAAAGCTATTAGAATTATCCCGGCATAAACAAAAGTAAATGGCACCCAAAAGTCTTTGGCAAAATAATGACACTCAAAATCAATAACATCCGCCTGCCAATAAAACTCATAAATCATGTAGAATTAAACCCTTTTTTTATCTAAAAGTGACGTCAAAAGATAACAAACTGAAAAATAATAAAACCCTTTTAGAATTGAAATATATATCCCGTAGAAATATCAAATGATTAATACATTCAATCTGCTTACAGGCAAAAAACCCATTTGCAAGCACTTACTTGTTTCTGAAAATAAATAAATAAATAAAAAAATACACGAACGTAATATACAAATATACATATATACTCGTATTTGCGTTTAGGTTTCATGTTTTATTGTTTGTATATATGTTTCTACGTGTGTACTTACAAGCAAAAGTTGTGTAAAAACACCTCAAGGTGGGTCAAGCTTGTCGGCATATTAACAACTTTATTTGCTTTCCTTTCTGGGGGTTTTCATCTATTCCACTTTACTATCAAAGTTTTGTGGAAAAATTTGTTCATAAACAAATAACGGTTAGAAATAATACGTTTACTAAATTCTTTTAAGGAAACCAGCAAAAAATGAAAAGAAAACAAACAACCTTCGACAAACGGTTGACTTCAAGCCCTCAACAACAACTGTAGTTTTGCAAAAAGGAAGAAAACTTTTAGTGCACCTCTCATTGCAGACTTTTGACATTTGCTATTAGAAGATATAAACTTGTGGCAGAAATTCACAACAAATAGAAAAAGTTCTAAAATTGTTTGACCTCGAGCCTTAGAAGTTCAACACCGAGCAAGCAGGACACAAAAAATAATGACACAAAAAGAAAATGATTTTGCAAACACAATGGCCAATATACTGCAAAAAATAAAGAAAATTAAAGCAAATTATTTAGACTTGAAATATTCTCCTCCAAGGAATTATTATCAAGAAATTTTTTCCAAGGTGTCTTTTTAAGAAATTGTATTTCACAGAAAACCCTTCTAAGTGAAATGTTCTTTTTTCCAAATGTTTGTTTAAAAAAGGATACTTATTTTAACCCTTAAGCGAACACCAGGATCTGGCCAAATATTTTCCAGATTTTTCTTAATATATTTCATACTATACTATGCGATAGGTTACCGATTTTTTATGAGTTCCTCAATAAAGGTGTTTTGTGTAGAAAAATTTGAAAAAAATAATAATTTTTAATCTGTGGCGCGATAATCGTTCTTAAGGAATTTTTATTCCCGTTTGAACCTCCAGGTTCTAGCCAGACCCTATAAAAATATAAACAAAACACTCTGCATAGAAACAAACAAAACGTGTTCAAATCACACTATACATAAAAAACATTTTCTTTGTGTTTATGTGACTACAAAAGGTAGTGCGTGAGCAGGCAAGGTGCCTTAACCAGGTGGCATCACTAGCGCAGGTGACAATTTTTTATTTAAAACGACCGGTAGTGTCAAAAGTTGTTCATGTTTACACAAAGTGAAGTGAAAAAAATAATAATATTTTAATCGTGCAAAAAAAGAAAGAAAAATTGAAAAAGTGCAAAAAAAAAACAATAAAGAAGTTTTCAAAAATATTTTAATTGCGTAGAAGCTGTTTATGTTTATACAAAAATAAAATTTTAAAAAATAATATTTTAAACATAAAATAAATTTTTAAACAGTTTGAAAATGTGCAAAAGAAACAATAAAAAAGATTTCAAAAATATTTTAATTCCTTAATATGCGTTGCTGTCTGCTATATAAAAAGAAAAATTCTACTGAATACCGACATTCCTCGCTTCAAAAATAATTTAATTGCTTAAAATGCGTTAAAACGATTTATAAAAATAATAATACACAATTAATTTTCTTTATATACATTTTTTTTTCTTAATTTTTCTCTGTTTTGTAAACATGTTTTTGACATTATGGTGGAATTTTTAAACAAACAAAATATTATGTATCTAGTACAGCAACTCTAATGCTGCCACCTAATAATTGCACCATGGCTTATGCACAAAGTAGCACAGATTCATTCTGTGGCTGGAGCAACACACAACAACACACAGGTCATCGCGGAGCTTTAGAAAACTTCAAATATACAATGTCCCTCAGGAGATTTAAGGATATCCTACTTATACGATTTGATTATAGCCGTACTAGGTCATTCCGATCTCAGTTGATAAAGCAGCCCCAATAAGAGATATTTGGAAGTTGCTAAACTCAAACCTTAAAAGTAACTATAAGCCGCACGAAAATATTACAGTCGATGAGCAACTTTTTCCGTTTAGAAGGAGAACAAAGTTCACCCCATGTATTCCTTCGAAGCCTGCTAAGTATGGCATCAAAATATGGGGGGCGTGTGCTGCAAAAACTCCTTACCCATTGAAGTTAATATTTATACAGGCAGAGAGCAGAGCCAAATTCGAGCCGAAAAACAGGGTGAAAATGAATTTATGCGCCTCGCTACAAAAGTTTCGGGCATAACAATAGTTGCTGATAACTTTTTTACTGCGCTTGATTTATGCAAGCGCTTACTAACAGTTGGCCTTGGTTACTAAATATTTATTAATTAATTTGAATTTCCAACTTCTATAGTATTATATATAATTCCGATTGTATATCTAAATTTTCGGGTATAGAGGGGAAGGGGTCCCTCGTTTAATGTAGCAAATAAAACTCTAGGAAACCGCATTAGTTATGTTGTGTTGGCTTCCTAAACCCTTAGTGTTTAATTACCTACTAAATCGCTCGGTTAAATTAGCAATAAAATTATCGGTTTGGGGATAAACCGGGTAAAACTCAATTGGTACCTAAATCTCCTCACCCCAGCTTTCAATACCTCGCCCGGTTTATCCCCAAACCGATAATTTGAATGCTAATTTAACCTATCGATTTAGCAGGTAATTAAACACTTACCAAAGGTATAAATTGGCAGCACGGGGATCAGCCTGCCCCGAATGGTTCTGCTTGTAGTTCAACCCGGGCTGATAATGGTCAGGGTGCTTACCTTGGCTGGAAGGTTCTGGCTGTGGTTGAAACCTAAAACGCAGGAAGGGGGTATTAGTAACCTTGATAATTGCTTGGCGTGGGTTTTTTCGGGGACTAACAAACTCCCGAGGGTCTGTTGCCTTTACAACAGATACCTGTACTGTGAGGAACTATTGGTGGTGGTTGACGGGTGAGTTGGTTTAAGGGCTGATGCTGCTAGTGGGCTTCGGCCTATCAACTCATTACGCCTTGTCTTCCATTGATTGCTGGGAAATTGCATACAAGAGGGATTAGAAGGCCCGAACTCCTTAACAAAAAGTTGCTCATATGGCTACAAACATATGTCACAAATTGCTACCTGTGTGAGCCTAGCAAGCCGCACGGGGCGCTGGTGAATCGTGAATTATTCACTCTGTAGAACTGGTCCATCATCAGATAAGGCCGCAAGGCAGGTGCTGATGTAAATCTTTTTCACAACTGTAAATCTAAATGGCCTAGGTTATATACCTAGCTGTGTTGGGGCCTCTGAAATACGAAATGAATAAATATATAAACCTTTTTGTCTAGCATTGGCTGGACTTAGATAATCGTTTTTTCTGTTTAGTATTAAGATTTGAATACTTATTTTAAATAGCTTCCGTGGTACGAAATTATATTGCAACGATTTTTAAGAATCTTGAGCCATAGTGCAGCAGTTGAACAAATAGATACCAACAAATAAAAGCACGAATTTATAGAGACTTGTATAGATTTTACTTGCACACTTTTTATGCTGGAAGTGGAAAAAAATCCATATATTAAAATATCAAATTGATTTCAAACTTTTCATATATTTTTGGAAAACTTTGCTATCATTGCCACAAAAATTAAAAAAAAACATTAAAGATGTTTCATTTATACAATATGAGAAAAATTCATGTATCAAAAGTGTACATTTTCTATGAAGTACCTGGCTAAAATGATAGTATAAACGGATGAACGACCATGTGCGAGTTTGTTGTCACTTATGTGCCAAAGTGAATGTGCTTGTTTGTCAGAAAATAGAATTATTGTTCAAAGTTAAGCCTCATAAATAAATTTTATCACGTTACAAGCATTTTTGTCAGCATTTTCTCCTGCAAATTAAAAGAGAAAAAAAAAGAAAACAGAAAACTATGAGTGTCTTCTTAAGCACACAAAATTGTCATACAAATGCACGCAAAAAACCAGATAGTGAAGCATATATCAAGGCGCTCTAATTGACTGAGCTTCATTCACTCGTACCTAATTGAGCAGGATTTTAAATTCCTAAACTTTTTTCGCTTGGGATTTGTCAGCGAGAATAACAAACGCGAAAATTTTAACTTGCATTAAAGCGTAATTGCGTAAAAGGTATTTTTTAAAGTAACGAATCTAGGCTAAATAAAGTTAGAATTTTGTATCTACACACGAGTTTAAGTTTGTTTCAGATTTATGTGCTGACGTATATTTATAAATTAAATAAATTAAGCATTTCTATTCGGTTAGTGATCCTTTCAAAAGAAAAACTTTTTAACTTTAAGGAGAAGTTTAATGAATATTAATAATGATGTATTATACAAACTTGTTATGTGCAAATTAATTCCCTGTTCTTATTTGTACATTTTTCAAGAACGTCTGGGTGCTAATGAGTAGAGTGCCGACTACGAAATAGCTATTAGTACTCCAGCTAAAGCCTATAATTATATTTCTTGTCTTCATTAATCAAAATTATTCTACACAGCAATGAGATATAATCAAAATCCTTCTTAATTTAAGACAAGGAAAAATTTACTTGAACCCGAAAAATATTCATATATTCAAACAGCAACAAAGAACTAATATTTAGTACTCGTATAATGACTTTAATAAAATATGGTATTTTTTATTTCTATCTTTTATTGAATAATTTTGCTTTTGATTTATTATTTTATTTAAAAAAAACCAGACTTTTTGGGTCCAATTTTAAGAGTTCAGACTTTAATACAGAAATCCAAAAGTTTAAACAGTATTGCAGAAATTATTGGAGGAAAACTAGTCTCACTGGAAATAGCCTGCACTGATTTTAAAAATTATGCAGCAATTACTCTTGCATAATACAAAATTGTCAGGAATTATTCAAAAGATAATTGGATTCCAAACGAATTAAAGGCGAGAGATATTGAAGGTCATCTATGCATGAGTAGTATACTGCTAGATAAGCCCTAAAGGCGGAAGAAAGAAGGCGGAATTTTCATTAAATCATTACTAGTGATGAAAAGGGAATACATTACGATCATCTAAAAAGTAGAACATCATAGCGGCTTCCAGGCCAAGCATCAACATCTACAGCAAAACCGTATACAATCGAACTACCTTAATTCGAACTTCTCTACTTCGAATTTTCTCTAACTCGAACTAATTTAGTTGGCGGTAGCGTTAAAAGAACTTCTGTGACTCGAACTTATATAACTAGAAGTTCTCCATAATTCGAATAAAAAAAATAAACACATGAACTCTACAACTCGAAGAATTTTGCTTGTTTATATGACTTTTTAGTTATGATTTGTATGTTTTAATCTCTTTTGTTGCGTGAGCTGGTTTATATATTTTACAAAGTGGCTATTGTTCTTTATTTTTTCGGGGAATTACAAATTTGTTTCTTTTTGTTTGCGTAAGTATCAACTCTATTCATAATTCGGCCACGATAATAAATGTTGAAATCGATTTTTTTATTATTATGGCAACTAAACGTGTTTTAAAATGCTTATCAATTGAAGAGATATATAAACTTATAAGAGACGTCGAAGATGGATTAAAGAAAAAGGAAGCAGCTGATAAATATGGTATTCCGGCAAGCACGGTCTCAACAATTTTCAAAAATAAGAAATGAATTATCAAATAGATTGAATATGGATTTCGTTTATGTAGTAAAAGAGTTAGAACCCCAAAATACAAAAATGTCGATAAAGCAGTCATCGCTTACTTTTTAGCAGCTAGAATCTAAAACATGCCTATATCTAGTGAAATATTAAAGGAAAAGGCAATTGAGTTTGCAAAGCGTTTTGAAGATGATAGCTTTACATCACAGCACAGGTTGGCTTGATAAATGGAAGCAGAGGTATTAAGAAAAAGGTTAATTGATAAAAAGTTCATTTAACTTAATGAATTAAAAAAAAAAAAAGTAAAATGTCAGTCACTTATTTAGGAATATGTATTGGACTTGACTATAATTTGTTAACTATGTGAGTACATATCCTTGTTCTTTTATATTCTTAAGTATATAATTTTCCATTTTTTTATATTTTATTTTAAACTAAAATACAAAAACTTTATATTCTACAATTCTATAACTTAAAGTCTCCGCAAGTCGAAATTTTTTTTGGGATAATGTTGATTCGAGTTGTGAAAGTTCGACTGTATTTATAAAAAAAACTCAAGCTGCGTATTTGGCAGGCATATTTGGTGTCATATATTATGAATTACTTAATGTGGGTAAAACAATTATTGTAATTTTCTGTCGAATGCAGTCGTTGAAGCTAGGACAAGTTGCGAAGAATATCGCCTTTAATACTACTATACAAGAAGTTTATCAGTGGAATTAGGATATCCAACTCTATTCACTCACTGGAATATCGCAATGGATTTTGCTCTGACGAGACTATGGATCTTGTTCAGAGAAGGCCTCTCACATCCAATCGATGCAGGAGCTCCCCAAGGTAGCATACTGGGACTTACTTTATATGATTTATCCCTCTGAAATGCCAACCAGATCTGGTATTCACACTACAACTTTTGCAGATGATACAGCATTGTGCAGTGTACAGGAAAACCATCAATTAGCTTAGCGAAATTTGCAGGAGTATATTTCAATATTAGAGAAATAATTAAAAATCAAAGTGCACTCACGTTACATTCACACTGCGTAAACAAACATGTTCGGCTATCCAAATTAACAATTTACCTATTTTGCAGTGCAACGAAGTCAAGAACCTTGGTATTCACTTCGACGTGGAAATCTCACATTGATGCAAAAGTCACTCAGTTGAAATTAAAAGCAGCGCCACTAAATTGGCTTATGGGCAGGAATTCTACATTGAAGCTTGTAACGACAGGTTTCCGCTGGTTACTGGGGTAGAGCTCAGCGGAGTCCAGGGTCGTGATATTCTACAGAAAAGTATGAAAGAAACAAACACCTCGGGTTTTCTTATCACGTTATAATCCTTATTTTTAGATTTTCTTCTACAGCGGATGTCTTCTAGGTTGGCAAATTATATGCCGCGAAGGCGACGTAGTAATGGCATGAACAGAGTGCCTAGCAGTGGTCTACTCGGGATATGTCAGCGTGTTGTCTGGTGCAATGTAGTCATTACCATAAACAAGACGCTCCACCAGTCCCTTAGTAGGTGCTTGTCTTGGTTGATATTTACAACAACGTTTTAGGCAACACCATGGTTTTTAGCAGGGCAACCGCCGCAGCAAACGTTAGAAGCAGAGACTTCATTCAGAAATATGCAGCGGATCGTCTGTTGCGCTATAGTCACCACCACAGATAGAACGTTCTACAAGTCCTGCCTGTTTATTGGTTGATTTTTACGACAACGTTGTAATAAAAATGTAATTTTTTTGTTTGAGAGGAGATCATGATTCACATATGAAATTAAGCAAAAATTACATTCACTATATACATATATATGTGTACAAGTGTTGATAAAAAAATATATATAAAAGAACAGGATAACTTCATCAGGTGTGGCCAAAGAGAGCGTGCGTCTTTGGTCGTCACAAGCTAGATGGCAAACGTTTGTTCTACAATTCTCAAGCCTATATGGTGCTATGGAATCCAATTATGGGGTACGGCCTCCACATCTACTATTGAGAAAATTCAACGGCGATAAAATCAAATTCTTCGAACGATTACTGCAGCTCCACGAATTCATAAGGATCTGTGTGTTCCAGTGGTAAAAAACGAATATTTCAAGTAGGCGACAAGGTATGTAAGTAAACCAAACTTCACTCAAACCCTCTGGCATGAAACATACTTAATTCTAGCAGTCACACTTGGTTGAGTAAAAGGGATACCTTTGCCACAATTAGAGCTTTAAATATGTGATTTTACCGATATATTTGGCGCAGAGCAGAACGCTTTGCTTAGCATTGGCTGGACTTAGTTTTCTGTATTTAATATTAAGATTTGAGTAATAAGTATTGTTAGTTCACATTGTGAAGATTCAATAAATAAATAAAAGCTAAAAGAGGATTACAATGGTATTACTGCGAATAGTATACCTTTCCGGCAGACACTCGTTATAGCAGTCTCGTTCTATTATTGACTATTTCACTCTTTGCTTAAGAATAATTGGAAGTGTCATTATGGATTAACTACTATGTATTTCACATACAACCAAGCGAACATATCGCTCCTTTATTGCAAGATAGTGATATCTCAAAAAATTTGATTTTCGAGTTAACAATACAGAATTGTTAACAGTTCTATCTTTTATATTATACCAAAAAATTATTTAAATTACTTTTAAACTGTTTCCTTTAGGAGATATTTTTGTAAAAAAAAATTTCTAAGAATTGTATGGAAACTAACGGCCTTATGTTAAGCCTTATGCTAAGTTTTTTTTTTTGTGTAAATTCTCATAAGGGAAAGATAGCAGCTAGTTAGTTGGCACAAGGTTTTTTATTATACATAAGGCCGTAAAAGTTTTAATTGCGTATTTCTCAAAACAAGCTTTTTTAGTTATGACTATGTTGCAACAAAAGAGTGATATGTCCGAAGCAAGATTGTCAACATTAAAAAAAAGTCACTAATGGAATGCACGTAGTTGGGGTAATTAAAAAATATCCTTTTGCGAACACACCTTGTATATTGTAATATAGTAATTTTATTCTTTTTAATTTTTCAATTAAAGTAATTTTTATTTTTTTAGTTTTTATTTATTAAATTTGCATAAAACTAAATTTTTTCCGGCAAAAACTAGTTGATTAAAAATTAAAAAATACAATACTCGTATGTGCATAAAACATCTTCAACATTTGACATTGTATGTAATCTTTTCTGTTCACTCATTTTTAGTTATACCCTACACACTTCCTCGTACATATGTATGTATATATTAGTACATATGCGTTAGAGACTGCCTACAATTATCCCAGTGAATAATGAAAAACTCACCCCCAGACTTATACTATATATGAATGTATATATATCATAATCATAGTTTTTGGGCTTTAGGGCATTAAAAAAAATATATAACGCAAAATGTAAAAATAGAGAAAGAGAGAGAAAAAAATAGAAAATAAAAATAAGTAAAAGAAATAAGGCCACTTGCAAAACATTATTTATATGGCTCATATGTGTTTTTGTTCCACATTTTTATAATACAAATGCACATATGAATAAATCTCTTGCTTCTTCTTTTCTGGAGCATATGTTAAGGCTTTAAAAATACTAAATTTATATGTATTTTGCTACAGCCAAAGATGTGAGACTGATTTTGCTTGTTTAATGCACACAAGCTTTAATATCAACATTAAGTTTTGCTTTCTTTTCTTTCTTGCCATAAAGCAGGGGTAGGGGGGAAAGGGGGAAAAGAGTGGCAACAGTACAAGGAAAAGAAATATATTTGACCCAAAAAACAGAAAAACTTATGGAAAAAAAACGTTATAAAGTCAAAACAAAAAGAAACGGATTTAAGACTACAACGAGCTTTAAAGGATACAGCTGTTTTTGTTAGAGTGTTTGTTGAAATATTTGTATGTTTGCACACGTACATACATATTTTATTTTAGGTGCATGTTATTTTTCTCTTCTGCAACAGCAGATGCTCCACTTTTTTTTTCTGTGCTTATATCTTTAAGCTTCTATTTTGTTGGTTTTAGCAAACACAGATTTAGTTTTTTTGTTTGCTTTACTTTGTATGCGGCTATTTGTATCTGTTAATAAGCCGGCATGTGTTAAGTTTTTTCATATTTTTTTCTCTTATTTTCTTTTAACAACAAAAACCTTTTTATGTATTTGTTTTTAACTATTGGAAAAAAAGGTCTGCTTGACTTTGAAGTTCTTTGTTTTTGAGTATGAAAAGGAAAAGTTTTATCCTGGCAAAGGAAAGCCGTTCTGGTTGATAGAGAAATAATTTGAAACACATTTTTGCAGCATATTTTCAGGTTCATTTGTTATAGAAACACCAGTTTCTATAACAGTTAGTAACATATTAAAAGCAGAAAAAAAACTTAAGCCGCAACACAGTGTATATATTTGTTTGTAGTAACTAACAAACAAAAACGTAGATATGGCACAGAAATCCAAATTAAAAATCAGGGGTCCTTTTTCACAACTTTTGTTAACGTAACACCTTTCTGTGAACTTCTAGTCGAAAGGCTTTGGTTTTAATGAAGAAATTTGACAACAGCAAAAACAAAAAAATCTGGCTCTTTGATATAACATAAACATTTTTTTGTTGTTACTTTTAAAGGAACTAATTGCTCGTAGATACACAGCAACAAATTTTTTACAAAAATAATTACAAAGAACGCATTTTTTTCCCAAACACGTAATAGTTATAATAAATGAAATTTAATCAAAGTATTGTCCATTACTAGGAAATACTTTTGCTGATCTTTCGTATAGCATTCGGATTGCACAGTTACGAGTATAAGGAACTCCTGATCTTTTTAGGCTTTTCTAGGATCAACCCAGTTTTTGGTATCTTCGTATAAAGTGCTTCGATAGAGCATTTATCATTGATCAGAGCAGATGATAGTCCGACGACGCAATATCATATGGTACATCTCAATCAAGTGCTTTCAAATAGTTTTTCACCGGGACCGCTACATTGGTGAGCATTATCAATTATCATGTAAAAGAATGATTTTTCATATCTGCAGTAGTATTGAGAGCATTTTTCCTTTCAACTAAATCTCAAAAATTGTGTTCGGTACAGAGTTTCAGTGAATATTTCGCTTTGTGTTCGGGCTACAGTGATAGAAAAGTATTTGTAGATATGAGGATTTTTTGCATTCATGTTAGGTTAGGTTAGGTAGGCAGGCCGCTGGATAACCCGGAATAATCTAGGTTGTCCAGCTCACTTGGGTCCTGTAGTCGTTCCCTTTGTGATTGCCTGAAAAACTGAAATAGTTGAGTTAAGAGAAGAAGTTATAGGAAAATGATGGATGGAAAGGATATGTTGGAACCTTTTAGTGTAGCGTTACATGCTGCTATACTAGCCATCCGCTGCTTCTTATGAAAGAGGCTAGCGCGGTCGGTTTGATCGAGGCCAGACAAGATAGGCTATTGAAGCTCTGCTCACCTAAGTGTTTTAGACGATGATGCTCCAATGTCTGCATTCATGTTACGATTTTGTCATTGTTTTTGGCCTATTCACCTATTCCGCAGCAAAATGAAGTCAAGTATCTTGGTATTCATCTCGACCGTAGGTTAACGTGGAAGTCTTACATAGATGCGAAAGTTACTCAGTTAAAATTAAAAGCAGCGCAACTGAATTGGCTTATGGGCTGAAATTTGACATTGAAGCTGCAATGCAAACTTTTATTATACAACGAAATTTTAAAGCGTATATGGCGCAATGGAATTCAACTATGGGGCACCATCTCCGCTTCAAACATTGAAAAAATTCAAAGGCGACAAAACAAAATTCTTCGAACAATTACCGCAGCTCCATGGTACGTAAAAAACTCACGAATTCATAAGGATCTCTGTGTTCGTCTTGTAAAAGCCGAATTTTCAAAGTACGCAACAAGGTATATCAGTAAATTGGAACTTCACCCAAATCGTCTTGTACGCAATATACAATAATTTTGAAGGCCATTCTCGGTTGAGAAGGAGGGATACCCTTGCCACCATCAGAATGTTAAAAATGTGATTTTACTGATATTGTTTGAGCAAAATAAAACATTTTTGTCTAGCATTGGCTGGACTTAATTAATTTTATGTATTTAGTATTAAGATTTGATTACTTATTGTTAGTTCACTTTGTAAAGATTCAATAAATAAATGAATGAAAAAAAAAATTGTTTTTGGCCCAAAGTAAAGCTTCATTTGCGTTATGAAAATTGTTTCATTAAAGAAATAACTTATTCGTATATGAAGCAAAGTTTTCATTGAAAACACGAAAAACTAGTATCATTTAACAAACACAAAAACTGCGAAGCTATTTTGTTTGTCTGCAGTAACACCCAGAGTCTGTGGTAGTACCCGAACCTACGATCTCGAGGCTGTTGGTCGAACACTCTACCAAATCAGCCACCGAGTATATAATGAAAGTCTTACATCGACAATATGACAAATGACATTTGTCCATTATATTAACCACATAATTACATAGCTGCTACGAAAGTGTGGAGTCAACTTGTGGGGACCGCATATGACAGATGGTCTGGTGAGGTTACCGGCCGAGTAACGAGGCGAACATGGCTTGCGTGTGATTGTAGGAGGACTACGGTCCTAAGAGGTCTTACCCGTCGAAGGTTGATGGGAGTTTTGATAGGTGTAGAAGGTTTTGGACTAAATTTTGCTAATCTGAGCAGTGTCGAAGGTATATACACTGGGCATTGATCAGTTTTAACTAATTTAATTCCAACATTTTAAATCCTACAATAGAGTTTGTTTTAGTCTTTGGTGTTGTTACTGTTAAAGTTAAACCTACACAAACACTACTCCCTCTTTCCTCCTCATCATAACTTATTTTCCTAGTTCCAGTACAATGCGCTGCATATTTAGGGGACATCCCCTGAGTACTGGTCCCATATAGGAAAAAAAATAGCGAATAGGATTGATGTAAAACCCCACTTACAAAAGCTATTACCTTTTTCGTTAGGTTGACTCTAATTTAGCACCACCCTTTATAATATGTGGTACAGAATTACATTAAAATGAAAAGAGCCCCTGTCCAATATACACAAACGCACTTTTCTACCAACTACAAATTCAGTGTCACTTTTTCTATTACATATAAAGTAAGCGGGTTGTGGTGAAGGAGGGTTTCTCCTGCAAACACTTCACTGATTTACCGAAAGCAAAATTTTCCTTCCTAACTTTACCTTTCTATATATCAAACATTAATTTTTCATTCTGATCACAATTTCTTATTTGAAGCATTCATTTTAACTCCGCACAATCTGGCTATTAGCAACCTTGAACTCTTTCTCCTCTCAAACATTATAATTTAAATTACAACTTTTGAAAACTGAATTAATTGTTTATTTATGCCCGAACATGTGGGTCATTTAAGTTGCTTGCATTTGCAGCATGTATTTAGATTCTACAGTTGAATCTTTACCTGCTGCCTGGCACTATTTAATTAATTCATGGTAAATTTCAATAAAACTAAAACGTATGGCCTAAATTTTGCATTCAGAATATTTAATTGAAATGTTTAATTTAGAAAAGCTGATTGTGTGGTGGTGCATCAGAGAATGACAACAACTGTGAAATTGGACACAAACAAGATTTTGCTTTAAACGCAGAGAAAAGGTGACATAGAAGAATCTACACTTTCACATAAAGACGAATATATTGAAGTAATGATATTAGTAGTTGCGTAGACAACAATTTCAGAAATTTATTCATACATTTGACAGAGAATAGATGAAATGTTGTCAATGTACTAGTAATATGTTTTAAGAATAATTGGATAAATCACAGTTTAAATGCGGCAAAAGGAAAATGAAAATGAATGAAAAAATATGTATATAAGTACATGCGTACATCACAGTAGATATACTCAAAACTAAACTTGGCTAATACAGCCAGGAGCTGTGTGTTTTCTTTTTCTCTGAAAGAACTTTTTATGACTGTTTTGTGTGCTCGTAAAATTCACCATACTTATATATAAACACTTGTCTTGTTTCGTCTGATAAAAACGACTTGTGCGCTGAATGGGTCTAGGCCCTAATTGTCTTCAAAAACTAATCAAAACGCAGGTTATACCATGACATATTCCTAACAATGGGACTCTGTCAGGAGATTCGGGCGCTAATAGGTATACGAGGCGACAGATCCTTAGATAAAATCTCTGACTGTGTTTTGGACCCCCAAGGGGAACAGGTTTTGCCTGGGTGAATTCCAGACCAGGGCACTCTGTTTTTCGGGTAAAGAGGGGTAGAAGTACCTCGTTTGTTGCTGCAAATAAAACTCTAGGAAGCTGATTGACTTATGTTGTGTTGGCTGCCAAAACCCTTCTCAAGGGTATAAATTGGCAGCACGGAGATCAGCCTGTCCCCAAATGGTTCTGTTTGCAGTTCAACCCAGGCTGATAATGGTTGGGTTGCTTACTTTGGCTGGAACGTTATTGTTGTGGTTTAAACCTAAAGACGTAGGAAGGGTGAGTTAATATCCCTGATAAATATTGGTACGTGGCTTTTTTCGGGAGCTACCAACTCCCCAAGGTGCAGTTGACTTGCAACAGATGCCAGTATTGTAAGCAACCAGTGGTGATGGTTAGACGGGTGAGTTGGTTTATGGGCTGATGCGCTTAGTGGCCTACCAACTCTTTGAGCCTTGTCTTCCATTGTTTGCTGGGAAATTGCACACAGGAGGGATAAGAAGAACCGAACTGCTGAACAAGGTGTTGCCCATATGCTTAGAAACATATTGCAACAATTGCTGCCTATTTATGCCTGTTAAGCCACACGAGGGCGCTGGAGATTCGTGAAGAATTCACTCCGTGGAATTGGTAGATCATTAGATAAAGCCGTAAAGGCAGGTGCTGCTGTAAATCTTTTTCACTCACTGTGTTTTTTACTCCCGCAGGAAGGAGTTATTAATATTCATAGGCAGTTTTGGTGTGTGGCCAGCTTCTAGGAATTTATTTTGGGCCCCCGAGATGTTGTTTTCTTGCAATAGATAACAGTAACGTAAGCAACCAGAACTAGAGAAAAAAAAGGTGAGTTGGGTAACGGCTGATGCTTTTTATGGACTTCGGACTAGCAGTTCTAGAACACAAAAACAATTTTTTCATTTTCAATAACGCAATTCACTGAATCAATAACAACATATTTGAATGCGGGGACCTTTAAAGGAATTCAAGCAAGGTTCGGTAAAAATTATTACTAATAGAAAACAACTATTTTAAACACTCTTATATTAGTATCACTTGTATGTTTGTATGACTGCTTGTTTGTATGTTTGGAAAACTATAAAACTGCACAAAGTTGCCGCTTTAGTGCAAAAGTTAAACGTGCCATCTTTCTTCCGGGAAAGTAATGGTTTGTAGGGATTCTTGAAGCCGAAACGCTTGGCACCGGTATTTCATATTTGATGCGTTTTTTGCGTTTTAAATAGTCATTCGCAAAAATTGAATTTGCCATATTGCTTCTGAGAAATTGGAGTGATTTTGACGTTTCGAAATATTTCATATTTGATGCGTTTTTTGCGTTTTAAATAGTCATTCGCAATAGTGCAAAAATTGAATTTGCCGTATTGCTTCTGAGGAATTGGAGTGATTTTGACCTTTCGAAATTGCTATAAAAAAACTCGGAACCGCTTCGCTAATCCAATCGAACCGTTTTCATATTCGGTTTGGCCGTGGAACGTGTATTCAACTATCAACGGCCATTTGCATTTAGTGCGAATTTTTAGGTTGCCATAGAGTTTCCAGAGAAGTGGGGGATTTCGGCGTTCCCTGAAGCCGATTTTGGAAAGTCCAACAAAAATAAAACTTCGAACGCGTTATACATGCAATCATTAATAATTGGTTTGATATCGTAGCGTGTCTTTTAGATTTTTAAACTAGATTTATTGTTTTAAATTTGTAGGTTCTACTTTCATATCAAAGTTGCTGATTTTTTAAATAATTAAAAACCTAATAAGATCTCTGAAAATTTTTGGAAAATTCTTAAACTATTTTTTAAAATCTACAACCAGTTATTTTTTACATTGCTGATTTTATAAACAATTAAAAACATAAGATCTCTGAAATTTTTTGGAAAATTCTTAAATTATTTTTTAAAATCTACAAATTTTTATTTTGCTGTAAAACTAAGCAATAAGACATTTAAATTTCAATAAATTTCGCTCCAATAAATTTATGTATTATGACTCATAGAAAAAAGTCTAAGAGAAGTTATATAAATGCTCTTGCTTCTTCCACCCTGTGGCTCTTAAAGTGTTTTCTTCATCTCTCTAAAAGAGACAATTAAATTTCTAAATTTTCCTCTCATTATTTTTTGCTATTCGCTGACTTTCTTATCAATTCTGAACAATTATTAATTGAAAAAATGTCAGCGAAAATTTGTTATTTCTTTTTTGCTTTTAGTATTGATTTTATTTCCTCTCCGTCCTCAAGTCCTTTTCATAAAATTGAAGGAAGCATGAAACTACTAAAATCCCTCTTGTTTTTTCCTTTAACAATTTACTACAAATTTGTGCTTGCAAGTAGTTCTTGCAACGAATGAAAGTTTTATCGTAAGTTTCATAACTTATAATTTGTACAAGTTTTGTATTATTTTGCTGTAATTTAAAATGTTTGTTGTTATTTTCTATATTATTTTATTTTATATTTCTTATATTTATATTTTTTTTTTTTCATCTTGTTTAAGGACAATTACAAACAACTTAAATAGTAAAACATTTAAAAATAAATTTCTTTCTTATCACAATGGGCTGGTCATAAAATTATTTTATGGAGCAAAGTTTTCTGTTTTACACAACAAGACGTAGAAAAGTTTCAATAGGAACTCCAAACTAAAATTGTTTCTACAAATTTTTTCTTGGAAAATAAAAAACTTTTTTAAAAATTATTAAACATATCTATACTTTAAAACTTAAATAGTATTATTTCCAAAGGAAAAACGAAAAATAATTTTAAAACTGAAACTTTTTGGGTCACATATAAAATATTTAAGCCATATTGTTTGGCCCTCAAACAGCAATGGAAAATATTATTCCTTGTGGTTGAGTGACCATTTACGGTACATATGATTGTTGGTATTATTTGTTTGGTTGTCTGTTTGATGGGCATTTGTGTAATAGTGTTGTACAACATTTTAAATTGCTTTTAAAACTGCATTTAACCTTCTTTTCGTAGTTCTTACAAGTTTCCTTTAATATTTCTTTACTTTTTTTCTCACAGGTAACCTTATACCTTATACCTTATTTAAATGTTCTTGCATACTTAAACTGTACAAAGTTTAATCTTTATTTACATACACAGACACATACATAAATAGTCACACATACATACTCACGAAAAAGTTTTCAAATACTTCCTTATATACGAACTGAAGTATTAGAAAGAAAAAGAAATACAAAAGTGAAATGTTCTTATACGTTGTTAAGTACTTTATCAAACATTCTGTATGTTTTAAAAGTTTTAAGATGTGTTTGCTAGTTAATGTGTAAGTGTGTGTAAGGGCGTCTGTGTGTGTGTGTGTGTGCGTGTGTGTTAGTTTGTTGGTATTTAGTATGTATGAAAACGGAAAACGGATATCACAGTAACAAACACTTGACTAAACTGCTATATAAATTACATACAACAAACATTTCAATACGAGCACAGCAAAAATGCTGACAAAATTGCAACAATTTTAATTCGAATACGGTCTAGCTTTTGAAAAGGAAAACTATAGGTAAATACATTATTAATATCTGTTACATACATACATATGTATAAAGTAATTTAAAAATAGTAATTTAGGGCAAGCATTATATTTCATTAAACCAGCAATAGCTTTAAGTCCAAACAGCAGTTAAGCAAACAATTTTATGTAAAAAATTATCACAAAAAAAAAAATTATAAACAGCTTGTTTTCTGTTTCCCAGCTGTTCACATTTCTACATGATATGTTGACATTTCATAGGAGCTGCCCTAATCATCAGTTGGCTTTGGAAATATTTGAAAGCTATTCCCAAACATTCAACATTATATCCCAGCAATCGAAATAAATTATTGAGAATTTATTAAAAAAACTTTTCAAAAATGCCTGTGAAAAAACAAAAACAAGCTTTTCTCGTTTATATACGTCTCTACCTTCTTTACACCCTTATGGTAGCTCCATAGAAAACAAGCTGATTATAATTTGTTGATTAGTGTCAATTGAATAAAACTGAATTATTATCACATAAATTTGTTATAAAAGAAATTATCTCAGGTTTTTATACCCTTCACAAAAATGTAAAAGGTATATTTAAGTTTGTGATTCCGTTTCTAATTTCTACAATTTTCATTTGAGACCATATAAAATATATATTTATATTATATGTCAGCATTGATAGAAAAGTTGATTAAGCGGTGTCCGTCTGTCGGTCATTGAAATACCGTTTCTAAAAAAAAACATTAGACTTTTTTTCATTACTCTATTACCCCATCCATTCATAGGTTTGCTGAGATATATCCAAATGATATGTCCAAAATTCCGAAAAAAGCCATTATTTCTTGCAATTTTGTATGCAAATTAAAGAAAAAAATTGTTTGTTTTGCTTCAAGCTTCACACGCTTATTAAGCATGACAATTATAAGCAAAAGAAATAATGTTTGCCGATATCCGTCCACATATATCCGAGATATAGCCTAAACTGATTTTGTAATGAAAATGTCGCGTAAGCGAATTAAAAATTTTTTTTTTGCTTAAAATCAGTTCTGGTGATAAAAGGGGGTTACTTATAAACAGAAAATAACAATTTTCGATATCGGTCCATATATACCCGAGATATATGGACCTAAAACGATTTTCCCTGAAAATGTTGCGCAAGCGAACTTAAGAATCTTTTTTTGTTTAAAATCGCTTCTGGTATTAAAAGGAGGTAACTAAAATTCAAAAAAATACAAATTTCCGATATCGGTCCATATATACCCGAGATATAGCCAAAACCGATATTTCAAGAATATGTATGTCGCGTCAGCGAACTTAAACAAATTTTTTTTGCTTAAAAGCTGTTTTAGCTATAACAGGAGGTAACTAAAATACAAAACAGGAAAATGTTTGCTATCCGTTCATATATGTGTGTCCGAAATATAGTCTAAACTGATTTTCTCATGAAAATGTCGCGTAAGCGAGCTTAAAAATTATATTTGCTTAAAATCACTTCTAGTAATAGGGAGGTTACTAAAATAGAGAAAATGAAAGCTTACGATATCGGTCCATATATGAGATATAGTCTAAACCGATTTTTCCATAAAAACGTCGCGTAAGCAAACTTAAATTTTTTTTTTTTTCTTTAAAATCAGTTCTGATAATGAAGAAAGGTTAGTAAAATACAAAAAATATAAATTTCCGATATCGGTCCATATACATATACCCGAGATATAGCCACAACTGATGCTTCAGGAATATATCGCGCAAGCGAATTTAACCAATTTTTTGTGTCTAAAAGCTACTCTGGTAATAAAAGGAGGTTACTAAAACACAGAAAATGAGAAATTCCGATATCGGTCCATGTACTCGTATACCCGAGATTTAGCATAAACCAATTTTTCCATATTTTTTTTTTGCTTAAAAGCAGTTCTGATTATAAAAGGAGGTTACTAAAATACAGAAAATGAAAATTGCCGATATCGGTCCATACATATCCGAGATATAGGCCCAGCCGAATATACTACACTCTTACTTGTTTTTTTAAAAGGTTTTCGTAAATGATATTACTACTCGTATGTGCAATCATATCTTCAAATTGATAGATGCTCGCAATAAAATTGCGGAAATGCAAACAATCATGTATTTCAAAGGGAATAAACTAGAATTAAATTCATAATAAAGTGTTTCTGCCAATAATACATAAAGTTATAGATAGTATAGATAGATAGTACATACTAATGTTGCTATAATTATATTCCAAACAATTTCTTCTTTGCATATACTAAGAGCTTTTTTGTGGTACTTCTGACTGATATCATATAAAAATATACTTTCCCATTTGCCTAGCAAACCATAATAACGTGAATGAAAATTTGCTGCATAGCCAATTTGGGTCATATTTGTACTCCATTCTAAACCTTGTATATTTTTATCTAGGCTTATCATAATTTTTCCTTCATTTCTCTGCTCAACTTTCCATCTCATATTGAAAATTCATTTATATATTTTTTCACTTCTACTTTATTATTTGTTTTGTTTGTTAAGAGTTTTATGCAACGTTTGCACAAAAAAAAAAATAAAATAAAATAACTTAAAGTTTCATAACAAGCTGTACGAAAGAAATCTCTTCACTTTTATTCAGTTTTTTCCTTTTGCTGCATAGAAAATAAAAAGAGCAGACTAATTGCGAAAGAAAAGCGAAGGGATTTAAGGAATCTTAATTTCTGAACAAGACGTGATTAACAAACAAATCCTTATTGATTAAAGCAAATAAAACTCAAATTGATTTTTTCAAGATTGCTTTCAATTTGCTTCCTTTTTTTGTAGTAGTACATCACATTTGCTTACAAATTTAAGAATGCTTTAAATGTTTTTGAGTAGTTTGGAAAAACATATGTATGTACATTTGTTTTTCATATTTTCTAATTGCTTTAAAATTCATACAATACTTCATTGTTTTCACAATTAAGCCTTATCTCTAAACAATACGTTTAGAAGAAGAAAAAAAGAAAAAGAAACGTAAGTCCTTGTGCCTTACACATGAAGTCCCTAAATGTGCGTTTAAATTACAGCTCTTGTTTCTTGTCCATTTTTTTCTAAACATACGAATATTGTTCTGCTTTTCCATTATCAAATGCTTTAGATTTCCAGAATTCTTAGCAAAATGGAAAAAAATGAAGTATGAACATAAGCAATTCCCTTTTGCTGACCATTTATGATTAACAACGAACAGAAATTTTGCAGAATGCAAGAAATTATTGTTCAACATGTAAGCTCCATAGCTCCAAGGAATATGTTCAACTTTGGGAATCAGAGTACAAAGGACAAAATGTTTTTTCGTTTATAGAAAGGAAATGAATTAAACGTTTTTAAAGCTTAACTAACATATTTTCTAATTTTTTTTTTTATAAATCCGCAGTTTAATTGAAAATATCTGGATAAAAATAAAATTTTAATAATATATTGATAATATTTTGAACAGAATGCAAATGTTCAAGTTAGGTTAGGTTTGACAGGCTGCCAGCTATTATAAAGCCAACCTACTTGGGTCCAGTCAGGTCCCGTTGTGTTACCTGGATATGATATGTATCTCAGTAGATCTACATATCACTGGCTTATAACCAACCCGAGGATTGGATAAAGGAGCCCAATCCATTTACATCGCATTCCGATACCTCCGTCAAATCATGCAGCATCGGTCTGCCTAGGTACAATGCCCTTATATAAGAAAGAGCCGGACACTGGCAGAGGAAGTGCTCAACGCTCTCTTCTTCCTCCTCGTCTCTGCAACTTCTACAGAAGTCATTAAATGGAAGATTTAACCTCCTTACCTGCGTCCAATGTCCCGTCAGAACCGCCACAGCAGAACGCAACCTCCGTCGGGGCAAGCCCCTGAGGATAATAGTCCTCCTGTTATCATATCAGGGCTATGTCAGCCTTGATATTCGACAGGTACCCTCATTAGACTATCTGTCTTGAGCGGTCTGAAAAAGTTGACGCTGTACTTGTTTCTTACAGCTCGCAAGCGGGATTCCAACAATTCCATCAATATCTCTTTATTGTAGCTGGATAACGGCCTTTGCCAGTTCATCCGCTACTAGATTTCCGGACACTTCACTGTGCCCTCGTATCCAGAAAATCTCCAGGTTCGAAAGTCTCGCTATCACGCTTAGAGATATCCGGCATTCACGAACCAACCTGGATGTCGTATAGACCTCAGCACTATCAGTACAAATTCGGATATCATTCTCATATATCCTGTAGTACCTTAACCAGTTAGCTGCCCTCATAATGGCCGCAATTTCAGCCTGCGCTACGCTACACTCATTTTGCAGCCTTGATGTCGTCTTAATGTGACGACGATGACGCCTTTTGGCATATGGGGAATAATGATCTGTTCGAAATTCGATAGGTTTTCTACCGATTGAATTTTATTCTTGCGCGAGAAGTTCAAAGCGTCGTGGCAATGTTAATTGGCCGCCACGCTCATATGCTTTGGTACCGTGAGATTTCAGTCTAATATTCTATTAGGCGTAACAACTTACTAGTTTTACGTTTTTAAAAAAAGATAAAGCAAACAAGTTTTTATTTGACTTAATCGGCTTATGATGGGAACAGAACTCTTCTGTACACAAAACATTCGAAAAATTGTAGCATAACTTAGGCGAATATCTTTCCTTTAACATGAAAAGTCTGTGGTAATTTTCTTAACTAACAATACAATATCAAAACATGTAATACAATCTAAAAAAAAAGAAAAAAAAAAAATAAAAAGTCATGTATTATACCAGCCATTTAAGTACAATATTTATTAATTCAAGTGCATGTGTCAGTTTGCTGGCAATCCACACTTGACTATCTGGCTTTAGCTTTTAATATAAATTGGTTCTACACCGAGATGTCATATCATTGCAATAAACAGAAATGTGTTTTAGACATGAAACTGTAATAAAACTTTGCATGTAATTTTTAGTCTTTCATTTAAATTTATATGTCATCAAGGTGGCAAATTGCCTCAACAAAATATTCCAGTTAAAGTGTTTTAAAAATTAATAAACTACAACACAAACGTTGGGAAATTTATTTAATATATGAAGAATAATGCAAACATCTTTGTATTCTGCAATACTGAGACACTCAATTGTGTTTAATAATTTAAAGCTTCAGAAGAAAAAGACAGCATTTAATAAGAAATTGTAGCTTGGCGCTTTTCAATCTGTTAATAAATAAGGACATGTTTCATGATACTGAACATTAACGTTTGCAAACATTTGAAATGGTAATAAGCAGTTTTACAGTCCAAAAATAATTTGTTTGCTGAGTTGTATATACTAATAAGCTGCATGAATAAACTCATTTTTTTATAAACACACATACAATATAATACTCAACAAAATATTGAGAAATTTGAGAGTCGTTAACAGAGTTAAACGAGTGCAAACAGAATAGAGAGTAATAAACAGATTCTTTCATATACTCTTTTTGGTTCGAATATTTATTTACTCAATTTGTTAATGCAAAAGCACGCAAATATACGATAAAAACAATGGCAAATGAATGAATGAAAAAAAAAATAATATAATTCGAATGTACATTATATTCTTATTGAATAATGAAAAAAAAATTCTGTTTAAGCGACAATTGCTTTAAGGGTGTGTGGAGAATGAAGAAATATTACATTAGTTGTTTACATAATTTTAATTTTCTAGCAAATTTTAAAATTTTTTTTAATAAATGGCCATAAATATACATCTACATAAGGCCTTGTATATGCAATAGCTTTTGATCATGCTGGAAGGTTGATAATGTAACACCAATACCCAAACAGGGTGAGGCAAATAACCCTGAAAATTACCACCCAATTGCAATTTGCTCTACACTCTCCAAAGTAATGGAAAACATGGTTAACCATCACCTTATGAGGTATCTAGAGTCGCATAAACTACTTTCTGATCGTCAATATGCATTTCATAAGGGTCGTTCTAGTGGCGATCTTATGGCATATCTCTCTGAGAAATGGTTCCACTCAATCCATCATTTCGGTGAAAGTAGGGTGGTGGGTATGGATATTTCAAAAGCGTTTGACAGAGTGTGGCATGGTGCACTATTGGCAAAACTTACTGCTTTTGGTGTCGGTGATGACTTCTTTCGGTTTATATCGAGCTTTCTCAGAGACCGCACTATACGAGTTGTTATAGATGGGGTATCATCAAACGAGTTCAAGATTAATTCAGGGGTATCGCAAGGCTCCGTTCTATCTCCTACCCTATTTATAATTAATTAACTTCCAACCCTATCCACTCTTTCGCGGATGACAGCAGCATTTGTCACTCGTACTCTTTAAGTTATAGGCCTAGCCTATCAGAGATCGCTACCAAGAGGCTAAATATGAAAGATTCAGTAAATAGTGATCTTCTATTAATTTCCAAATGGAGTCGTAAAAACAAGGTCGCCTTTAATGCTCGTAAGACCCAGTGTTGCTTATTGACGTACAAACAAACGACCGCAAATGCTGCTTAATCTGTTTTCATGGATGGTGTAAATATTGAAGAATCGAATGCTCTTGATGTTCTTGAAATGAAAATACAGTGTGATGTTCGCTGGACTGATCACATTTTTCATATCTCCAAAGAAGCATTCAAGTGCCTCGGTTCAAGACGGTGTAAGATGTACTTCACTCCATCCGATCTCCTTACTATTTATACCACCTACATTCAAACGAAAATGGAATACAACTCTCATGTTTGGGCCGGTGCCTCAAAATCTATTTTGGGGTTACTCGAATGTGTGCAGGAGAGGGCGAAAAAGCTTGTCGGTGCCAGTAGGGTATCCAACTCTATTGACTCACTGGAGCATCGACGCAGTGTGGGGTGCGTTACTCTGTTCTATCGTTACTACAATGGATTTTGCTCTGACGAGATTAGGGATCTTGTTCCTGAAACGCGCACATTTTTATGTAGCTCGCGTTCATCGTCTAGAGCTCATCCATTTGTGGTCGATTGCCCGGGGAATCGTACTACGCATTATAGAGAGAATTCGTTTTTCAGCCGTACGCTTCGTCTGTGGAATAAGTTGCCTGCAGACGTGTTTCCTTTCTGTTATAACGTTGGAAGGTTCAAGTCAGATGTTCACAAACACTACTCCCTCTTTCCCCCTCCTCACAACCTATTTTCCTAGTTCTGGTACAATGCACTGCACATGTAGGGGTTATCCCCTGAGTACTGGTCCAATATAAAAAAAAAGAGTATACATGAAAAAATTAATAAATTTCTAATAGAATACTATATAAATACGAGTATAAGCACATATGAATAATACTAGAATAATATTAGATTTGAAAATATTTGGTTCTTATATTCGTTTTATTTAAATGTGGCTGCGTTTGTTCGTTTCTTTACGAGTAGAGTTATTACCCAGAGGTATTACGCTCTAGCGATTCGCCAGTAAATTTGTCTTTTCTTTTTGAACTACCGCTAGTCCCACCGCAATCTGCAGCACATAATTTTGGGTGCATTCGAAAACGCTCAGCCACAGAGTTCTTCATATTAAAGCAGAAAATAGAAACCTCCCACAAATGACAAGAATTTGGATCGTAAGCTAAAATGTTTAATCGAAAATATGTTTAGAAACATATAAGCTTATTGTATGACATCTGCGATCTATATATTTCGGCTACTTCTCATCTATTGTAAAACAGCGGAAACAAAGTTCTACACCTAATATTTTTTTCTTGTATGCAACAATTGCACAACCTGTTTTACATTTGCATACAATTTAAGTATATGTATAAATATTTGAAAACGAAAAGTTTTTTTGCTTTAAACTGCATCCTTTATTTAAAATTTTTGCATGAAAATTTCTTTTAGAAATTCTTGCATCAACATTGTTTACAATTTGTGCTTAGTAATTTTCTGGTATTTTTACTTTCTGAATGCAATTGTTTGTATTCCTTTTCTGTCGTTTTTCTGATTATTGAAAAGAAATTTCGTTGGAAATTCAAATTTTCATCAGATCAATATCATATTTTACACAAAACTGTGTTCTAGTTTTCAATAACATTAAGGTCCAGTCAGCCAGCCACTCAAACTGAAAGCAAGCCAACTAAGTGAAAAAGTTTCTTGCAACTTTTGGCAGACATTTGTTGTTTTCATTTGTAATAGCTGGTTTTTTTTGTTTTCTTTTTTTATGTTTGTATGTGTTATTGCAATGTAAACTTTGCAGGAAATAAAGAAAATTATTTTTTGGCAAAAGAAAAACAAACACTTTCTCATACTTTTTTGCCTCAACTATAATATTAAAGTAGAATGAAGAATGAATTCGGGCTGTGAAGCTCTTTTCTTTGCTTCCTCACTACAACATAAACCAATCTGTTTGTTGTTTATGTTCACTAACGGAAATGAGTTTGCATTTCCGCTTGAAACCATAAAAAGTGCTCCTATTTAATGTGCACTTATACACATGTATGCATTTTTGAGGCAATATTTGGCTATTGGATTATTTGTTGTTCATGTTTTTCATTTTATCGATTCTCCCATTAAATATTGAACAACTACGAAAACAACAAATGTATGTATGCGGGGTTGGGTTGCTTTTAGGAATGGTCTTATTAATCTTTAAATATTTCTTGATGAGTAAACAAGAAATACACAAGCCTAGGATACAGAAGGCTAAAATTTTAATATCCTAAAATGAGATTTTGAAATCGAGTGCATACTTACAGGCATAATTTTCAAGATACATGCATAAATGTTTACATCATAATATCAGATATTTGTTGAAATTAAAAAAAAAGAATGCTCAGAAATGTTGCAATACATTGAATAAAAGATTTTCTCTAACAACTTCTTATAGGTCTTGTACACTTACGAGTATATAACATTTTTCTCACATGTAATGCTGCTACGTGCTTATACGTGGTCTGATCAAAAAATAACCGTGATTTTAAATTTTTTCAAAACGCGCTTACTTCTTCATCAATAATTATTTTGTCCTCTCTAGATAAAATACACCGAGAAACGCTTCTGAAACGCGCTTTTTTTATCGTCAGTAGCTTCTGTTTCGTTCTTTCTTTTACCTTTTCAATCGCAGCAAACCGCTTTTTTTTCATCAGTTCATCAGTTTTGGGAAGAGAAAGCGTCAGCGGGGGCCAAGTCCGATGAATACGGGGGTTGAGGCATGATAACGGTTTTGTTTTTGGCCAAAAACTCACTCAAAATCATCGATGTGTTGGCTGATGCATTATCTTGGTGCAAAATCCATGATTGATGTTTCCAGAATTCAGTGCGTTTCGGGCGAATTGCTTCGCACAAACGGCTTATAACTTCAAGCTAGTATTCCTTATTCAAGCTAGTATTCCTATATGACGACCTTCATGATGCACCATGCCATTGCAGTGAAAGAAAACAGTGGCAAGCCCTTTACCGAACTTGACGTGTAACCGAACTTGACGTGTGAGGAAACCCTTCACATTTGACCGAACTTGGTGTTGGCACTTCTGGACGCTTCCATTGGGATGATTGGGCTTTGGTTTCAATGTCATAGCCATACACCCATGATGCTATGACCTTTCTGAAGAAATCTGGATCGGCGTTGACGATGTTTAAAACTTAGCAATTTTGGAACAATCTTCGCTGTTGCAATTTTCGTGCCTAAAATATCCGTCAAAATTGCTTGCCGTGAGCCAAAGGATATGCCAACATCATCAGCAGTGATTGGACGATTATACAAAATCATGTTCTTCACTGCTTCAATGTTTTCATCGGTTGTTAATGTGCTCGTGAGACCAGGACGAGCATCGTCTTTGACATCTTCACAGCCTTCCTTAAACCGGTTATACCACAATTGAACTTGTGCTCTGCTTATGGTAGACTCGTCAAATATTTAACACTTCTAATGTTCTTGCTCATTTAACTTCATTTTTTACACAAAACTTAACACAGTTTCTTGCTTTTTGTTTATACTTAGCTGGTGAGGCTTAACGTTCTTTATGTCAATAAAAATGCAGAATTTTTATTACATATTTTCCCAACGTTTCGTGAATTTTATGTTCACTTCTTCAGGGGATTCGTTCCTTTGATCCATTTATTCGAATAATTGAGTTTTTTATTCGCTATTCTAGTTGAATGTTTGAGAATATCTTTCAAAAATTTCCAAAGTCCACTGATGATTAGGGTAGTTCCTATGAAATGTCGACATATAAATAGCTGGGAAACATAGAAAACAAGCTATTTATAATTTGTTTTTTTTTTTTTCATTTTTTCGAATAGTAAAAAATCGAAGAGCACCCCAAAACACAAGTAACCTTTTTATCTGTCAAAAACAATCTGAGAACTCGAAAAGGCTGATATTGCCAACAGATTTAACAGACATGTGTACCAACGTAACAGAAAAAGAATGCGAAAATCGAACATAAGTAACTCACGATGTTTTGAAAATAACCGCAATTTTTTTATCACACCTCATACATTTACATTCTCTGCTTTCTTTGTTTTACACGGCAATAACTCTTAATCCTTTATGTTACAAAACACTTCGATACTTTTAATATAATCGTAAAATCTACAATAACTTTTATGCACAAAACTGCTTAGACATGTTCTTTTATTTTATGATTTTGCCAAAAACTATACTTTAAGTATTTGCTTGTTTATCTGTTTTTGTGGATTTCATTTTCATGTCAAAAAAGGTGACAAGCTAGAAAATTCACTTTTTATCCTTTTTTTATTATATTTTTAGAAATTTTATTACTCACTCTCTCCCTCTCTTCTTAACATGCCCCACAATATAAGCCCATGCAAAAACACTTTAGTTCCTAATTCATTTAGAACTAGTTTTGTAATTTTTTTGGTTTTAGCAGCCGTCGTAAATGGCATGAAATACATGTAACTATTTACGTAGATATATAAATATTTGAAATATATATTTTGTGGCATGACAATCAGCATTTTTGGTATTTAATGGATTCTCCTCCTTAATCCTCTCAACAAATTTCCAAGTATATTTTTAGGGTTTTATGTATTCCAAATAAAATTAAATTAATTTTATAGCAAAATTAAAATAAACTTATTTTTAAGGCATAGACGAGTATGTGCTCGTATATTTAGAAAAGCCGACCTAAAAGGTGGGGCATTAATAGAAAAGATATAAACTGCCTTTTAAGATGAGGAATCAACAAAAAACTGTGTTGCGATTCAATCAACGCAACACACGAGTAACTGCGTGTAGCTTAACAGGTTTTTGCGAACGAGGCAAAGGTTTTATTATTATTCATTTTTTTTTTTTTGTGGCAAGTTTTATGAAGCATCTAAAAATCTTTTTTATCTTTGAATAAGCAATATATAGTTGCGTATTTTTTCCTCGTTGGTTTTCTTTATGGCCAAAACTGGCGTTTTTGGGGATCTGCGAAGTCTCAAGTGTCTGTCGAAAAATAAATGCATCCACAATGTTTCACTGGTTTGTACGGATTTCCTATTTGAAAGTATAGTAGTGAAAAAGTTTTACATCAGCACCTGCCTTTACGGCCTTATCTGATGATGGACCCATTCGACGGGGTTTGTGGCTTACTACGCTTATACAGGTAGCAATTTTTGCAATATGTCTGTAACCATAAGAGCAACTTTTTGTTGAGAAGTTCGGGCCTTTTAACATCTCCTGTGTGTAATTTCTCAGCAATTAATAGAAGATAAGTCTTAATGAGTTGGTAAGCCGAAGCTCACTATTAGCATCAGCCCATAAACCAACTTAGCCATCAACCATCACCACAGATTGCTTACAATACAAATATCTGCTGAAGGCAACAGATCCTCGGGAGGTTGTTAGTCCCCGCAAAAAGCCGCACACCAAACAATTATCAGGGATACTAACTACCCCTTTCTGCGTCGTTAGATTTAAACCACATCCAGGTATGCACCTCAATCATGACCAGCCCGCTGATCCTCATTCTGCCAATTTAAACCCTTGGTAAGGGTTCGGAAAACAACAAAACATAAGTCATACGGCTTCCTAGAGCTTTATTTGCTACAGCAAACGAGGGAGTCCTTCCCCTTTTGACCCGAAACAGACAGACAGATGGTGTCCCCAGAAAGGAGAGTGCATTTTGGGAGACCCTTACTAGCTTTTGGTAAATCTATAAAATAAATTAATAAAAACTATAACTATAGAAAAATATAGTATCCACTGCGGTGAAGGTATGCTGACCAAGAAGATCACGAACTGCAAGCAACGCCTTCTGATTTGAACTGCCGCTGAGCGAACCACAGGTTCTTGCGGGCTCTGTGGCTCTAGTGCCGGCAACGATGAGGGACATAACGTGCAGTTCCTGCTGTATGGTGTACGCTATCTGTGTCATTTATTTGCTATTTGTTGATTTCTCTCTGCTGTTTTTGCGTTACGGAGTTGATTATGACATTGTTTTTTGTTATAAGGTTCCCGTGACGGCAGTCTCGTCTTATTGTAGGTTTACTTTTGGTTCGTAATGTTCAGGGATGGGCCACAGAGAAATGGCCAACGAACTCAAGCGCGAGGCTGACTGTTGAGTGTTTGTGTTGTTTACTGTTTTCTGTGCTCACGTATGTTTTATGTTGTGGGAGTATGCAGTGTTCCGTTTCTTGCCTTGCTGTTCTTTGCTGTTGTTGCTGCGATTCCTAATGTTGGTTTATTGCTGTTGTGTGGGAGTATTTGTCACTGGGTTTAACCAGTTCCCACGTCGTTTGGGGGCTCTACTGGTAGAATATCGTGGAATATAAAGTCTGACTGAAGACTTTAATCTTTGAGCCCTAGGGACTTGTTCTTGTCTGGTTATGAAGCGGCCCTTCGAGGAGTATCGTGGTACTTGAGGTTTTTGAGCCAAATTGCAATAAGAATTCATTTGAACTCGATATAGAATTGCATTGCAGTCAAGCGTCGTGACTCAAAGATCAATAGTAGTATTAGAAATGTATTCATACATGGCAGTTCGGCATGTGTGGGCACGTTGGTGAACACATTGTATTCCTCCGATGATAAGATCAGCATGAGGTAAGGTGACACTGGCCGATACCCACAAAAATCGTTGTCACATCTGCCCATTTTCGTAAAAAGCTTCAACAATTCTCACGCGTTGCTCAATTCTATAGCTGTCTATGGTTGAGTTTATCAAATACTAAAGAAAAGAAATGTCAAATTAAGTTGGGCAAAACACTTGACATTGAGGTGTGTTTCACTGTTGATAACGCGCATTATGGTTGGACTACCCTTTAGCATGAGCATGTAAAAGCTTTCAATACATTTACAGGAAGATATCAACAAACTAGAGTAATGGCTCAAGCTTTGGAAAATCAAGGTTAATGAACAAAAGTGTGCCCATGTTACATTCGCTCTGCGTCTAGGAACATGCTCACCCATTACTATTAACAATAAAGTAATACCTCAACACAGTGAAGTCAAATACCTCGATATTCATCTTGACCGTAGACTAACATGGAAGTCGCATATCGAGGCAAAAGTAACGCAGATGAAATTGAAAGCAGTGCAAATTAACTGGCTACTAGGCAGAAATGCGACCTTGAAGCTTGATTGTAAACTTTTGCTGTACAACTCGATTCTAAAGCCAATATGGTGCTATCGGATTCAATTATGGGGCACAGCCTCGGCATCCAACATTGAAAAAATTCAAAGAAGTCAAAATAGAATACTCCGTAGAATTACAGACGCTCCATGGTACGTTAAAAACTCACGAATCCACGCAGATCTGAACGTACCTTTTGTGAAATCTGAATTTGTCAAGTACGCGACAAGGTATATTAACAAACTTGAATTCCATGCAAATCCTCTTGCAGTTAATATTCTTAACTTTGGTGGTCATACCCGTCTGAGAAGGAGGGATACTTTGGCTACCATTAGAGCTCTAAACAGATGACTGAATTCTGAAATAATATTCACATAAAAATACATTTTTGTCCAGCACTGGCAGGACTTTAATCAAAATTTTTTTAGTATTAAGATTTGAATACTAATTGTCATTACATTTTTTATATAGATTCAATAAATAAAATAATAAAGTTAAAAACAAAAAAAAAATGTAAAAGCTTTCAAGCATGCAAAATACTTACGGCCTTATGTATAATAAAAAACCTAGTGCTAACTAACTAGCTGCTATCTTTCCCTTATGGGAATTTACACACGAAAAACTTAGCAGCTAGTTAGTCAGCATAAGGATTTTGATTATACATAAGGCCATTAGTTTTCTCCACAATTTTATACATTGTTGTATCAATAATTTTTGATGAATTTAATGTCTAGCTCCTTATATGTTTTTTTGCAAACATATACGAACACTAACTCTCTGGTTTACATATTACATATTTTACAATTGATTGCAACAGCTTTTGAATTTCTTCTAATATTTATAATACTTTTCTTTTTTTCCAGGTAAGTTTGTGCGACTCCCGCTCTAGAGCTCTGGTTAGTTGGCAAGTAAAAAATTCTCCCCTGTTGTTTATAGTTTTTAAAAGCAAAACTAAAACATGAAATTTATTCCCCTCTAAATTTTGCAAGGTTAAATTTTTTTATATGAAACCTGCTGTTGCAAAAAAAAGAAGAAAGAAAAGAAACAATAGACTTTGAAATATCCATTTTTTTTTTTAACAAAAATATATATTTTCATCAACCCAAAAACTACTCCTTCGTGAAAAATATGCAATATTTTTTCAATTAAAACTACTGCATGGGAAAAACAAAATGGTTTAAAACAAGTTTAAACAATATTTCAACTAAATGCATCTAGTTTTTCTTTTTCCAAATACACACGTTTAAATTTTACAACAAAAATGTATAGTTTTTATGAAAAAGGACTTCAATCCTGGAGCACGAAAAAGAGAAAAAATGTATCATATATAATAAATCCTTAAATGTTACTATAGAGGTTTTAAAGCGGATTAGTATGTCAGTGGAAGTAGTGAATGATTAAAGGAGGAGAATTTGTGCTGGATTTTCTACCCCATTTTTTTTTTTTTTTTTTTTTTTTTTTTTTGCTAGTATTTGTGTTGCTGAATGACGACATCAGTATGTGTTTAGAGTTTATGAAATAGCAAAAAAAAAAAAAAAACACACGTGTGTTTGTTTTAGTAATTTATCAATGTAAAAACATACAGCAAGATGTATACGTTGGGATTTCGCTAAAAGCTTTTCTGTTCTGAATAAAGGGTGTGGTTCTTTTTTTCCTTTTTTGTTATTTTTTCTAAAGAGGTGATAATATTTCCTTTCATAAAGTGTTATATCCCTGTTATAAATCTGGCATCAGTTTTATTTAATTTATTAAGCTAATTATGAAAACAGTAATTAATATAATATAATTTGTTTAAGGTTAAAAAGGAAACTTAGTTAGGTTTTTTTTATTTGGGAGGTTGGAAAAAATTATTCCTATTAAATTGGCACTCCTTATGCTAAACACACTTTATGTAAATCAAGTGGTTAAAAAAACCTTCTTTATAGTTTTTCCATGCAAGTTCAAATAACATATATTAAGCTTTAACCTTAAATGCCTAAACAATAGGAAAATCATTGCTAACATAAGAACATTAATAAGGGGCTTGCTTGCTAGACTACAAGAACTGGAATTTTCTGTTTTAGCTGCATTATTGGTTGAAGTTTTCAGTTTGCCAGATTATTCTAGATAAAGTTTTCGCTTTTTAAAGGCCATAATAATAGATAAATGTCAAAACAAAAAAATTTTGGGCTGACGGTCACAGGACAGGTTTATTATGTATTTATTTATTTATTTCTTTGTTTCCAATATGCCTATGGAATAAAAAAACCTGACAGGCTAACAAGATGTTAATTAAATAGTAAATCATATAAATCCTTATAATCTAGTAACAATTTAAAATCATTAAATTGAAGTGAAAAATCAACATTTACAATATTATTACTATTATTTAAAGCGCTCAAAGTACGTAGCATAGGTTCCCGCATAGCGTAAGTAGTAACACGTGTTGAAATGTAGAATAAATTTTTAGATCTTAAACATTTAAATGGTACACAAAATTTAATTAATCAAATTGTAAATTATTATAACCGAATGAATAGTACGTCTCACATACAATCGCTTCAAGCCCAAGAGAAAACAACAAACGTTATACGAACTTGACATTAGCATTACTTGACAATTACGAAGTGCAAATTTAACAAATTTTTTCTGTATTCTTTCAATTCTATTGGAATGTACATTATAAAAAGGGTTCCAAACGAAAGAACAATACTCTAATTTAGAAGGAACAAAAGCAGTATATAAGATTTATAACATTCTAGGATCCGAAAAGTCTTTACAATTTCTTCTTATAAAAACACAGGCAGCATAAGCTTTAGGTATAATATAGTCAAGATGCTCATTGAAGTTAAGTTCACAATCCAACACAATACCAAGATCCAACATTTGACTTACCACATTTAAGTTATTACCATCTAATTTATATTGGAAAACTTTAGCGTTACTAATATTTGACTTATGAAAGGTCTTTTGGCAGCATTTATTAACGTTTTAAGGCAAATTATTGATATCGCACTAAGAGGATATTCTATCGATGCAGAGTTGAAGAGACAACGAGTCATTCTCCTATTTTATTTCTTTAAAAATTTTGAGGTCATCAGCATATAATAAAAACTGAGACCCTTGACAGTAATTTCCAATGTCATTTATAAAAATTTAGAAAAGTAACGGCCCTAATATACTTCCTTGGGGTACACCCGACGAAGCTGTGTAGGGCAAAGACACAAAATTCTCAAGGACAAAAGTATATCTCCTGTCAGAAATATAAGAACTTAACCAATTGAGAAACGTACCGTAAAAGCCAATTGTAGATAGCTTAAGATGTAGTATTTTATGTGATACCTTATCAAATGCTTTAAATAGATCCATAAAAATCGCATCAACTTGCTTATGTCTCTCAAAGACAGATATACAAAAATGATTAAAAACCGTACAGTTGGAAACAGTGGAACGGCCAGGTAAAAATCCATGCTGTTCATCATAGATATAATGCTTTATAGCAAACAACATTTTTTCTTTGATAATGTGTTCAAAACGTTTTGAAATATTTGACAGCTTAGATATTGGACGGTAATTTGTAACATCAGCTTTATCACCTCCTTTAAAAACAGGGGTAATTGAAGCAACTTTCCATCTATCAATAAAATATCCCTCAGCCAAGGATTTATTAAAAAGAAAACGCAAAGGAACAACCAAACTTTGCGACACTTTTTTTATAAAAAGCAAACTAAGACCATCGATATCAATACCGGAAGAACTATTAATATTAATACTATTCAGTATATCATCAGAAGTTAACTGAACAAAACCAAAGTCATCACACGGATACAAAAATTTCTAAACATTATAAGTTACTAGTGCCAAAAACCCTTGATACGTCACACAATTGAGCCTTTATGGAGTCTTTATGATCTATAAGAGTATTCGTTAGTGTTAAAGTAGTGCACGTTGCACTTATTTTACTACAATGGTTCTTAGTATTCCATGAAGCAGATAACTAAGTCGAGGCCAAAAAGTTAGCACAATAATTTTCTACTGCGCATCACGTCACACGAGATTACAATTTTTTGTTTTTTTTTTTTATTATTATTTATTTATTTATTTATTTTTTTTTTTTTTCTCTTGCTATAATTTGCTTTTTCTCCATTTTCTTTTGCTATTGCAATAGTATACAAACATCATTGTCTACGTATTATGCAGCTCACCGATACTTTGCTATCAATACCGTATCGCGTATAGGTATTGATACGTTAAGCCCCTGATTCACTATCCTACACGATCGTACGATTCATTCACAGCAAACTGTTTCAAAAGTCTGGCCTTGAAAAATCGCTTCAAAATGGCGTTGTAGGCCACACTATTACACACATATGATTGAAATAATTTATATACACAATAAAACAATTAAAAAGTCTTATTAACATAATACTTTAACATTACTTAAATTTTTTTCTTGAGGCACCGACAATATTCTTAGATTTTTCACAACATTTATCACACTGATCGCACAGAAACCATAATGTTTTGAAAGTTTCATAAAATTTTTCAAATCGCACGATTTGTCAAAAAGTCTGTTGCATGGTTGCATTTTTAGTACTTTTTCAACACACATGATTTATTTTGTAGATCGCACGATCGTGTATGATAGTGTTACATGCTATGAGCACTAACGAGATGACGCTAAAGGTATGGCTACATCACTTGATGTAAACTAACCACCGAAAGCGTAAGACTGAGGCTGGTTGGAATATTTCTTGTGGGGTTTTCTAAAGTCGTAGTTTTATGCGAATAAACAACTAAGACACATGCCTTTAGCCAAAATTAGTCTGATTTACGATATTTTTTAAAAACTTTAGTTTTTCCTTAAGCTAATTTATATTGAAAAATTTAGGTCCAATTAGCTTAAGAAAGAACTAACGTTCTTAAAAATATCGTACAAAACCAGTTGGCCAAAAACACACATAAGAAACTATTAGTCTGATTTATATTTTAAAATTATTAAAAGTTGAATATTTCTACCCAGTCTGCAATACTATGGACAGTAATGATATATCACAAAGGTGGCATGTCATAAGGTCCAGTATCATAATGTCCATGGACGTTATGACACACTTAAAAGTGTCATAAGGTCCATGGACGTTAAGACACTTTTGAAAATGTCATAGTGTCCATGGGCATAGCGACACTTTGCAAACGGACATTATGTCATTTTTAAAAGTGTCATAAGGTCCACAACTAGAAAAGAGTTTATATATGAAGATAGCCGTATATTTCAGTGATAATGTGAAAAAATCGGCGCCGATTTTTCTTTCATACTTCCTTTATGAGTAAACAACCAATGCAAAGTAATAAAGATTATCAAATCCAAAAACTTGATCAGCATTGGACACTAGACATACATATATCAGTATTTGAGGTTTTTAATATTACTATCAATACATAAAACAGTTTTCTTTCATTTGATTGCTTATCAAATAACTCAAATTGCTCGTCCTTTATATTATTATATATGCACATATATATTTCTTTTTAAATAACAGCACTTAGAAAACATAGAAATCGTAATGGCAAAATTATAAACAAATCATATCAGGTGACAAAAGGTGGTGTCGTTTTGACAACATTCGTTCTTAATTGAACAAAGCGATCTCATTCATTCTCAACTTAATACCGGTATTTTTGTGCCATCTATTCGTAATTTGACGGCGGTACGTTCACAGTTTGACAACGATATGTCCACAATTTAACGGGATATGCAATATCATTCGCTGACAAAAATTAAATAACGTCGTTTTTCTCTTTGTGTACCTATACGTTCATATACTCGTATATAGTTAAAATCAAAATTTTCAACTTATAAAAATTTTTTATTATGACTTAAGCTATGGACGTTATGACACTCCGCAAAGTGCCATAGAGTCCACGGACTTTACGACACCTCCGTTATGGACATTATGTCACTTTCAAAAGTGTCTTAATGTCCATGGACCGTATGACACTTTTAAGTGTGTCATAACGTCCATGGACTTTATGTCACTGGACGTTATGACATGCCACCATCACATACACTTTACTTTATATCAATTTTGAAATATGCAGCCTCAAATGAAATACCCTTTAGTTTGTTTACGTTATCTGGCTTTTGGGCAGATCATAAAAAACAATAAGTCATAAAATTTCCTGACCCTTAAGCACTTTTTCTAAGCCTGGCTGTTAATATTTCACACAACATTTAATGAATCACTATAAGAAAAAGATATGCTGCTTCTCCCTTTTCGCTCGAAACGAAATCTAATCGAATTTATTGCTGGTAAAAATCTTTAAAGACAGCAAAAACGTCGTTCTCAAAAATTCAAAGGACTCGTAATATATTTTTCGTTAAAAGCTCTGCTATAAACAAAAACAACTTTTATAACAGTGATTTGTTTAATGTTTACTTCATTAATTTTTTATGGGTGTCCTTTTCGTTTGTTTTTGTTGTTACGGCTTTAATATTTTCCACTGCAACTAGGTGACCCAGTCACTCACTGTTGCCTTTTTCAGTTTAGTTTCATCGTTTTTTTACTATTTTGTTTTTGTACCAGAGTTTTATCTATAAAGCTCTTTTTTTTTAATTAAAACTATGGTGTTATGAATATCCGCCAAGTTTTTTTCTTGCCATTTCTGTTTTTTTCTTTTTACTCCTGTGTTGTGTTTTATATACATTTTTTTTTTCAACTTTATCTAGTCCATAAAATATGAATGAGAAAAAAATAAAATTGATAAAGTTTGAATGGGACTAAAAGTTGGCAAAAGACTTAATGAAAGAAATAAATAAAAACACTGGCAATAAAGTCTGAAATCAGAGCAAAAACTAAAAAACTTAAAATATTGGAAAACATTTTCTATATACATTTCTTGTAAATATTTTGCTACAAAAAAGAATGCATAAAGAATCCTTTCCTTAGTAGCCCCCATAAAAAATACAAGGAAAAACTTTTGTTGCATTTCATTTAAAACATTAAATTAAATGGTATGAAGCAGCTTTAAATTATCAAGGATTTTGGATTATTATGATGTCAAATAGTTCTTTTCTAAGACCAAACACTAGTTATCCTCAACAATTTCCTTTGATTCCGTGTACTGCTGTTTATGTTTTAATCGAAAAGTTATTTGTTATCAGATCAAAAGACTTTCCGTTTCGTTTGATGTTATGATGAATTTTATCTACTAATAATATTGTTTGCATATCCTTACTTGATTTTTAGTAAAGGATGGTCCAAAAATGGTCCATGCAGCTACCAATCGTGGTTTCTCATTTGCCCAAACGCGACAATTCTGTCCGTTAATGAATCCACTTCGGTGAAAGTATGCTAAACAAAACAGTCGCGTAGTGCACGAAACGCATTCTGGTTTGAATGCACATTTTCATAGAAGGCTTCAACAATATGAAGGTACTGAAACAACGAAATGTCAAATTAAGATGGGCCAAAAACTTGCTTTTAGGGTGTAACCCACAATTAACATCGATCATTATGGTTGGACCACCCTTTATTAGTGCTTAATATTTCAAAGGTTTGTTGCGTCCATTATTTTTATCTTGAACCAGCACCCAGGGAATGACGCTTACGTATGCAGTGCATTGTATTGGAACAAGGGTAAATGTGTTATAAGGAGGCGGAAAGAGGGAGTAGGGTTTGTGGAGGTTCGTCACAATTAACATCGCTGATTATGATTGGACCACCCTTTATTAATGGCACGGCTGTATTACGTCACTTCTCGGGAACAAGATCCCTAATCTCGTCAGAGCAAAATCCACTGTAGTAACAATAGAACAGAATAACGCACCCAGCACTGCGTCGATGCTCCAGTGAGTCAATAGAGTTGGATATCTTTTTGTCACCGATAAGCTTCTTCGCCCTCTCCTGCACCCCAAAATAGACTTTGAGGCACCGGCCCAAACATGAGAGTTGTATTCCATTGTCGGTCGGATGTAGATGGTATAAATAGTAAGGAGATCGGATGGAGTGAAGTACATCTTACACGTTTCAAAAAACCGAGGCACTTGAATGCTTCTTTAGAGACATGAAAAATGTGATCTGTCCAGCGAACATCACACTGTATCTTCATTCCAGAAACATCAAGAGCATCCGATTCCTCAATATTTATACCATCCATGAGTACAGATGAAGCAGCACTTGCGGTCGTTTGTTTGTGCGTTAATAAGCAACACTGGGTCTTTCGAGTATTAAAGGTGACCCCATTCGGAGGTTAATAGAAGATCACTATTCAGTGAATCATTCATATTTAGCCACTTGGCAGCGATCTCTGATAAGCTGGGCCTATAACAAAAGAGTACGAGTGACAAATGCTGCTGTCATCCGCGAAAGAGTTGATAGGGTTGGAAGTTTGATACAGAAGGTCGTTAAGGAAAATAAGAAATAGGGTAGGAGAAAGAACAGAGCCTTGCAGTACCCCTGAATTAATCTTGAACTCGTTTCCTTATACAGTTTTGGGAAGCATATAAGAACTTAAAAAAAAAAACTTTTAAAAATGTTGCGATTTAAAAATTAAAGCAAAGTCGGCACTTTTATTACTTATGCCTCTACAAAGTACCTTAAAGAAAGGTTGCCTTTAAAAAATTCGTTACGGAAAATAAGAAATAGGGTAGGAGAAAGAACGGAGCCTTGCGGTACCCCTGAATTAATCATGAACTCGTTTGATGAGACCCCATCTATAACAACTCGTATAGTGCGGTCTCTGAGAAAACTCGATATAGACCGAGAGAAGCAGTAAGTTTTGCCAGTAGTGCACCATGCCACACTCTGTCAAACGCTTTTGAAATATCCAGAGCCACCACCCTACTTTCACCGAAATGATGGATTGAGTGGCACCATTTCTCTGAGAGATATGCCATAAGATCGCCAGTAGAACGACCCTTACGAAATCCATATTGACTATCACAAAGTAGTTTATGCGACTCTAGATACCTCATAAGGTGATGGTTAACCATGTTTTCCATTACTGTGGAGAGTGCAGAGCAAATTGCAATTTGGCGGTAATTTACGGGGTTATTTGCCGCACCCTTTTTGGGTAGTGGCTTTACATTAGCAACCTTCCTAATTGCTTGCAAAAATTTCAGCCAACAGGTTAGCTTTGTCAACCGGGTCAGTGAATACTTTGTCATTCTTTGTTTGTTTGTGTATTATTTTTTTAGCTGTATGTTGTGTGAAGATGAGCGGGCACACTTATGACAAGCAGTTCAACGTTATTTCCTCCTGTCTCAAAAATTTTCAATGACAGTCAAGTCTTTGTTTTTAAATCTGCAAACGTTTTTTCCATTGCGGGTGGGCACATTTCTGGAATTGATTTATTATGAAACAAAAATTCATTAGAAATAATAATTTTGAACTGTCATATCCTTTATCAAAACGTATTATTTTTAACATCACAGAGAACAAAGAAATACAAACATTTTAAATAATTTTGCTGTGAATGCATGAAAGTAAATAATTAAATATGTAAATTTGATAAAAATAGACATGTTTGGTATTTAGAATGCCTTTGAAATTGAACCGGAAAGCTGACAGTTTTTTCTCCAATGAGATTCTGTGACATGTTAAAAAAAAGAAACATAATTTGTAACCAGTCTTTGTAATTTCATTTTCAAATTTTATTTTAGTTAAAAGAAAATTACGGTCATATTTGTAAAAGATATTTTCTGTTTATTACAGGTTTATTACACAAATTTCTATATGTTTGTCAAGTACGCGTTTGATAAATAACAAATATTTTCTATCAGTACGGTATTAATTTTTTTATTAAATATTTAATAAACATATTTTTTTTTAAATAATATATAAAACAAAGCACAATATGGTATTACTTTTAAGTCTTTCATTTATTTTTGATTTAGGTAGTGAGTTTTCTCTGTGTGGGTGCGTGCGTGCGTGCAAAAAAAAAGGACTATAAAAATTTTCTCAAGTATGCTCTTAACCAAATAAATAACTTCCAGTTAATATGTTCATTTTGTTTTTTTTTTTTTTTTGCTCATAATGGCAATAAAAGTACGTTTTAATGTGTCTGCAAAACAATATTAAAAAATAAGACAATCTTTAGTAGAGATAAAAAACACATACGCTGAGTTTTTCTGTTCTGCCATTAATAGCCAAAAACAAACAAGCTGGTAAATGGTGCAAAAATTGTGGAAATCAAACACGTATTTTATATATTATTATCCTAACGGGCTTTAAGGATATCTTAATAAAAGAATATGTAAATGTTTTTAGAAATTGTGATGAATACTTTGAGGGGGAAAAGCTTGATAAAAACTTAACTGCCTACTTAGTGGATATATCAGTTGGACTATAAAATATTACTGTAAGAAATTAAAAAAATTATAAATAGCTTGTTTTCTATGTTTCCCAGCTATCTATATGTCGACATTTCATAGGAACTACCCTAATCATCAGTAGACTTTGGAAATTTTTGAAAGATATTCTCAAACATTCAACTTTATATCCCAGCAATATAAATAAATTGTTGAGAATTTAAAAGAAAAATGCTCTAATAATACCTGTCAAAACACAAAAAACAAGCCTTTTCATTTATTCACCTCTCTAACATTTCTTTACACCTTTCAAATAAATGAACAACCGTTGGTTGCTACGATTTGCTTTTTGAAAGTATCGAAAAGCAGAGAACAAAAATTCAAACAATTCAGTTTTTATTCGCTATTCTAGCCTCTAACATTTATACCAATAAAAAATTATAAATAGCTTTTAAATTCTCAACAATTTATTTAGATTGTTGGGATATAAAGTTGAATGTTTGAGAATATCTTTCAAAAATTTTCCAACGTCTGCTGATGACTAGGGTAGTTCCTATGAAATGTCGACATATAGATAGCTGGGAAACATAGAAAACAAGCTATTTAAAATTTTTTTATTGGTATAAATGTTAGAGGCTAGAATAGCGAATAAAAACTCAATTGTTTAAAATTAAAAAAAAAAAAAAAAAAGAACAATTTCGTTTTTTTTTAAATAAATTTTAGTATAGAGTATAAACTCTAATAAAATTGCAAATGCACTATTTTTAACCACAACACACAATTTTATGGCATATATATTAAAGTTGTTGTAACCATATTTTAAACTGCCTTTTCTTTGCGTGTGTACACGTAGCAAAAAAATGTGATTGATATGACAATATTTTAAGAGCTAAATACTATTAATAAATTCCATGGTTGAACACAACTACATACATAATACTACATTTACACCAACTCAAAATCTAGTAGATTTGAATTTAAATCTACTATGCAATCTATATCGTTTACACCACCATTTTTTGACATCTAGCAAGATTTTCACAAAAATAATTATGCACGCGGATTTGCCAAAACAATTTTAATAATCCTAATATTATATGATGATGGGTTGGTATCATTCGTCTAGCTCGAGTTCAATCCTGGCTAAAGCCAGGAAATATTTTTATTTATAATTATAACAATAATTGCCGCGATCAATAACTCTTGATCAAAGAAGAGAGGAAAAAATAATTGAATACACTAAAGCTGGGGGGACAACTAGCTGTTTCACAGTCGCTACACTGTTCATCAGCACCCATTAGGATTCGAACTTAGTACCATGTAAACATGATGTATTTTTAATACGGCTGCTTAACCAACTCAGCCACTAAGCCCTTATTTATTTTTTCGTCTATATATGTCTCATATTGATCACATATGCAATTTGTTATAATCATAGTTGTTTGTACTGCAGTTTGCTGTCACTGAACAACCAGTTATTTTATTAAAGACTGAATACACCAACATAAAAGTGTATATTTATGCTTTCCAGAGACTGCATACACCACATTAAAGTGTAATTTTTGTTGAAGCGTAGTATTTTTAAGTACTTTTTGAACAAATTCACGGTTTCATCACTTGGTACTGAATAGATTTCAAGAGATTTTGTCGAAATCTACTCATAAAGTAGATTTCATTTTTATGGGAAATCTCAAAATCTGCTAGATTTAGGTTGAAATTTTGAATGAGCAGACTTCGCTTTGGTGTAAATAGGCTATAATATGGTTTCAATACGAAATTTATGTACAACCAAAACCAAGTACAGCCAAAAACCAAATTATACCATATAACCATATATTTGGTAACGGTTATAATTTTTTGTATCATGACTAATACTGTTATTGTATATATTATATTATCATTCCTAACCATATTTTTGAAAAATTTTAAATTCTATTCTCACGATCACTCGTACTGGTGTTGAATATCACAATATTATATGATGACGTAATATATACACATACATAGAACTATACAGCTAACTTTATAACTAAAACAATACTTTTGTAAATTATTAAATGTATTTTTTCTACTTAATATTTTAACAAAAGGATTAAAACTCGTAAAATTTGGCTAAATCTTAATGCTCTAAAAATATTAAAGTCATATTTTCCCTCGGGGGCAAAAATATGTAAAAATACATATAAAATTCAAACACATTAATACATATGCGAGTGCCGTTCGGGAACTTTTTAGACTAGCACAAAAAGCGCGGTATAAACAGGAAAAAATTAAGTGTTTTGCAAACTTCCATCTCTGCTATGAACACATGTTAAATTTTGTTTTGATCTGGTAACTCTTTCATATAGAAACAGGTGTTCACCAAAGACGCATCCGCGATTTTTTTACAATGGAAAAATTATAAGTGCGTGGTGTCATTAAATATTTACATAAGAAAGGTTTACCGGGACAAGAAATTCAATGATATGGTAAATGGGATAGGTAAAAGTGCTCCTTCATATGCACCGGTAAAAAATTGGGTTGCTGAATTTAAACGTGGTCTTACAAGCATTGAAGATGAACCATGTAGTTGGCGTCCAAAAACAACAACAACGGAAATTGTAGCCAAAGTGCATGATATGGTATTAAATGATCGACGAATAAAAGTGCGTGAAATAGCTAATATCATGGGCATCTCAAATGATCGAGTTCATTTAATTTTTCATGAAGAACTACAGATGAAAAAGCTTCCTGCAAGATGGATGCCGCATTTGTTAACAGTTGACCAAAAACGCATAAGAATGAACATTTCTCCAGCTTGTTTGGATCGTTTTAAGCGAAATAAAATGGATTTTAAGCATCGTTTCATAACAGTTGATGAGACATGGATCCACCACAATACTCTAGAGATAAAAGAATCCAAAAATGGACTGAAGCTGGAGAAAGTGCCCCAAAGGAGGCAAAAACAATTTAAATATTGAAAAAACACACATGAAAATAAACTGATTGCTTCAAAATTAAAAAAAAAAACAAAACAAAATAAAAAATATATACTCGTATAAATATGTTCAACAACGATTGTTAGTTTAATGGAAATGTGTTGTAGATACATATATTGGATAAAAAAAACATTATATTATTGTACATAACAGAAGCTATCGTTGTGTTCAAATTATCTTTTTAAAGATTGTTATTGCGTTTAACCATATTTTAAAATGATAGAAATGTAATAATAGAAAAATTGAACATTCTCTTATAGAGCATTATACTATATTAAAAATTATAATACGTAATATGACAGAGTAAATACTAATGTTGCCACAACAATATTCCAAACTGTTTTTTCTTTGCGTGTATTTGGCTAGAAAACATAAAATTATTTTTAAGTTTTCTAGCGATAAATATTTGACAAAAAAATTAATTACTGAGCTTTTGTTTAGACCAACACATAGACCCAACAAAATCATATCATTTTGTATAATAATGATTTCATATAATTAAATTTTATAGATTTTATATATTTTGAACCTCTTCCTTTTGCATTTCATTTTTCAAGATTTTCATGTATAAAATATATTAAGCCTGTTATAAAATATATCAAACAACTTTTAAAAGAAAGCCCTCAAACTACTCATTTTCGCCAAACAAAAATTATATTTGGCATTCCTTTTTTTAAGAAAACGTCAGGTTAATTTTAGACAAGAAAAAACTAATTCGCTCAAATTGAAAACAACCTTACATAACACTGTGTTTGATGGTGAACAAATAGTATAAAAATGCAAAGCCTTTATAAATTTCAATTATTTGTTCAATGCAGAGAATAGAATAGAAAATTGTATAAAAAAATTATTGCCAAGGTAGCTTTACCAGGTAGTGGTATAAACAAAGGTGTATTTTGTTTTCGTTCTCAAAAATTGTCTGAATTATGTTTACAAGCTACATTATTCTGGGAAAATACTTGTCGCAAAAGAGATACAAAATTTTGACAACAGTTCCTAATATCCAACAAAATGCATGTTATATTTATATGATTATTGCCATAGCAAATATTATCGTAAGCCATCTTTTGGATGATAAGACTCAAAAATAAATTTATTTACATATTTCTTGAAAGAAATATTGAACGATAAAGTTCATCAGCATATTATGTTAAAAATCAGATTCGGCGAAATTTTTGCAAATTTATTTTATCAACATTTTTGCTTCGCTTGTCCCAACTGCTGATGGTATATCACATTTAAGCAGTTATTTATGTGTTGTTATTGCTTATCATAATTACAACAAAAACAGAAATTTAAAACATAACTTAATGTCTTCCCTTAAAATAGACTTATTTATTAAAAAATTGTTTGATAAATTTGGTGAAAAAAACAATTCAAAGAATTTGTTTATAATTTATTTATGAAAATATTTTTAATTTATTAAAATTTAATAAACTTAATTTCAACTCACAAATCATTTAATTAGCTTCTAATAAATTTCAATTCTTAATATATTATTTGTTAAAATAAAAACATTAATGATTTAAGTTATCGCCGAAAAGTATGCAACAAATTATTGCCCTTCACTTCTGCAGTCATAACAAATGTTTAAAAATAATTTCGTTTTCATTTTCCCTCAACTAAAATAACATTTAATAAAACCTCATATTGCTTGTTTGTATTATTGTTCAGCGTTTTTTTTTTTTCTCTAATTTTTGTTGTTATTGTTGTAATGAGAATTTATATTTAGAGCTGTAACAGTTGTAGGCCTAAAACCGTAATTACATAATAATGCCAACAAAGTTAATGATTTTTATTTCATTTCATAAACAAAGCCACAGATACACACGCACGCACGCACACAAAGAAACTTGTGCAAATACAAGTAAGTCGCACACAACAACAAAATAAACAAACAAACAAACAAAAAAAAAGCGGAATACAAACACATCCTTTAGTGTAATACTCGTATGTACTCTATATACAAATATTTTCGTAAGCAGACAAATACGAGTATTTTATGTGTTTGTGTGACGCTTTAACAACAAATGCATGTTTGAATGTCTAGATGAAAAAGCAGTTTAAAAAAATTTTTAACGAAATAGGGCAGCATATGCTGCCGGTAATAATGACTGCTAATTCTTTTTTTTTTTTTCAATATATTTAAGCGACACTTTGACAACAAAATATTAAATTTAGAAAAATTCTAAAACTCTAACGCGCAAGGATACTTTCAAACAGGCTGGACCAAAAACTATCATGAGGAAGTTATTCGCTACCCAAAAATTTAATTTATAAGTGCCATTCTTTCGCGACAAGCATATGAAGTGGCTGTATACCGCTAAAACCAAATCTCAGGTTTGCTTTCCTATTCTATCACATGCCATTGTTGCGCTCTAATTACCATATTTCCATCTTCATTTTCGTAGAAATAATACTAAGTGATATTTTTTAGGTGCAGTGCTGCGCTATATGCATATAGTAAGGTGAAATTGGCGTTGATGCATACCTCTTGCACTTTCACAAGCTCGGGGTCTAAAGTTTTTCCCACTAACAAGACCATTCAAATGAAAATAATTAGCCGCTGTTGTAAACAGTTGTGAAAAAGATTTACATTAGCACCTGCCTTACGGCCTTATCTGATGATGGACCAGTTCCACAGTGTGAATTATTCACAACTCACCAGCGCCCCCGTGCGGCTTACTAGGCTTTTTTTTGCCATATGTTTGTAGCCATATGAGCAACTTCTTGTTGAGGAGTTCGGGCCTTCTAATCCCTCCTGTATGCAATTTCCCAGCAATCAACGGAAGACAAGGCTTAATGAATTTTTCGTTCCTTAGATCAAATACGTTGTTTGTATGTGTATTACATACAGCCATGTTCCGAGAACGCGCGTTCTGAAACCGCAATGCGTTTTGAAAAACGCTTAATTGATTTTAAGGTGTTCTGAAGAACGCGCGTTTTACTGGCGTTTAGGAGTTTTTTCCGAAAAAATACAACAAGTGTTTTACATACGTAATGTGGTAGTAATATAAAACGAAAAAATATTTGACAATAAATAGTAAAATTTTTCAATTTAGTTTTCTTAATGAAAATGTGTAAATTTCTTTATTTTAATTGTGAATAATTTGATTGCCTTTTGCAAGTTCAGTTTTAGCAAACTCAATCAGTTCACTTCAATATATAAATGCGAGTTGAAGTCGCCAATTTTAAGTGATATGAGTTTTCCAGAACACCTATTTGGCGATTTCATATCGCAAAACCATATTTCTTGCGTTATATGTTTCTCAGAACACCTATTTGGCGTTTTGAAATCGAAAACGCTAAATTTAAGCGATTTGCGTTTCTCAGAACATGCATGATATTTGACTTTATGAAGTGTATTTGGATGTGTGAGATTCATAGCAAGCAGAAAAAGTGCTACACAGTGGCTTAAGAGGCATATAAACTACGCAAACCATTTGGCAAACACACGCTGTCCGCTTACACATAAACTATACAAATTCTATTACATAGAGATTAATCAATTTTTTTTTTTTTTTTTTTGGTTCCAATGAGAGAGGCCATTGTGACTCCGCAATTTGCTCGCCACATGAAGTGCACAAAGTGAATTGTTATAGCCTCTATTTCTGGATACTCTGTTGCTACAATCTATGTTTTTTTTTTAATTTTTGCAATGAAGTTAAACTTTTACACAATTCTAAACATTATTACGACAAAACATTTTGTTGATTCAATTTGTGTGCTTCTTCTTCTACCACCTCTGCAAAAATTTGGTTGAAATGACTAAATTTACTCACAACAACAACAAAAATTAATGCAAATCAGCAAATACCCCCAAAAACAAACAAGCAGTTTGTGTAATTTATTTCACCCTTTAGAAATGATTGTAACTCATAACAGCATAAAAAAAGTTATTAATTATTTTTATTATGAAGCAAAATACTTTTCGTAACTACTGAAGAATTAAATAACACCAAACAGTCACTCTTTGTGGCTGCATTGGTTTTTCGATAATCACTAGAACATTCGCTTAACGGAGGTGAATTGACGAATCAAGTGAAGTGGAAATGTGCCTCATCACTGAATATGATTTTTTTTCGAAAATTGCTCATCCACTGTTACCATTTCTAGCTACTATGGATGACGCTTCATTTCAGACTATTGATGACGCTTGGAACGGTCAAGAGGTTTTAATTCTTGAGTCAATTGCACCTTGTAAGACTTGTAATGCAAGTCTTTATGCATAATACTCATCAACGACGAGCGTGAGAGGTGCAATTGTTAAGCATTACGACGAGTTGAGGTGGACAGCTCTTCAGCCATACTATCCCGAACAGCAGCAATATTTTCTGCAGAACCAGCTGTACGAGCATGCACTAATGTTTTCACATCATCTTCTACGGACCCATTTTGCTCAAATTTTTGCCCGATTTTTCCGATTGTACGCACATTTGGACTACTAAATTGACCAACAAAAAAAAAAAAAAAGTCATGAAGTACACGATATGCATTTTGATTCGAACGCTCATTTTCATAATAAACCTGAATAACAATTAAGTTTTTTATTCGCTATTTAAGCTTCTAACATTTATTGCAATAAAAAATTATAAATAGCTTGTTTTCTATGTTTCCCAGCTATCTATATGTCAACATTTCATAGGAACTACCCTAATCGTCAGTAGACTTTGGAAATTTTTGTGTTTGTTAATTAAAAAAAAAAAAAAAAAAAAAAAACATTCAACTTTATATCCCAACAATCCAAATAAATTGCTGAGAATTTAAAAAGTAAAATGCTCTAATAATATCCGTCAAAACACAAAAAAAAAACAAGCTTTTCTATTTATAAACGTCTCTAACATTTCTTTACACCTTTCAAGTTGAATGTTTGAGAATATCTTTCAAAAATTTCCAAAGTCTACTGATGATTAGGGTAGTTCCTATGAAATGTCGACATATAGACAGCTGGGAAACATAGAAAACAAGCTATTTATAATTTTTTCTTGGTATAAACCTGAATAACTTTAGCGCATTGTGTATCATAAAATGAGTCTAAAATTTAGAAGCATCAAATGGAATGCAGAATAAAACTTGACCCTTAAAATTTAACCACCCAATAGAAGCTCCTTGTATAGTAACTGACTAAAGATGATATACTATTCCTATATTTTGGAGCGGACTTTAAAGTCTATGTCATGGCTTATTCAACCAGTTACAAGAAGCTGTAGCAGTATGGTATCCAACTCCGCAACTTTACATCCCACATGTATATTCTTCACCTGCTGCTTGTAGCGCCTGTCAAAGTCGCTTATTATTCATTGTTGCCTTTAATGATTGTTTTTTTTTCCAATATTTTTTTTTTTTTTTTTTTTTGTTATGTTAAAGCTGGTGTGTTTTGCATGTTAATGTTGGCTTCATAAACAAACAACAAAAACTACAAACATCATATTGACAAAATAATAACAACAACAGCAAACAAGAGTTACAACACAAAAACATTACAACAAGCCTTGTTAACCATTAGTTGTGTAAACAAGTAATATTTTTGTTTGTCCTTTTTCTGTAACAATTTCTCTTTTATTTTCGTTAGTTATTAATTTATGTTGATTTTCGTTAAATATGTTAAAAATGTACGTGCTACCAAACAAACATACGAGTACATACATATGGACATTACATTGTAACGGCCGTATTCATAAAAAATATTGTATGTTTATTAAACAGTTATTTGACAAATTTCCCATAGAAATTTGTCAAATAACAGTTTAATAAACATACAATATTTTTTATGAATAAGGCCATAAATGTTTACTTTAACTCAATGGAATTACAAACATTTTTTTGAAAGCTTTAATTGGCTTATGTATTTTTGGACGTTTGTAGCAAAATACGAGTAGTCCGCTAAATAATTAATTGTGCGATATGAAGAATTTCAAATTATATATTTTTGGGTGGACTCTTAAGTCAAGTTCGTCTTAAGAATCATGTCTCATCACCACCACCAGGTGACTTGCAGGCTCACACATTTCGCAATTTTTGTTATAACTTTGTAGCCATTTAAGCAAACCTCATACTGAAGAGTTCGGGCAATGTAATGTTTTCTGTATACAATTCTCCAGACAGACAAGATTTACGTTGCCCGAAGTTTATAAAGATTATCAGCCTTTAATCATCTTACCTGTCTATTAATTACTATTGGTTTCTTGCATAACATTTGCTGCCAGACAGAAGCACTTCCTGGACTATAGTAGTCTCCCCGAAAATGGGAATAATAATAAGCAAAACTATCAAGTAAGCCTAATGCCCCTCCCTGCGGTTTTAGGTCTAAACCGAAACCAGAATGTTTCAGCCAAATTGTAAAACAGAAACTCCAGGGGGCTTTGCTGAATATTAAGCATTAAACACATTGAAGCCAGCAGACAACCGACTTCAATATGTCAAATATAAAATACATGCATTTAAATGCGAATGTTTATTTAGACAACAGCAAGACGACACGATTGCAGGTTGTTGTCCATGCTGATTTTTTTGCCGCAGTCGAATTAAACTAATTTCTATTTTTCTTGACTACAAAATAAAAACAGTGTGAGCAATGAGTATAAAAACAATTTAGCTCTCGGAAATATTTTATTTTCTAATATAACATAAAATAAAAATAAAATTTAAATGGTGTTTTAAATAAATTAATAAATATTTATACTATTGTTAAATATACGCATACATACTTACGGTCGAATTCATAACATATATTATATGTTTATTAAACATTTATTTGATAAATTTTCTATAGAAATTTGTCAAATAACAGTTTAATAAACATATAATATTTTTTATGAATTAGACTCAAAACAAGAAATCTTAATTTTACTAAATAAGTAGGATGTGATTAGATACATATGTTGATTTACATCACGTACAAGTAGTTTTAATTCCACATTTTTTATAAAAAATTTTAAGAGTTTTGATCTCCGATTTAAAAAATTCGATAAATTGTCTTAAAGTTTCATTTCTTTAACACTGTTCTCATTATAGATCAGAAGTTATATCCAATTACATTTTAAACTTTGAAGGCCCATATAATCTGAATTAATCGTAGTAAACGAAAACTTTTTTAATTTAAGTTAACAGTTTTATCTTTTAAAGACTTTATTTGTTAGACGGAAGAGCTTATTCATGAAAGTTTGATATAAGCAGATTGTTCAAAGTTCTTTTAACAAAATTAACGTTTGCGGTTAATCATTCAGAAAGGCGCTACAGTTTTCACCCCTGAATTATGTTCGAATCTGTAGTTTGCCATATTTTTCTTTATATTCGCTGTACTAAAATAAGTTCGGTTCGGTATTTCCTTTTTTTACGGGACACTTGGCTGTTTAGCGTGCTCTCGGTTGGTCTCTGGACATTTTTTTTTCATCCTGCGGCTCTTTAAGTATTTTGCATCCCTATATTCTACACAACTCAATTTTTAATTCATAATTTTACTTAAATAAATTATGTAAGTAATTTATATAATTAACGATTTATTGATTATAAAAAGAACTCAATTTGCTACGGTGAGTAGATCATAGGAATCCCTCCTATATTAATATTATTGAAACCTCATCACTCAACTATTTAATATATTTATGCAAAATTAAACACAGATCTTGTTCTGTAAATCAACAAATTTTGTGAAGCTAAAAACTTTTAGGTGGCCACACTGAAATATAATTTTTTGAATATGAATTTATGTTGCTGCCGTGTTCAAAATAATTCAGTTGTGCCCTACACGACTACAATTGCCGGTTGCAGCATTTGCTGTTGTGAAGTCGTGTAGTCTGCTGTGGTCTATGTGTTTAATGCTTTACAGATGCAAGAAAAGAATGCCGGTAGCAACTTTAGTTGTGGCTGAACTATCTTCTACTGGCAACCAGAAGTTGCTATTGGTGGTTTTTATAATTGAGTCATTTTTTTCTCATTTTATTGTTTTAATTATTAAAAAGGATGTTGTCCTTTAAAAGATGCTCTAGGTGCCATTTTATTGTATATTATTTAACTCTCTACTTTTCCTTTTTTTTTTTTTTTGCGCAACAATTAACTAATTTTCTTCCCTTGATATTTTTCTCTATTAAAAACATATTCTGCCTCAAATTGCTAAACATTTAATTTGCTTAACAAAACCCCACTAAGCACAAGCATTCAAATAACAAAATGAATAAATATTAATCTCCCAGAAATAATAGCCTTAGTAATTGTCAGTTTTTTTTTTTTTTTTGTTCTGTGTTTTCTTTCTTTCACAGTCCAACCTTAATAATTTCGAAACATTGCAACAATTAATAGGTTTTGTAAACCATAATTAACACCATTACAAAAAGCTGACTTTTATGGCTGTAACAATGAAACTAAACGTACAGAAATAAATACGTTTGTTTATGACTTAAGGATGTCCTAGAAGGTTAAATGTAAAGCACTGTGTTAAAAGTATATTTTTACCTTTTACGTTATTCGAAATAAAAAAAATAAAATATATATATATAATGAAAATGCCACTATAAAATTATAATGACCTGTAAAAATAAAATATACTCATGTGTGTGTGTGTGTGTGTGTTATATTACAATATGTAAGATTTATATGTAGAACAGCAATGTCAGGCATAAGAGTAGCAGCGCTGAAAATGTATTGTGGGTTTTTAGTAAATTATTAGCCACAAAATAACGAGAAAAAATGTATAAAAAAATAAGAGGGGAAATCGTAATAAATGATGTATAAATTTAATGGTTTCTCTGTGCTTAGACACTTTATAGGAAACGTAAAACCAAAACGGAAGTTAAAAGAGTGGTTAAACAATGCTTGGGAATTTACATTAATTACTAAAATTTGTGATTTTGGTTTAGCAACAAGAATCAAGCACGTATCCTGTTGAAACCCAGCAATGAATTTTGCAGTTACAGTTTGCCTTTAATCATTATTCCTAATTTTTCGCTTATTTTAACTAAACTTTCATGAACATTAACTTATTTTATTACTTTGAGAATAGTTAAGTGGAGAACGAAAGTGAAATTAGGGGGCTAATTCCGTCATTCGCTTACAAGCAAGTTTTTACTCGAATGTGCGAGTCCCAAAAGTGTAGACTATCTCATTCGATATCGAGTAAAAGGTTTCGAAATTTCTACTGATGGCATTCGATAGCGAGTAGCCATTTGAATGCATACGTGCAACTTTTTACTCGTAAGCAAAAGTACTATCGAAAACCAACCAACAGAAAAACACAAAAGAAATGTAAATTAAAAATTTGTTTTGATTAGCAACAGTATTTAAATTAAATTGAAAATTTTTGGTTCTTAAGGCTTTTTTTTAATTCTAATAATAAGAACTATCGGAAATTTAAAAAAAAAAAACACACACATAAAATTCAGAAAAATGCATGAAATATTTATTTGGATTGATAGTTGGGTCGATATAATTTAATGTTTGAAGATTATTTCATGCAAATGTTGGCCGCGGCTGCGCCTCAAATGGTCCATCCGCTTAGTCCAATTTTGGCATACTCTTTCCAACATTTCGGCCGGTATCTCACGAATAATGTTGGCAATGTTGGTTTCCAGGGCGTCAATCGAAGCGGGCTAGTCGCTATAGGCATTAACCTTAACATAGCCTCACAAAAAATAGTCTAGAGGCGTTAAATCGCACGATCTGGGCGGCCAATTGACTGGTCCCAAGCGTGAAATAAACTGTTCACCAAACTCGCCTCTCAATTGGTCCATTGTTTCGCGTGCTGTGTGGCATGTGGCACCGTCTTGTTGAAACCACATGTCATGCAAGTCAAGCTCTTCCATTTTGGGCAAAAAAAAGTTTGTTATCATCGCACGGTAGCGCTCACCATTCACAGTAACGTTGTGATTCGCATCATCTTTGAAGAAATACGGCCGCCAGTCTATAATCCGCACCAAACGGTGGTTTTTTGTGGATGCATTGGTAGCTCTTGCAATGCTTCTGGTTGCTCTTCACTCCAAATACGGCAGTTTTGCTTGTTCACGTATCCATTCAACCAGAAATGAGCCTCGTCGCTGAACACAATTCTTCGATAAAAAAGTGGATCTTCATCTAACTTTTCAAGAGCCCATTCACCAAAAATTTGGCGTTGTGGTAGGTCGTTTGGCTTCAATTCTTGCACCAGCTGTATCTTATAAGGCTTCACAGCCAAATCCTTCCGTAAAATTTTCCACGTAGTGGAGTAACAGAGGCCCAATTGCTGCGAACGGCGCCGAATCGATAATTCACGGTCATCACCAACACTGGCCGATACGGCTGCGATATTTTCTTCAGTTCGCACTCTACGTAAGCATGTTGGTGGTTTAATGTCCAACAATGTAAATTTGGTGCGAAATTTTTTTACAATAGCCCGAATAGAAAGAAGCCTCAGTAGGTCGATTAAACTGACCATAAAATGGAAGAAGCGCGCGATGAACTTTCTTAACAGAGCACGCATTTTGGTAATAAAATTCAATAATTTGCAAGCGTTGTTCGTTTATAAGACGATTCATGATTAAATTATAGACCAAACTGAAGATGTTTGACACTGACACAAGATACAAAACGTGTGTGAGCTGTCAAAACTAGTGTTGCCAAAAAGATAATAGCAAAAAAATCACTCGTTACAATCATTATATAGATGTATTCACATTTAATAAAAATAAGATAAACATTTTCGTTTAGTTTCACTGCATTCTAATATTTTCATTAAATTTTCGATATCTTTGTTTTAATTACACGTAATTTTTAAATACATTTAACTTTAATACCATTAACGAAAAATTTTACTCGCGCATGAATTTTGATTGTAAAAAATTGCTTACTTAATTTTCATCATTAATGTGACCATAAATTTTTGTGAAAAGAAAAAGAAACTTATATTTTAACAACATTAACAAGCACAGTAAATTAAAATGATTCATAAAATATTTAATCATACACGCACGACGCACATTTACACATTCGTAGAAATAATTGTAAGAATTTTCGTATTCATATCATCAGCCTGTTTGCAACCCCCCCAAAAAGAAAAGGAAAAAGAAATATTTTAACGAATAAATAAAGAACCGAATGAGGGAAATAAATGTAATAAATAAATTTCTGATATTTATAAAACGTTATCAGTGTCAGAGTAATTAAGCAGAGAATATTGTGGTGTGAACAACCCAGCAAACTGTTATTGTGTTGTGATTTCATAAACGAAAATTTCAACAAAATAAGGATATAATTTAATGTAATATTTTAGCAAATATAATAACAGTTTTTATTATCATAACTTCATAAATACACAGACATGTTCTGACAAACATAAATCGCTTAAATTTAGCGTTTTCGATTTGAAAGCGCCAAATAGTTATTCTGACAAATGGATAACGCAAGGTTTTGCGATTTGAACTCGCTAAAAAGATGTTCTGGCAAACGAAAATCGCTTAAAATTGGTGACGTATGTGTATATTGAAGTGAACTGATCGAGTTTGCTTAAATTTACTTTTAAAAAGAAGATAACATTTTTTAACAATTAATGTTAGGAACACTGATTTTTATTACAATGGAACCGCAAATAGTTAACTTTAACTATGTTGACAAAACCGGCTTTTATTGTTATTCATTTGATTGTTAAGTATCTCGCATATACGAAGGCTGATCAAAAAATAACCGTTAAAATTTCGTCAGTTACAGATATGCACACACCCCGTATATTACAATAATAAATCGAATTTTATAGAACTATGTATTATATATTCCCAAAATAAATAAATATTTCCAAATAAAAAAATGATTAATGTGCTGTTCAGGAAAAAGAAAGATCGGAAAAATAAACAACTTAAAGGAGCACGCGCTATAATTATATTTTCTATAAAACTCAACTACATGCATTAATACTTATGAAATTAAAACCTAAACCTTTCGTCAAGCTGCAGCGTGGAAGAGTGAAACTATAAAAAGCATGCAAAACATTTTCTGTCCCTGTTCAACTGTTAAACATACGTAAAATATTGTTCATAAAGTTAACAGCAACAAAACCAAACTTCCTCGCATCCTTGCTTTAGTAGCACTACAATATACAGAGACACTTCGTTGTGTAAGACTTAAAATATTTACCATACGAACGCCGTATGCCAGCTATACATACGTCTGTGTGTGTGTGTGTGTGTGTATGTGTGGTAGTATGTTAGTGTCAGCATGTGTTTGTGTAAATTAACTTTTGCTTTTGTGTGTCAGTAAATGTAGTTAATTTATTATCCCCTAAATGGACTTTGTGACCAAGAAAATTTTTGTAAATTCCTGTATATAAATGAAAACAAGTATAGCAAAAAAAAAGAAAAAAGAAGCTGTTTCCAAACGCATACCAGTAATAAAGTTCTTACTTATAAAATGAAGTTTATGTGAGCATGATTGTATTGGTGATACCCCCAACGTCAGACATCAGACCCATAAAAACATTTCGTGCAGCTCATAAAAGTTATACAACACACACGAACATTGTAAATCCTTGAGCAAAGCGTAAAATTAAAAATTTAAAACAAATCCGAAAACAATATGAAATTTTTAAATCCAATCAGGTCTGTTAAACATTGCAAATAAAAGAACAATCGTTTTAAGGTCGCTGTGATCATTAAAATAGAATAATTCAAAAAGTCGCCATTTCGATGTAGAGAAATTTAAGTGAAATTCAGTTACAAAAGGGATGACCCAAAAAACTGCAATAATTTAATGGTGATGTATACATTAATCCTTTATTGAATGCAATACTTTCTTAGAAGTAAAATTTTGTGAAGAAAAAAATCACATTTTTATTCCTATTTCAATTCTGCTTTGTTTTCTTTTATCTACAAAAACAGTAATAAAAGCAGAAGAAAATAAAACTTTACTTAAAGAATGATTTCTATTTGCTTTAAAGCAATAAAAGCTAAAAATACCTATTATAAACGAAACTTTTTCTTTTTATCTTTATGGTGACAATTCGTAGTTGTTATAATACTCAGTGTAAAGACGTTCTAAGGTTTAGCTTTACCTTCAGTTGTCTTCAAGAAGTAATCAATGTGAATTTAAAAAATTTCTGTTGAAAATAAACTTTTCAGGAAAGTGCCGTACTGAAAAGTAAACATTAAGAAAGTATTCCTAAAAAAGTAATTTAATTTTAAAAAAGCACCTTTTTATAATTTCTTTTTAAACACACTTATTAAAAAAAAAAACTATTTGAAAAAGCATCTTTTAAAAAAACACCTTTAAAATAGATCCTGCTGAAGAAGTATTGTACTCAAAATTTGCTCATCCTATAAAAAAGGAACCTGTTTCAAAAATTGTTTTTACGAAAAGTGCCTTTTAAACAAATATATTTTAGAAAAACAACTTTTAAAATAGTGTCTGATAAAAAAAAAAACTTTTCCTAAATACACAATACTTTAAGAAAAGGATCTTGTAAAAATAAGTTTTAAAAAATTTAGTTAAAAAAATACTGTAAAGTATACCAAATATCCCTAATATATATACCAAAAAAATATCAATCCTAAAAATAACTGGTACCTAAAAGGCTACATTTTCCAAACGAATTATATAATATGTACCTTTTCAAAAGTTACTTCTTAAAGAAATATATCTTAAAACGTATCTTTTAAAGGTATTCTGTTCAAAAAAAGGCCTGTTAAAAGGACCTAATCCAAATGTATTTATTACAAAGTACCTATTCAAAACGTATCTATTAAAAAGTAGCGGTTGCAAATATAGCCTGTCAAAAAAAAAAAATATTTTAAAAAGGGCATTTTTAAAACAGCTTTTAAAAAAAGCACATTTTCAAAAAAGCGACTTTTAAATAATTACCTTCTAAAAAAGTACCTTATAAATAAGTACATTTTCAGATCATACCTTTTAAAAAGTTACTTTTAAATAAGTAACTTTTAAAAAACCTTTTTAAGAAAGTACCTTTAAAAAATTCCTTTTAAAAGTGTACCTTTCAAAAAAGCGACTTTTAAAAGAGCACGTTGTAACATGTGATATTTTAAAAAAGTACCTTTTTAAAAAAGTACAATATTAAAAAAGCACCTTCTTAATAAAAGACCTTTTTAAAAAAGTACCTTTTTAGAAAAGTATCTTTTTAAAAAAGTACCTTTTTTAAAAAATACCTTTTTAAAAAAGCACCTTTTTAAAAAGTACCTTTCTAAAAAAGTACTTTTCTCAAAAAGTACTTATTTAAAAAAGTACCTTGTTAGAAAAGTACCTTTCCAAAAAATTACCTTTTTAAAAGGTACCTTTTTAGAAAAATGTCTTTCTAAGAGGTACCTTTTTAAAAAGTACATTTTTAAAGAGTACCTTTTTTAAAGGTACTTTTTCATAAAAGTACATTTTTGAAAACGTACATTTTTTAATAAATACCTTTTTTAAAAAGCACCTTTTTAAAAAGTACCTTTTTAAAAAAATATATTTTTAAAAAAAGACCATTTTAAAAAAGTTCCTTTTTAAAAAAGTACCTTGTTTTAAATGAACTTTTTTTTTAAAGTACATTTTAACAAATTACCTTCTAAAAATGAACCTTTTAAAAAGTACCTTTTAATAAAGCGCATTTTAAAAAAGTACCCTTAAAAAATACTTTTTAACATTGAAGCTTTTTAAAAAAATAACTTTTAGAAAGTACCTTTTAAAAAGAAGATTTTAAAATAGTACCGTTTAAGAAATTACCCTATAAAAACACCTTTAATAAGGTAACTTTTAAAAATTTTCTTCTAAGAAGTACCTTTTAAGAAATAATTTCTTAAAAGTATCTTTGAAAAAAGTATTTCCTAAAAAGTACGTACTACAACAGGACCTTTCAAAAAAGTACCTCTTAAAAAGTACCTCTTAAAATGTACCTTAAAAAGTATATGTTAAAAGTACCTTTTAGAAAGTAACGTACTCTGCAATAAACGGACCTACAAAAAATTATTTTTTTTTTTTTTTTTAATTGTCTTCAAAAAAAAATACCTTTAATATAGCACCATTTGTAAAAAATAGTACCGTTTAAAAATAAAGCTTTTTAAAATTACCTTTTAAAAAAAACCCTAGTTAAAAATACCTTTTAAAAAGGACCTAATATTAAACATTTTTTTAAAAAGTCTCTTTTAAAGAAGTACCCATTACGAAAGTAACTTTTAAAAATAGCGCGCCTTAAAACATAGAAAATAACTTCTTCAATATTTGCTTTAAAATATAAATTTTAAAATATATATTTTCCGAAATCACTTTAATAAAAGTACTGCTTCAAACATATATATTAATAAAGTACCTTTTTAAATAATGCTCCTAAAAAAATCACAAAAAATTACAAAAGTTTCTTCAAAAAAAGTTTCTTTTAAAATTTTATTTTAAAAATTCAATTTAAAAAGTACCTGTTGATAATAATTATTGACCTCTGATTTGACGTCCAGTTTAGATCATTAATACCGGATATCTCTTAACTACCCGTCCACATGGGCAATCGGATTGGCAATTATTGCCGTGGCAACTGCCACGTGTGGACCGCACGAATATGTGTTCAAACACATGTTCAGCAATTATTGCTAGAAGATATTGCTGAGCAATTATATTTGAACATAAGCTGTCAAAATTCAATTATCATCACTGATGTTTATGAACATACATACAAATTACGTTTCAATATAAAAACAAATGTACAAATGATTATAAAAAGTGATTTTACAACAGAAAAAATTTAATTATTTACATTTTTTAGTTTATAAAAAAAAGAAATGGAGTGCTCGGAGATTGATGCATTTAAAGCACTCGTTTTTAAGAGAATAAAAAAAAATAAAACATGCGCAACCTTCTTTGCCAAAATATTTTAAATTATGTTTTAAGATATTTGCATGTTCGCATACTAAAAGGACAGCGTTGAACATTAGCAATTTGATGACGTAATTCTGCCGGCGTTATTGCTAGCATTAAGACACAGCAGATTGCCTGTTTTTATATCATGAACATCGGTCCGCTCGAAAATAGTATAGCCGATGAACTGCCAATAGCAGTTTTTCTCCGTTTACGGCAAGTATTGCCAACTTTATGAAAATTTATTTTTCCAAACTACCTTTAAAAAGAGTATATTTTCTTTTCACGAGGTACTTTTTTAAATACAACAAATCTTAACAACAAGTTTCATATTAAAAAGCAGATATTTGATTAAAGGTACTGTACCTCTTTCAAGTTTCTATAAGCTTCCAAAATAGTAGTTTTGAAACTGACTGTGATTATAGAGTTATTTTTTAGTATCGTGCTTACTTTGCATTGTTAAAAACACTGGGGCTAAATCACCGCATACGATATCGAGCAAAATTGTCGAAATTTTTCATTTTGGTATCACGGCATACGATATCGAATAAACTGTATTGCAATAATATAAAAAAGTTAAAGGATTTATTTTATGTATTCATACTTTTAGGGAACGTATGGTCTTCAATCTATTGCATTTTGTTTAAATTACGATCCAATATGCATCGGTTGCCATAATTTAGATGTATCGTAATGTTATTCGATATCGTATGCGGTGATTAGACCCCTGGGTGAATATTTCTGGTACAAAAAAAAAAAAAAAAACTATAATAATTATAAAGTAAACTTTAGCTAAAGGTAACTAAATGTTGTAATTTAAGAGAAATCCAAAAGCATTAAAAGATGCATACGAGTACTTTTAGAAAACCACTTTAAAACATAATGTGCTAAAGTTTTAAGGTACTAAAAGTATATTAAAGCTTTAAGCGATACCCACAAATTTTTTTATATCCTCTGAAAGTAAATTATATAAAACTAAAACAAGAAATGCTCTTTTTCCTATATACTCTGTGGCTGTTTTAACAGGAAAAAAAGAAAACTAAAATAAAATAAAACATCCAATTCAACGAAAAGTTCCTTAAAACGCATTTTCAAAAACAAAATTAAAAGATTTTTGTGCTTCCGGTTGAGAAATTAATGAAAATAATTTTAAACTGATTTAACTTCCGGCATTGAGCGGAAAGAAACATTTCTAGCAAATTAGCCTCAATATAACGCTCATTTGGATTTAGCACAGAGAAAAACTTTGAGACATAACTGAAGTAGAAGACAAAAAAAAAAAGTAGGAAAAAAACTCAAAACCACATCAAGAAATGAATTAAACAAGATTATTTCACTGCCCTGCACTGCACTGCGCTATGGCATGCTGCTAGACATGTCAAAAGTTTTCGCCAAAATCTAAACGCAAGACAAGGAAAAGCTTTTATAGAAAATGGAAGGAAAACGCATAAAAAATAAGAAAAATGTGTGGAAGCAAAATTACAGAAGAAACAACTTTCAAATGAGAAATTGCTTAAAGTTAAAAACACAGAATATTTTTAATTGAAAAAAAATCAAGCAACCACAACAATAGAGAAACCCTCTTACTGTTTTTTTCTGAACGCGTTGTGGCTAGATACAATTCGCATCAACCAAACTTGCAACATACTTCCAGGCGCATTTAGAGTGCAACATACCTAAAGGCACTGTAAGTGCTGGCTCACTAAGGCTTTAGTATAAGAACGGGAGGTTTGATATAAAAACAAGTCAAAGTCAAAGTTTATTTTACACTATCGATTACTCCACGTTTACTTGTAGACGGGAGATTTGATTATATTCAAGTATATGACCATATTGAGTTCTGTTTAAGTTCTTTAGTTTTCCGTAGCAAATGTTTTCAAATACATTAAAAGGATAATCTTTTTTATGAAATGTAAAGATAAATTACCACTCAGGAAGTTAGAAGCAACGAGACTCTTTGTATTAAAACAAAGGAGCAAGCAAACAATAAAGATAATATTGCTTTACGTAAAGGACATGAAGAAAAAATGGAGACAAAAATCTTCAAACAGACTCAGGTTAATTGTAGATGTACAAACACAAGGCGATTTCTTCTAAAATACTTTTATTATAAAAGATATTTTAAGCAACCTTTTATTATATTTTTGTTGATATTTTTGTATTGATAAAAGTCCATCAATTACAAAAAAAATATATTAAAAAAGTCTTTTGAAGACGTGGTCCTTTTTAAACGCGATAGCAGATGCTAATACGACATCCAGATTGGTTTGTGAGTATTTCTCAATTAGATAACGAAACTGGCGCTGTTTCTGGATATTTCGGCATAGCAAAGTGTAAGGTAATATACTCGTAGAAGGGGGCGAACTGGCAATAGCTTAGATAGTAGGGATCTTACTTAAAATTTTCAACTTTTAGGGATTAAACCACACAGATTTTCTTGTCGCGTTACCTGCCAGCAAGCAAAGTTAGTTATGTGAAAGAGGATTATAGTCCTAAGAGGAGGATTATAGTCCTGAGAGATCTACCCAATGGTGGTTGCATATTGAAGTGGCAGTTCTGATAAAGCAATATCAATTGGGGATATATGTAAGCGAGAAGAGAGGCTCAATGGTTCGAATAACGATTTGTGTAGTAATTACAATGATGTTATTTTCACTGGACCCAAGTGGGCTGGCTTTACAATTGCTGGCAACCTGTCAAACCTAACCTAACCTAACCTATTTTCACTGCAGTTGTCTGGCTCTTTCCTCTTTAAGAGTGTTCTATCTTTAAAGATTTTTATCTAGTGGCTGTTCTCAAAAAGCAATATCAATTGGGGATATCTGCATGCGAGGAGAAGAGGTTTAATCGTCTGAATAACGGTTTCTGTAGTAATTGCAAGGATAAGGAATAGGGACATATTTATTATTTTCTCTGCGGTTATCTGGCTCTTTCCTCTGGCCGGCTCACCTATAAAGGTGTTTTATCTAGGCAGAAATACGTCTAAATTTGAATTGGAGTCTTTCATGCGATCCTAAAGTTCATTCAGATATGTTTGTTTGCCTTTAACTTTTCAAGTCTGCACTCCTTTCCATTCTATGCTCCCCATTATCCCTAAAACGCAAGACTAGGCGAGTTAAACTAGATGTGTATAAAATGGCACTGAGCTGCATATTATCAGTCATCATTTACTATGATCATTTACTACAGATGGCGACATCCCCACTGTAGCCCTCCGGAGAGCAGGTTTTGCCTTGGTGTATAACAATGCAGGACACTCTGCTTTCTGAGGCAAGGACAGGAAGGAGTTGATACAACAAATAAGGGACTCTAGGAAGCCGCAAGACTTATATTGTGTTGGACTGCCGAAACCTGCACTACCAAGAATAAATTGGCAAACGGAGACCAGCGAAGCCATCGGAAGGTTCTGCCTAGCCGATCTCTCTGCGCTGTTCATGGTTAAGGTGTCTGCCTTCGCTGAAACATTCTAGCTATTGTTTAAACCTAAAATCGCAAGAAGGGAAACCAGCTTCCTTGATAATTTTGGTGCATTTCGATTTTCGGGGGCTAATTAGTCTTCGAGGTGCTGCTGTTTTGCAATAGATACCTGTATTTAAGGAACAAAGGGTGTTGGTTACACGGTTGAGTTGGTTAAGGGATCATGTTCTTAATCGGCTTCGGGCTACCAACTCTTTAAGCCTAGATTCCATTGACTGTTGAGAAATTGCATAAAGGAGCGATTAAAAAGCCCAAACTCGTAAGCCAAGAGGGCAAAATGTTGCGTCCTGTATGAGCCTAGAGAGCCACATGGGGGATCGTGAATAATTCACCTCCTGGATTTAGTCTATCATTAGAGTAGACCGTCAAGGCAGGTGTAGACGTAAACCAATTTCACACTCTATCACCGCTGTATGAACGGGGATAGATTGTGACGACGACTAAGTGCATGCGCTTAACCATCTCAATGAGGTTATTAGGTGATACTTTTGTATAAACTTGCTTGAATTATTAAAAGTGTTGTTGCTAAATAGTATTGTAGTTTGCGTAATTAATTGAAGAAAATGAAGGTAAAACTATAGTTTGCTACCTAAACTCTCAGGTAATTGCACAAAATCCACAAATTTTGTGGATGGGTGAAATATGAGAACAAAGACCACATTTGGAAATGATTTTAAAAAAAGCAAAGTTTTTCAATATGATGTATTCAACTTTCATATATAAAATACACAGAAAAAATTATAGTAAAAAATCAAAAAAATTTTCGTCTGAAAAAATATCAAAAAAATAATCTTGGATATCGTATTTTGTTGTTGTTTCAAAAAATTTTTTGTTTTCGATCAATAATTATTTCTACTAAACTTTTGTTTGAATCCACGAATTCCTTTACAGGTCCGCATTCAAACAATATATTAATTGATTCAACGAATTTCGTTATTGAACAGGAAAAAAATGTTTTTCTGTATACGCATAAAATGCCTTGGAGTAACTGGATATGGTTCTCACAAAAGTAATTAGCTTTTACTTATTTTTGGTTTTTAACAAGTTTTCTTGATGTCCTGTTACAGTTTAAACATTGTGAACCTGTTAAATGTCGTCCAAACCACATAATGGTAAGATTTTTAAAGCAAAATTTTATTTTTAACGTGCTTTTTTGAGGAATATTTTTAATGCCTTTCTTTTTCAAATAGCTTTTTCTTTAAAAGATTGCTTTTCTTTTTAACAAATGCATTTTATTGACAATTTTTTTTCTGCTCAGTTTGCATTGTGAATTTTTCGTGAAGAACGATTGCCGGTCTTAAACATTGCTTAACATACATACATGCTTCGAAATGACAACACTTCTGTTTTGGGTGTGATAATAAAAACAATTTCTTAGTATGTAACAAAAGTATCGTTAGCTGCAAATGCAATATAGCAATATTTACTTGCTTTACAAAAAAACAATAACAAACTGCGAAAGATAAATATGAGACAGAATATGGACCGGAAGTAAAAACTTTAGCTCGGTGGCTGAATGTTTCTAAGTGGCACTGCATGTTTGGGCATGTTTATTATAATTCTGAGCTAGTACCTACCGATAAGTAGTAGCATTTTTGGCGACTACGAAATAGCTGTTGGGCTGTGTGACAAAGCCAAAGTTAATAATTACTTTTCCTTGACAAAAATTATTGATCACATCAATAAATTTTAATAAGCATTTTTCTTTATATAAAAAAGGATAAAATAAATTTAAACCTGAGACATAGATTTTTGTACAAATAACAACAAAGAATTAATTTGTAATTAAAAGTGCGAATAATAGATCATAAATAATATTTATACGAGGTCTGATGAAAAAATAACTGTTACTTTACATTAAAAAAAAAGTATTTATTTACTCATCAATAACTATTTTGTCCCCTTCAAATATAATACACTTATGCCAGCGTGTTTTCCAATCCTCCAAACATTTCTGAAATGCGCTTTTTCCTATCGCCGACAGCTCCAGTTTCGATTATTCTTCTCAATCGTTGCAAAACGCTTTCCTTTCCTCTGTGCTCAGTTTTGGGAAGAGGAAAAAGTGAGCGTGGGCCAAGTCCAATGAATACGGTGATTGAGGCATGGTAACGGTTTTGCTTTAGGCCAAAAACTCACGCAAAAGCATCGATGTATGAGCTGGTGCGTTATCATGGTGCTAAAACCATGATTGTTTTTTCCCCCATTCTGTGCGTTTCTGACCAATCGCTTCACATAAGCGGCGCATACAAGTAACTTCAATCTCGTACTCCTTATTGACCGTACTATCTTGTGGCAGGAATTCATGATACACAACGCCATTGCCGTTGAAGAAAACAGTCAGAAAAACCTCCACATTTGACCGAACTTGACGTGTTTTTTTTCGGTCTTGGCTGTTCTAGGCGCTTTCATTGGGATGATTGGGACTTTGGTTTCCAACCAACCAAGATTCGTTACCAGTTAAGACCTTTTTGAGGAAATCTGGATCGTCGCTGACGATGTTTAACAGCTCCTAAGCGATGTCCATGCGACGTTGTTTTTGCTGAAAATTTAGCAATTTTGGAATAATCTTCGCTGCCTCACGTTTCATGCGTAAAACATCTGTCAAAAATTGCTTGGCATGAGCCGAACTATATGCCAACATCATCAGCAATCTCTTTGATAGTGATTCGACGATTATCGAATATCATTTTCTTCACTGCTTCAGTGTTTTCATCGGTTGTTGACGTGCTCGGGTGCGACCAGGACGAGCATCGTCATTGACATTTCCACGGCCTTCCTTAAACCGGTTATTGTACTTGCGTTCTGCTCATAGTAGACATGCCAAACGCCACAGTCAACCTTTCAAATGTCCTTCAGCATTTGATTCCTTTTTTTTACACAAAACTTAATACAGTTTGAATTTTTGTTGAACTTTATAGTTTTTAAATTTAATTTTTGGTTTGTACATTTGTACAACGGGTTATAATAGTTCAAGTTTTTTCCTTTCTTAAGTTTTTTCTTAAGAAGGATTTTTTTACAATACACATTTGCTGTGATCAATAATTTTTGATTGAAGACGACAAGAAAAATCTGATTTTTTTTACAAATCACTTGATAATACGTTTTAGAATTTTTTATCTACAGAGTGTTTTCTTTTTCTTGAATCTGAAAAAAATGTCTGGAGCTACTGATCAGAAAATTCATTTAGAAGTTGTATATAAAACACAATCCTCCAACAAACTTCGTATGCTTTGCCGGACAATTATCAGTAAAAGAAATAATGGTGCTATTTACTCAACACACTCAAAGAATTGTGTGTTTTCGGAAACAATTTTATCAACTTAGTCTGAATTTAGACGAGCGAACATTTGGAAGAAACACATTTGAAATTTTCTTTTGATTTTTCTTTCGTATTCACACAGTCGAACATGTTGCCGGCTACATTCCATTTTTATTTGTTTTTTACATTTTTCGTTATGTTGTCTGTTTCAGCAATCTTCACTAAGATTAATTTTTCCACAATTTTTCTTTCCCATTTATATTTCATATTTATTAAAATTTCTTTTTCTTTAACAGAATTAACAAAATTTTTAAAACCACACAAAACTCCAGAAAATGTAAATTAAATTAAAATGTTAAAAAGTAAATTATATGTCAATAAAGTAAATGTCAACAAAGCGTGTGGCCGAGTACCGAACACAAAATCGATTCTCCCTTCCGCACCGGTAATTTGCTATCAAACTAAATGTTTCCCTTCCAAATGTTTTCGTGTCTAAATGCAGGCTTATGCGCTGTTCATAGAAAATCAAAATCAAAAAATTTTGTAAATTTTATAAAAGTTTCTACACTGAAAGAATTATGCGTCATATATTTAATGAAACTGTTTCATTAAATATTTTTCATTAATCCAATGAAAACTTTTCACGATATGTATGAAACTTCATATATATTATGAAATAGTTCCATTAGAATGGTTTCATTACGTTTCATAGTTAAAAAAATCATCGGATTTATGCCTACAACAAAATTAAATTTTTTTTTTTAAATTCTTTGAATTTTGGTAAGATATATTAATGGGCATTTATTAATCTTAGGCTACAGTTTAAAAAATTTAAATTTTTTTTTTATTAAAATGTAACTTTTATGAGTTTCATAATTCCAATGAAATAGATCAATGGCAAATAAATTTCTGGCTACCGAACTTGGGTATGTATGTACATATGTGCATGTACTCAGCATAATAATAGTTTAAAAAATTTAAATACCAGTGTATTGAAGTCATTTGAATTAATAAAATCTGTTTTATTTGGTGAATACTTGTTCAACATTTTCTTTTATCATAATTAGGTACAATTTCACAAAAGCAAGGAATAGTATTGTTTGTGTAATGAAATAAAGTATCAATGAATAAATGAAATAATTCCATTGATCTTACATTTGTGAACATATTTTATTAATGTGTGTTATGATATTATTTCATTAAGCAAATGTAAATATTTCATTGATTTAATGTAAATTTTTCAGGTGCTCAATGAATAATAAAATTAGATAAATGAAATAACTTCATTGACCTTATGAAGGAGTTTCATATTTTTAATGAATATATTACATTAGTACAAAGAAGTTATTTCATCAAATAAATGTAACTTTTTCATTAATTTAATGTACAGTTTTCATGTGCTTTATGAAATTGACTCTTTGATCTAGAGAAATTTTTTCACTAATCATATGATTTGTTTTTCATACTTTTAAGGAAAATAAGTCATGTTTCTTATTAAAATGTTTCATTACTTTTATGAAGGTTTTCATTAAAATAATCTAATGAAATTTGTTTCATTATTTCTATGAAAAGTTACAATGGTTGAAAAATAATGAAAAAATTCATAAAAGTAGTGTCAAAATTCAGAGAATTTCTGAACAAAATTTTTTCAGTGTAAACGAGTTGCTCGTCTGTGTTCTATGAACAGCACATTAACACTAATATGTTTGCTTTTAACAGCTCTTAAATATATTCAATTGAAAATGCAATGGGCATTATCATTTCAGTAAACGATATACGAGTAATGGCAGGTTTTTAAAAATGAACTTCAGATAGTTAAAGAAGAAAAACTTTAGAAAACTGGTAACAACAATGTCTTTGATAAAATACTCTTAACTTGAAGTATACAACATACTCTGTTACAATTGTTGCAACAAAAACAAAAAAACGAAGTACAAAAACTGTTGCAACAACAAAAGAAAAACTACTGCACCAACAATAAGAATTGTAATCATGTAGTAACAAGCATTACATGTCTTCATGCATATAAAGCAAAAAAAAAGAAAAAGAAAATCAAGAAAAACATTAAAAATATCACTTACTTAAAGTACAGTCAACTTATACTATCAAACGCACACATACATACACACGCAAACGAACAAGGACGTCTCCACTAACACTTATACAACAACCTCTACTGGTGAGCAGTAAGCAGTGAGCAACACTAAAATGCAAGACGAAGAAAATTTTTTAATAAAACTATGTCTAGGCTGTTGTTTATATTTTACAATTGTTCTTTCTGGCTCAGTGTTGAAGAGGTTGTGTTGGAGCAAAAGCAAAAAACAAAAACAAAACAAAATTCTAGAGGTTTTTCGTTGCTGTTTCTTCGTTGATATTTTATTATCCTTTTTTTAATGCCAGCTTAGAAAGTCATTTATTTTTACTAGCAGCATGTTTAAGCTTCGTACAATTGTGTGTTTAGCGAGTCAGTGAGTGAGTGAGTGTTTGTACAAATGCATAAATGTCTTTGTCTCGGGTGATTGGCCTACATTTCAGAATTAGTATTTTGTTGCTTTTCTTTTTTGTGATGTTTTGTTATAAATTTTCTTCAGCAGTGGCTGTTTGTTATTTGTCATGTTTTCATAGAGATATGCGAAATGTTATTTATTTTTATTGCCAAACATGTTAGAACATGCACATTTTTGAACACGATAAGAATTCCTACAATGGCTCACACTACTCGTACGTTTCAAGTGGTCAATTTTCTTCAAAGGCACTTTATAATCTGTCTGCCTGTTCGATGGCCCCAATTTAATTGCTAATACAACGAGCTATAAACTTGTTGACTCTGATAAAAAAAATCATGCAATTGCATTTAATAACACTTGGTACTGATAGAGAATAGCTAACGTGTTTTGCTTTTGGCTATTGGTGTTACCATCTCTGCTAGCAAATTAACTTTGGTGAAGCCAATGTTTGAAAATATATAAAATTTACCAAACTTTTCACGACATGCTAACCAAATGTTAGACCTAGGTATTATAAATTAAGCCTTAAAGCTTGAAGTGAAGATATTTGTTTTAAGCAAAACTTTCGAAACAAATCCTAAACACTAGTGAAAGGGAAAATCTTTTCTAAAACAAAATAAGAGTAAACTTAACTTCTTTAACATAATATTACTCACATACTTCAATGATTTTACTTTTGTTACTTTCTTTTGCATTTCTATACATGAAACAAATCTTGAAATCTAAAGGATAGTACTTAAAATACATGAACTTGTAATAGGAAAAGACTAGATTTCAAATGCCGTAGATGTTAAGCCAATTCATATAATTAAGAATTACATAATTCTGGAGTTGAAGTGGTCAAATCTTTTCCTAACTTAACAAATATTCGAGACGAGCAGCTCTTAAAGAACCCGCACCCTAAAAGCAGTGATAATCGAAGTACGAAGGACAATGTTGGCGTCAGAATGGGGATTTCTTTTTCATTAAAACAGCTCTTCTATATCCCCAGACACAAGTCTCTAAGCGCGGTACTACATGATAATTCCGACGACTTTCACAGTCTACAGAAGTCTCCATTATGGACAAGTATGTGAGGAATTTCACATTCTACCCACTCCTAGGAGATGAACTACCCACCTTCTGGAGACACTGAATAGTTTTACAAATGAACTGTTAATGTATTGCAAATTTGAAAAATCACACTCACATCATTCTGTGCAGGCCAAGTAGTTATGTTTTTTTTGCTGGTTTAAAACTTATGTTAAAAACAATGGGAAGACATCAGCAGTATAAGTAATTTGAATCGACACCTGTCTCGTCGACCTTGTCTGGTGGTGAACCAATTTTACTGTTTGAACTATCGCACGGTTCATAACTACCCTCATGTGGCCGACAAAGGGTACACAGATTGTAACTACTTGTCATACATTTGTAGTTGTAAGAACAAACCCCATGCTGAAGACCCGGGACTTCTAATCCCTTTTGTATATAATTCTCTATACAAGTCCATTACGAACATCAGCTCTTAACCTATTCACCCGTTTGTATATCACTTCTGGTTCCTTATATTATGTATTGCAAGGCTACAGGATGTCGGGGAATCGTACAAGATAACCGAATATCGGGCATGCGCCACAAGTATTAAGGGATACTAATAATACCTCCCTGCGGTTTTAGGTCTAAGCCGTAGCCTGAATGTTTCAGCTAATGTGCAAGTACTTTAGCCATTTCCTAGTTTTGTTAAACAGACATTTGTTAAACAGGCATGCTGATCCGCGTCCTGCCAACTAACCCCTAGTGAGGGTTTCCACAGTGCTCTGATTATCTGATGAAATTTCCTAGTTTTATTTGCTACAATAAATGAGGGACTCTTGGTTAGGCATATGTCAAGTCAAAATCTGCTCCCCGGGGGAATAGTGAAAGACAACTGTAGAAGGCGCTATTATATAATTTCGATTTAGCGCCTGCCGTTGCAACGGAGCCTAATCGTTAAGAAGTCTCGGGAAAAAGGCTAATAACGCACCATCTCCCTTGTCTATATCAAATGACCTTGATTTATATAACAAATGCACTCTTGCGAACCTTATTTTATCTAATCTTTTTAACTAGAACAATTTTCAAGAGATTTTCACTGCCAGGATTTGCTTCAATAAATGAGGAAACCTTGGTTAGGAATATATAAAGCCAAAACATGGTCTTCGAAAGGGATCTTATTCTGCCTAATCTCTTCTACTAGAACAATTTTCGAGAGATTTCCAATGCCAGTACAAAAGACCGTAATGGACCAAACCCAGTTTTTAAACTAGCTTACCAAGGCAAGTTTCTGATGCCAAAAGACAGCAGCTAGAAGTTATACAACGAAAATGGCCAACGGTATCATGTCTTGACTTAGACCACAATATTTCTTATTAAAAGCATTCGCCACAGCTGCGATCAGATCGGGATATAATAAAAGAATTCAAAAGCATCTAATCTGTAATCTGCCAATTAACCACTGACTTAAGCTATGAAAGTTGCTGCACAACAAAACCACCAGATTAGGATGACTTGGTAAACTTACATAAGCTACCTACCAGTGTATTTCTATATCGCAAAAAGCAGAGTATCTTGGCTTGGCATTGCTTATCTGTAGAGCCCGTCACAGTCATTGGTAAATTTTTTATATCAATCTCAGAACAAGAACTGTTATGCCGGAAAATAACACAATTTCTGGAAGAGAAGGTTTTACTGATTTACAATACTCAAAGCAACATTTTTATAGAATTTCATACTATGATTGAATTAATTTGTATCAAACTTTTTACCAGTGGTATTAAAGATAATATATCAGGTAGCGCTGTTGGTAGACTATAGATCTTGTCGGCTTATAATTTTATTTATTTACTTTTTCTTTTTTTTTGGGTCTGGCCAGGGGAGGGACTCTCACAAATTTTAACGCTAAAACCTTGTAGCAACCAAAACTTGTATACACAATTTTAAGAATTTTGATCTTAGTTACAACAATCGGGTATTTTATTTTATTATATTTTATTTATTTATTTTTATTTATATAATTGTAATATAGCACAACAAGATATATACCTTATAGATGAAAGTGCTAGTGAATAAATCAAACTAATAATTTATTTATTATATATTTATTTATTATTATATATTTATTTTATATAAAAATATTATTTATTGTATATAAATAAGAAATTAATAAAAATAAAATATTATACACTTCAAAAATATAAGAAATAACTTTTTACAGAAAACACATAATAAACAGGCAGAAAACAGGGGAAAAAATGAGTAAATATAAAAGTACATAAATTATTTCACGAGGTATGTTAAAAAATAAGTTCATCTAATATAAAATTAAAAAAAAATTGTTATACGAGTATATCTCCTTTTGAAATTCATATGCATTATTTTGCATATCTTGTTTTAATGGTTTGACAGCGCAGACTAAACAATTGGTGGTCAAACTCTCAATTACCTATACTCGTGAGTATAAGACATAATTGTAACTGTTGCGTCACCCTCACTTGCTAACTAGAAAGCAAAATATCCGTGTATCCTATAAAAAATTCCGTGCAACCCACGGAGAAGTTCGGTTGATACTTTGTTTATATTACAACAAATATAGGGTGTTTTTTTAAGCTAGATAGAACTTTAAATTGTAAAAAGTAACACAAAAAATTAAATTTTGATGAAACATTTTTTTTATTTGTTTCAGTATACTCTGACAAATCATCATGAATACTCTGACAAATCATCATGAAAATTGCCGCATATGGAGTGAGACCAATCCACAAGAGACCCTACAGACTCCATTACATCCAGAAAAATGCACTGTTTGGTGCGGTTTTCATGCTGGTGGCATCATCGGACCTTATTTCTTCAAAAATGAGGCCGGAGCTCGCGTTACGGTCAATGGAGATCGTTACCGCACCATGATCAATGATTTTTTGTTTGAAAATATGGATGACATTGATCCGGAGGAGATGTGGTTTCAACAGGATGGCACTACGTGCCATACGGCGAACGCAACCATCGACTTACTGAAATCAAAATTTGGCGATAAGTTGATTTCGAGAAATGGACCTGTCAATTGGCCTCCAAGGTCGTGCGATTTGACACCTCTCGATTATTTCCTGTGGGGCTACGTGAAGTCACTGGTTTATGCTGATAAACCAGCAACAATTGACGCCTTGGAGGCCAGCATTGTTCGTGTTGTTCGTGACATACGGCCAGCAGTGCTCGAAAAAGTGGCCCAAAATTGGACGTCCAGAATGCGCTTCGTCAAGAACAGCCGCGGTGCCCATATGCCCGAAATCATTTTCAAATGTTAATGTCACGTATTGATCTTTCGAATAAAAAAAATTTTGATTACAATTTAATTTTTTGTGTTATTTTTTACAATTTCAAGTTCTATCGGGCTTAAAAAAACACCCTATATTATTAAATTAGGTTCTTTTTAGGCTTTGCTGAAGTAAGAACTCACTGTATTTACTTTTTGCTGTTACTATTAAAAGAATATAAGTTTTGTGGCTATTAAATAGATTTTATATTGTATGACGACAAAACCATATTTTTCGCGATTAAACATCATTAAAACTCAGGAAGTTGACTCATGAGTACTGTCCATAAAACTGCTCTAAGAAAATAGCTTGGCTCCACACAAAAATATTTTTGAGAAACTTGTTCTTTTAGAATAAATAAAAGCGATTTTGCAAAACACCAGGGGAGAGATACTTTATTTTTGTTTAAACTTCTTTACCTTCACCAGACAATACAAGTTGTTTTTATTTGTTTTAATTATATTATCTCTTGTTATATCTTGTTGTGTTAGTTTATCAAATAAATAAATAAATAGATTTTATATTGTATGACGACAAAACCATATTTTTCGCGATTAAAAATAATTAAAACTCAGGAAGTTGACTAATGAGTACTGCCCAAAAAGCTGCTCTAAGAAAATAGCTTGGCTTCACACAAAGAAATTTTTGCGAAACTTATTCTTTTACTATAAATAGAAGCGATTTTGCAAAACACCAGGGGAGAGATACTTTATTTTTTTAACTTCTTTACCTTCCCCGGACAATACAATTTGTTTTTGTTTCTTTTAATTATATTATTATATAATATTCATATTCATTTGCTTTTCTAATCTCCCATTTTTTTTATTTAAAATTTATTTTCTTATTCAAATGCATTACAGGATATTTTCATTAAAAAAGTAAATACAAATCCTGTATAAGCATTTCCTAAACTTTATCTTTTTTAATTTGAAAACAATATATAGGGCATTTTACTTTTCTTTTTTTTTTTTTTAATAGAAAACTTTAAGCAATTATTCATTAAAATGTCACACATGTGTCTTCAATGTTCTGCTTCTGTTTCACACACACACACACACAGACACACACGCACACAAACTTGCGCATGCATGCATATGCAAGCACATGTATTAATTTTAGTACAAATGTGTGTGCATGAAATGTTCATGTTTATAGCAATTTTTCATTTAGGAAAAACAAAATAGAATGAAAGAGGTTGTTCTAAATATTTACTGCCACTGCTGATGTTGTTTTTTCATTTCCTCGTTTTGTTCCTGAATAAGTGACACATAAAAACAAAAACAACAAATGTATTTATATATTTTAATTTTCATTTCCTATTCAATTTTAGTTTTGTTTTACAGTTTTTGTTTTAGTATGTTATTTTTACACACACACACACACACACACAAATGTACACAAACGCACAAACATAGTGTTCTCCCAGGGTTTAAATAGAAATTAAACAAAAATATTTTTGATTAGTATGTTTATGTGGATGTGTGTGTGTGTGTTAGTGCGTTTAGATAAGTACGAGTGTGCATGTATGAGTTTTCGTTTGTTATTTTTTCTATTATAAAATAAACAATTCAAATGTAAATTTTTAACGAGAAATAAAACAAAATTAAGATGGAAGCAGAATTAATTGCAGATCCTTTTAAGGACATTTTAAAGGCATTTATGGAAATTTCAAATATTGTCCGTTTGGACTACACACCCAATAGGTAACTTATGGATAGGAAGTTGATAGATATTTACTGAGCCAACAATAAATTTTATAGAAAACTTTTCACTAAGAAAGATAGAAATTTGATTGGTTTTCTTATCTAATAAAACTATATACGAGTATATTACTTTTTCTTCAAAATTTTAATTCTATTAATAATAATTTTTTTTTTTTCTTATCGAAAATAATTAAGAGCCTGCCGAACTTTTTAATCAAATAAATTTGTATATGTTTTCGTTACTAAAGAAGAACGGTGGAAAAAAACAAAACAATCTTGACTTAAAGAACATAAAAATTATATAATAAATAAAATTTCTATTATATGTGGTAAGATGAAAGTATTAAATAGGTTTCTGTTGTTACATGTTTAGGTGTGAAACAAGGATCGGCAACAAGTATGAAACTTTCGACTATACTCAAGCATTTACTATGATTTTATGTAATTGAACCGGTTTGTTTGAAAATAAGACAGGCTTGTTATCGTAAACTTATATCTTATATATTTATATCAAACACTTGATTTTAGTGACCGGACCACGTCAACAGCCGAAGAAAATATTGAACCAGTGAAGAGCAGTGATTTTGGATAATCGTCGAATCACTATCAGAGAGGTTGCTGGTGATGTTGGCATATCATTCAGCTCATGTCAAGCAATTCTTACGGATGTAATTTATTAATCAGTGAACTTTTTTAGTTATATACATAAGTACGATATTAATTAATCAGCTGTGAGTTCGAGCACAACTTCAGTCAAAAAGAAGGATTATTTTTAATTATAACAATAATTGCTGTGAAACAATAAGACCAAAGAAGAACAGAAAAATAATTGAATACCATATAGCTGGGGGACAACTGAACGGTTTTAGGATTTAGTAAAAATATCGAAGAGCACACCAAAACACGACTAACCTTTTTATCTGTCAAAAACAAACTGACAATCCGAAATACCTGATATTGCCAATATACTTCTATATAACAGACATGTGTACCAACATAACAGAAAAAAATGCGAAAATCGAATATATGTAACTCACGAAATTTTAAAATAACGATTATTTTTTTATCAGACCATTTATGCACGTAGAAAACATATATGGTTGATACAACAATATTCTAAGGTCAACATACCATTGTTGAGTTATATGGTTGTATCTGAGAACACTATACTGTTGTACAATATCTAAAACTCCATTTAGGCTCACAATAGTATTATAAAAAATACTATAAGTAACTATACTATATTTTAGTTCAGCATTGTTATAACAATAAATAACTATAGTATTAATTAAACATATCAAAGAATTGTCATACTCACACATATTATTACACTTATCATTCATACGTTTTCTCATAAGTAGCCATATTACTTTCATGAAGTAATCTTACTGATATCACAGATATCTTTATTGTAGAAGAACAATATTTTTGTTATAATTTGTACAAATATATACATATAACAATTACACAAAAAGACAGCTAATAATATATTTTAATAATATGTATAATAAAAATTAGAAAAAAAATAATCGGATTTCATCTCTACGAATTAATGCACAAATTTTCGATTTGGTGTTGATATATACATCTGCTGAAAGAAAACAAAAATCATATATTTCTTATTTTTGCAGCTAAAGATCATTTAATTTTATATAAAAAATTCAACAGTATTCGAATTTGTTGAATTTTTTATATAAAATTAAACGATCTTTAGCTGCAAAAATAAAAAATATTTACTTAAACAAGATCAAATAGTTGTATATCAAATAGAAAACAAAAATATTTATTGAGCGTTACATCTCCAATTACAATTTTAAAAGTCATACATTACCATAGTAATATGGTTTCATATATTGTTGGATACATATGTTTACATCCTAATATTCAACACACTTGCCTTTATATGTTCGCGAATACTCAATATCTATATTTTAGCAATTTCACGTTTTTTTTATCTTTTTTATATAAAGCTGAACAAAATTAATGAACATTTTTAATATTAAAAAACAAGGTCTTCAAAATAGTGGTTCATAACTGTGATTACGTTTCATTTGAGGTAAAACGCTTGCCAGGAAGGAAGTTTTTTAGATTTGGGAACAAGTAAAAGTCACTAGGAGCTAAATCAGGAGAATAAGGTGGGTGGTCAAGCAGCTCGTACTTAAATTCGTTGATTTTAGCCATTGTTAAAACACTCTTGTGCGCTGGTGCGTTGTCTTGATGAAAAATTATTTTTTTGTGTTGTAAGCCAGGACGTTTTTCTCGAATTTAACATTTAATTGATCCAAAAGGTTGCAATAGTACTCTGAATTATTTGTTTTACCCTTTTGCAGATAGTTAATCAATAAAATACCTTTGAAGCCCCAAAAAACCGTTGCCATAACCTTACCAGCCGATTGAATTATTTTTGTCTTTGTTGGGGCACTTCCTCCAGCTTCAGTCCATTGCTTGGATTGTTCTTTTGTATCTGGAGTATAGTGGTCTCATCAACAGTTATAAAACGACGCTTAAAATCCATTTTATCTCGCTTAAATCAATCCAAACAAGCTTGAGAAATGTTTATTCTTATGCGTTTTTGGTCGACTGTTAACAAATGCGGCTCCCCATATTGCAGAAAGCTTTTTCATCTGTAGTTCTTCATGCAAAGTTAAATGGACTCGATCATTTGACATGCCCATGATATAGCTATTTCATGCACTTTTATTCGTCGATCATTTAAGATCGTAAGACCCAATGTTGCTTATTAACGCACAAACAAACGACCGCAAATGCTGCTTAATCTGTACTCATGGATGGTATAAATATTGAGGAATCGGATGCTCTTGATGTTCTTGGAATGAAGATACAGTGTGATGTTCGCTGGACTGATCACATTTTTCATATCTCCAAAGAAGCATTCAAGTGTCTCGGTTTTTTGAAACGGTGTAAGATGTACTTCTCGCCATCCGATCTCCTTACTATTTATACCACCTACATCCGACCGAAAATGGAATACAACTCTCATGTTTGGGCCGGTGCCCCAAAGTCTATTTTGGGGTTACTCGACCGTGTGCAGGAGAGGGCGAAGAAGCTTATCGGTGACAGCAGGGTATCCAACTCTATTGACTCACTGGAGCATCGACGCAGTGTGGGGTGCGTTACTCTGTTCTATCGTTACTACAATGGATTTTGCTCTGACGAGATTAGGTATCTTGTTCCCGAAACTCGCACATTTTTACGTAGCACGCGTTCATCGAGCTCATCCATTTGTGGTTGATTGCCCGGGGAATCGTACTACGCATTACAGAGAGAATTCGTTTTTCAGCCGCACGCTTCGTCTGTGGAACAAGTTGCCTGCAGAAGTGTTTCCTGTCTGTTATAACGTTGGAAAGTTCAAGTCAAATGTCCACAAACACTACTCCCGCTTTCCCCCTCCTCACAACCTATTTTCCTAGTTCTGGTACAATGCACTGCATATGTAGGGGTCATCCCCTGAGTACTGGTCCAATATAAAAAAAAAAAAAAAATACCATATCATGCACTTTGGCTACAGTTTCTGTTGTTGTTGCTGTTTTCATCCTCAATACTTGTACGACCACGTTTAAATTCGGCAAGCCAACTATTTACTGTTGCATATGAAGGAGCACTTTCACCTAACACATTCACCATATCATTATGAGTTTCTTGTCCCGATAAACATTTTTTTAAGTAAATATTTAATGACACCACGCATTTCTGATTTTTCCATTGTAAAAAAATCGCGTATGCATCTTTTGTGAATACCTGTTTCTATATGAAAGAGTTGCCAGATCAAAACAAAACTTAACATGAGTTCATAGCAGAGATGGAAGTTTCCAAAACACTTAAGTTTTTTGTGTTTATACCGCGCTTTTTGTGCTAGACTAAGAAGTTTCCGAACCGCCCTCGTATCAAGCTGTCTTTTCATTGCTTGCGTGTGAATACAAATTATTTTTCAGGCAAAATTTTGTTTATATTGTTTATTTTTATCATAATATTTTCAGTTCTCTAACCTTAACCTGGCCTTGCCTGGTATTTGTGGATTTTCTAATATCAAATACTACGTTGATCAAATCAAGTCAAACGATCCCTGTTATAAGCTTTCCAGTCGGTGTTTAATTAAAATACAGCATCGAAATGTGCTGCCTATTGCAAAAGACTTAAGATTTTTACCAGTCCCTGTATCAGCTCTCTTTTGCGATGTTCCTTCATCTCTAATGATGATGTTCCTTCCCTGTGTTTTTTAAATGTATTCATAGAACTTGAAATATTTGTGCTCAGTTTTTAGAATTAAAAATTATGAATATCAAACAAGTTTTCATAAAATTTATTTTTTATATTTTATTTACATTTTATTTAGTTGCATTTTGTTGCACACATATGTTTAATATATTCCTATTGAAATTTTTTAATTTGGATTTATTTACATGCATTGGAAATTACAGATTTCATTAAAAAATACATTTTGCTTTTTGTTGTAATAATATAAATATCGTTTTCATATTTCCTTTTGTTTAACTCTACAAATAATTTTGGTTAGTTGCAAAAATATATATATTTTTTTTATTGTGGAAATAAAAAATTCTATGAATTTTAACAAACAATTTTATTTGCTTTCCTTTTATTCTAAATTTCATAAATTATTCGAAATATTTTTAAAAATTCTTTAATTAAACCAGTTGTAATGAATGGAATTTGCTGCCAAAAGAAAACAAAAATTGTGTAGCAGAAACATGTCTGCACTCGTGTGCGGATGATGTTTATTCAAGTGAAAGCAATTTAAATTAAAATTCAAAATCATTTAAATTTCAATGATATTTAAAAATTTTCTTATTTAAATTCTATGAAAAATTACGAAAAAATTAAAATGTGTAAATTCTGTGAAAAATTATAGTAAAAGAAATTTTGTTTCTTTTGGTGGATAAATTGTTTATAGCAGAAATTCGTAAAACAATAAAACTATTCGTTGGTCCAACGAACAGCGCTTTCTTGTGGCTTTCTTTAGTTGGTTCTGCTTTGTTTCCAGTTTCATTTTTGATATCAAATATTGTGTTGCTGTTGGCAAAAGTATCTTAAATACATATGTATTTTTATTTGTTATATTTGGTGAAGGCACGCCCACTCTTTTTACTACTTGTTTTCTTCAGGGCTACGCTTACTATTTTTAGGCGTATTTTGTTTTCAATAATAATGTGTTTTGAACTTCACACTTGTTGTCTATTGAATCTAGCTATTCGATGTGACACACCGAAGGACTTTTTTTCGCAATAAGTGGGGTTTCGTTTATTCAATAACTTATTTCAAATCTCTTAAAGACTACTTAAATAAAATAAATTAAGTAATCTGAAAGCAAAATTAACAACAACAAATAAATTATTACACTGAAAGAATTATGCGTCATATATTTAATGAAACTGTTTCACTAAATATTTTTCATTAATCCAATAAAAACTTTTCACAATATGCATGAAACTTCATATATATTATGAAATAGTTCCATTAGAATGGTTTCATTACGTTTCATAGTTAAAAAAATCATCGGATTTATGCCTACAACAAAATTAAATTTTTTTTTTAAATTCTTTGAATTTTGGTAAGATATATTAATGGGCATTTATTAATCTTAAGCTACAGTTTAAAAAATTTCAAGTTTTGTTTTATTAAAATGTAAGTTTTATGAGTTTCATAATTCCAATGAAATAGAATTCATTAGATCAATGACAAATAAATTTCTGGCTACCGAACTTGGGTATGTATGTACATATGTGCATGTACTCAAATCAGCATAATAATAGTTTAACAAATTTAAATACCAGTATATTGAAGTTATTTGAATTAATAAAATCTGCTTTATTTGGTGAATACTTCAACATTTTCTTTTATCATAATTAGGTACAATTTCACAAAAGCAAGGAAGTAGTATTGTTTGTGTAATGAAATGAAGTATCAATGAATAAATGAAATAATTCCATTGGTCTTATAACGTACATTTGTGAACATATTTTATTAATGTGTGTTATATTATTTCATTAAACAAATGTAACTATTTCATTGATTTAATGTAAATTTTTCAGGTTCTTAATGAATAATAAAATTAGATAAATGAAATAATTTCATTGACCTTATGAAGGAGTTTCATATTTGTAATGAATATATTACATTAGTACAAAGAAGTTATTTCATTAAATAAATGTTACTTTTTCATTAATTCAATGTACAGTTTTCATGTGCTTTATGAAATTGATTCTTTGATCTAGAGAAATTATTTCACTAACCATATGATTTGTCTTTCATACTTTTAATGAAAATAAGTCATGTTTTTTATTAAAATGTTTCATTACTTTTATGAAGGTTTTCATTAAAATAATCTAATAAAATTTGTTTCATTATTTCTGTGAAAAGTTACAATGGTTGAAAAATAATGAAAAAATTCATAAAAGTAATGTCAAAATTCAGAGAATTTTTGAACCAAATTTTTTCAGTGTAGTAGGCGCAAATCGAGCTGAAGGAGGTAATTTCCAAGAAATAAAACGCTTATTACTGAAAGGGATAATTCACATACATATTTTCCCCTTCCCTTAAACTCATGTCTTATTACTGCTTATAAATATATAATTGTCATGTCAATTATCTTAGCCTTGCATTATTTGCTTCCTGGGGTGATTGAACAGACAGCAGTGAATGGTGACTTTATAAAGAAGATCGTCTTCTGACATGCGTCACATTGGCACCTCAGTTGGCTCGTTAACAAACAGAAATGCCATGACGATGTTAGTTGATCATCATACAATTTGATACGGTTTTATATTTTTTTATTGGTATCAATATTAGAAGCTAGAGTAGCTCCTATGAAATGTCGACATATAAATAGCTGGGAAACATAGAAAACAAGCTATTGAAAAAAAATTTTTTAATAAATATTTTTGCTGAGCTAGCTGAACATTTCCCCCAAGATAATCGTGTATTACTGTGCAACCTAAATTAGCGCGTCAAGCGTAATTTGTCTGTCAAAAATCCTCATGTACATACAAAATGTATGAAACCAAGCCAAATAGCGCGGCGTCAACGGTATGCAATTGAAAAATCCAATTTCGACAGAGCATAAGAGAGAGAGAGAGAGAGAGAGAGAGAGACAGCTTTACTATCTGTCGGTAAAACTTATTTTGCTTGCAGTTCTAACTGGGCTGACCATGGTTGAGATGCCTGAAACGTTCTGGCTGTGGTTGAAACCTAAAACGCAAGAAGGGGGTGTTAGTATCCTACAGACTCCCGAGGGTCTGTTACCTTTATAACAGATACCTGTACTGTAAGGAACCAGTGGTGATGGTTGACGGATGAGTTGGTTTAAGGGCTGATGCTGCTAGTGGGCTTCGGCTTACCAACTCATTAAACCTTGTCTTCCATTGATTGCTGGGAAACTGAATCTAAAACCTAAAGAAAACCAGGGAGTTTTATTAAACCTACGGCGATCCTACATTTATATTTCAATAAATATTTTTGCAAAAAATTAATTTTTAAAAGAGAAACAAAAAATAATTCAGTAAAAACTAATACGAATGATTTCTTGTCTGCAATTGAGAATATATTTATAAAATAAATTAAAATCATTGAATATTTTTAATCTCTTAACAGGTATTATTTATTATTTATTATATAAAAAGTTATTGAACCAATGAAAAAAGGCCATGAATTTTTACAAAAATCAAGTAATTTTTCACTTAAACTAACATCATGAGTTTTAAGTCACAGGTAATAAAATTTATTACAAATAACAAACACTTTATTTATTTTTTGCTCAATAATTTAAGCAAAAACAACAACATAATGAAAATGTTGTTTAAAAAACAAAAACTATTTTCTGATTAAAAATATTGCACTCAATGTTATTTATTTGCAGGTATATTGGGGGCAAAATATAATAATCCTTTCAAAACAAATTTAACTTTACATAAATACTTGTTCAAAACAGTGCTCATTTAATTAAGTCAATTTGCAACATATTTCACTGCAAAAAAAAAAAAAAAAAGAAAAAAAATCAGTTAAAAGGGTTTAAAAAAGTCATTCACAAACCCCGTCACGTGTCGTTTACTATGACAGTAATTTAAAAATTCGTTCGTTGTTCTATTGTTGTTGTCTGCAATTTAATATCCAATCCAATCCTTTTTACATATTTTAGTTTTTTAAGTGCAAAAGTTTGCTCGTGTGTCTCTGATTTTGTAATCCTTGTTTAATGATGTGTGACTGACATCCTTTTTTTCTCTCTCGCTCTTTTTTTTTGCATCACGTTTTATATTTCTAGTTTTTAATTACAATTGTTATTTCTATGCTGCAGCTGCAGTTGTTGTTGTTTATTTAACTTTTTACTGTTTATTTGATGATTTTTTTTTTGTCTCTTCTCATTGCAGGTAAGTTGAGATTCTACAATAAAACATTGCTATTTTAATGGATCTGCACGAATTATGTATTTTTTACAAATACGAGTATAAAGTAATTTTAATAATGGTAAGCTTAACTCATTATTTCTAAAGCAAAATTTATATGAAAAGCCAAAATAAAAGATAGAAATTTGATCAACTTTTGAGCACGGCCTTGATACTTTAATATCATGTCACATTTAGTTAAATATGTTTAGCATATCAATCATTTATGAAAATGATTTACATCAGTACCTGCCTTGACGGCCTAACCTGATGGTGGACCAATTCCACGAAATGAATTTTTCACGATACACCACCGCCTTGCTAGGCTCACACAGGTAGCACTTCTTGTCATATGATTGCGGTCATATGAACAACTTCTTGTTGAGGAGTTCGGGCTTTCTAATCCCTCATGTATGCAATTTCCCAGCAATCAATGGAGGACAAGGCTTAATGAGTTGGTAGGCCGAAGCCCATTAAGAGCATCAGCCCTTAAACCAACTCACCCGTCAATCATCACCACTGGTTCCTTACAGCACACGTATCTGTTGTATAGGCAACAGATCCTCGGGAGATTGTTAGCCCTCGAAAAAAGCTATCACCAAACAATTATCAAGGATACTAACACTCCCTTCCTGCGTTTTAGGTTTCACCCACAGCCAGAACGTTTCAGCCAAGGTAGGCACCTCAACCATGATCAGCCCGGGTCGAACCGCAAGCAGAACTTCCCGGGGGCCATGCTGATCCCCATTCTGCCAATTTATACCCTTGGTAAGGGTTTAATGGCTTCCTAGAGTTTTGTTTGCCGCACCAAACGAGGGACCCCTTCCCCTCTTTTCGCCGAAAAACCTAGCGCCTAAGTTAGGAATACGCCAAGGCAAAACCTGTTCCCCGGGGGGTATTGAACTTAAAAGTAAGAAAATTTTAAATAATAGGTTTAAAACAATAGTGAACGAAAAATACTAACTCGCGATATATGAAAAATATGACACAAAGCGCCGTCCTCTTTTTTGAAAAAAATACTAATATTTGCTTTCACTATTTTTTTCGAAATTCGAGGCTTCATTGTAAAAATCTGGGTATATAAAATATGTGGTGTTTTATCATAACAACTTAAGTCGAATATTAAAAATCTAAAAAATAGCATCTAATTTAATTAATTTATTATACATAAAATTTTTACTTGTAAAAATATTTTTTTGTATTATTCACGTAATTTTGCTGTAATTTTGGTTTATTTTCATTTGTTCTTAAATATAGTTTTGCATAGAAAAGTCTTATCTGAACTTAAGATGTTATAGTATAATGCCACAGATATTTATGATTCCAGTGTTGCCGTGGGCTGGCCACTACTTTCTCTTATCTTTCGGGCAGCGTACGAATACCGCGTTGAAAAAACTGGTTATCTTTTGGGGCGAACCAAGAACCGCTCCCATTTTTTCCTTCTTCAAAAGACTGGAAGTGCTGGTCAGCCAGGCCATATGTCATTGATCGAAACAAGTGATAGTCTGAGAGAGCAACGTCTGGCGGGTGGGGTAGGACTTTGCATTTCAACGTTTCCAAGTATGTCTTGACCACTTGAGCAACATGGAATCGAGCATTATCATGCTGTAAAATAACGATAACATGACTCCCGTTTGTCATTCAATGTTTAGCTCAAACGTATTAATTGAGTTCGATAACGATCGTCTTTGATTGCAATGCGTTCTAATAATTCATGATACACTACGTCGAGCTGGTCATACTAATTCGTGAACATGACCTTGAAACCGTGAATATTCTGTTTGGTCGTCGGCATGCAGCATGACAAAGATATTCCCATGATTTTCTGGGTTTGGGACTATATTAATGAAACTTATTTTTCGCCTGCAACCACAATGCGACGCAAAATTCCATGCTTCTTAATCTTTAGTTTAGGTTTAACAGGTTGCCAGCCATTAAAAGGTCAACCCACTTGGTTCCAATTCGGGCACATTGTGTTGCCGTCTTTGCCTGACATGTACCTGCTCACAAGCCAACAAATATCGTTCAACATCTTTCGGCTCCAACTCGTATGACACCCGATATCGTTGTTTCTGAATCACTTCCATGGCTTTCAGTCGTTTTGTTGGCTTATCGTGTCACTCCCAATGATCCTGTCAATTCTTGTTGCGTTCAACACGAGTCTTGACCAAGTAATGCTTCTGCATCTTCGAAAACCTTCTCTCTTCCACTGCCAAACAGCGCTACGACGTTAAAATCACCTTTATTGAAGCCTTGAAACCACTCTCGGCACGTTCTGTCACTAATAGCGGGTTTGCTACATTTTACAGCAATAGATGAGTCTCAGCCTCAGATTTCTTCATTATGTAGCAAAAAATTAAAACCTCCCGAATGTGAGGTGAAGAACTTGGCTTGTGAGCGGACATTCTGTTTTTTGGGTAAAGAGAGGAAGGGGTCCCTCGTTTGTTTCAGCAAATACAACTCTAGGAAGCCGCATGACTTATGTAGTGTTGGCTTCCGAAACCCTTACCAAGGGTATAAATTGGCAGAACGGGAATCAGCATGGCCCCCTGGTGGTCCTGCTTGCAGTTCAACCTGGGCTGACCATGGTTGAGGTGCCTACCTTGGCTGAAACGTTCTGGCTGTGGTTGAAACCTAAAACGCAGGAATGCGGTCCTTGATAATTGCTTGGCGTGGCTTTTTTCGGGGACTTACAACCTCCTGAAGGTCTGTTTACAACCGATACCTGTACTATAATGAACCAGTGGTGATGGTTGACGGGTGAGTTGGTTTAAGGTCTGATGCTCTTAGGGGGCTTCGGCCTACCAACTTATTATGTCTTGTCTTCCATTGATTGCTGGAAAATTACATACAGGAGGGATTAGAAGGTTCGAACTCCTCAACAAGAAGTTTCTCATATGGCTACAAACATACGGCAAAAATTGCTACCTGTGTGAGCCTAGCAAGTCACACGGGTGCGCTGGTGAATCGTGAATAATTCATTCCGTGCAACTGGTCTATCTTCAGGTAAGACCGTAAAGCAGGTGCTGATGTAAATCTTTTTCACAACTTCCTGAGAATGTCAAAAAGTCATAAGCAGAACACACACATGAGCGCACTGGTGAATTCTAAATAATTTACCCCATGAAGTTGGTCCATCATCAGATTAGGGGTGACAATACAGGTGCTGATGTAAATAAATTTCACAATCAATCCTAAGGATGCCGAGATTTATTGGAGAATGAACTCGTCCAGTTGCATGCATATTTGTTTCGTTTCGGGTCATTTTTTCTCTTAACTGTGCCAATATTCTGGTGTACGTGCTGGTGGGACAATACGGTTTAATTTTTCTGAAATATTGGTTTACACCTCATCTACAGTTGCTTTAATTCTCCAACTGCTTCAATTTCTCGAGCAACGTGAGGGTCTCTTCTACTAGGACGTCAAACTGTTGCTTGGCAGTAATTTTAACCATTTGGAGATGTGCTTACAAGATATAATTTTATAGATATATATTTCAAATAAAATTTATTCATTTTAATATAATACACAATTTTTTACTTTCCAGTCTATTTCGCTTTCAATAACTGTACAGCAACTAGAAATTTGTGGTTGATAAAATTTTTTTTAAAATAGCAACTTGTGTTGCCAGATTTAGTCACAACTTACCAGCTGTAAAAGCCTTTTGCAACTCTCAGCGCATCTAAAGTTTGGTTTCCATCCATAATCGAACTATGTTAAAAAATATCAGATATTTTTTAATCATTGCTTTTTCCAAAAGGTTTTTTTTAACGCACTTTTTAAAAAGTTACTTCTTTAATATTATATGATGATGGGTTCGTATCACTTACTTACTTACTTCTTTAAGATACATTATTTAAAAGGTACTTTCTTCCAAACTCCATTTATTAAAAACAAGCTTTTCTTGTTTTTAAAAGTTGTTTCTTGAAATGATAGTTTTTAAATGGTATTTTAGTAAAGGTCTCCTATAATTAAAGTAGAGATTCTTCAGAACGTGCCTGTGAAAAAGTTACATCTTAAGGAAGTACTTTTCGAAAAGGCGCTATTTTTGAAACATATCCTTTTAAATGCTATTATTGTTTAAATTCTCATGTTCAATGATACTGTTTTTTTTAAACAGCTATTTGTCAAAAAGTACTACTTTCGTTTGTGGGAGAATTTCAATATCCTCAAAAGCTCATTTTTAAAAGCTTATGTATTAGAACGTTACAAAAATTTGTTTGAGGTGAAAGATCTTTATTCTCATATTATAAATAAACCTGTGTTTTTGAAAAGGTAAATGTTTTGAAACATAATTTTAAATGCTACTTTTGTCTAGATTCTCATGTTCAATGATAATTTCTTTGAAAAGTTATTTGTCAAAAAGTACTAATTTTGTTTGTGCGAGAATTTCATTATCATCAAAAGCTCATTTTTAAAAGCTTATTTATTAGAGAGTCAGAAAAATGTTTTCGTGGTGAAAGATCTTTATTCTCATATTATAAGTAAACCTGTGATTTATAAATATCTTTGAAAATAATTTAAATTATATTTTAATACAAATAGTTTTGTATTATAAAAACTTTTTCTTTTCTTTTTCTATCCAGATTATTTTCATCCAACATTACACAAAAAATACAATAAGAAAGAAAAATCAAAAACTTTCAAATGTCATCATATGTATATCCGTGTATTGTGTATTGTTTTATGAAAAACATTAAATGGCATCATTAGTTTTATTTTATGGCTTTTAACGATTATTGTTGTCAAATCTTTGTGTTGTCCTTTTGAGTGTAATGTCTGTATTTGTTGTTTTGTTTCCTGCACTTCTCTTATGCCATTTCCACTTGTAGTAGTTTTTAAATGTACTCTTGCTGAGAGCACAGACAATTACAGCTCTTCGTAGTCATATGTATTCCCCAAATTGCATAAAGATTTTTATTTTTATTGTTTAGTCATTTTTATTTTCAAAGAAATTAAAAAAGGCAAACAAGAATAGAAAAATATAAAAAAAAAATTTACTACTAACTAAGTGCAAAACTAACAACCTTTTGTTGTTTTAGGGATTCAATTTTTTCTTTTTTATTTATTTCTTTTTTTTTTTTGCCTTTCGTTTAACACAAAAAAAAAGTATAAAATTTGAATTTGCTTAAACTTCAGTTTATAGTGCAGCGTCACGCGAATAAAACTGAAAATTCTACAGAAATTAAAAAATGGAAAGAAATGAAAGAGAGCAGCTAAATGGTACTAACAATGTAACATCACTGCTTTACATATACAAACAAAACATGTTTAGACATGCATTCACACAACCGTGAAAACATTTACTTGTTAATACGAGTGCCATGTATGCAATCTTGTTGCTGCTTTTGTTCCCTGACGGTTCGTCATACAATCAACTAACACTAATACAACGAGTTTAATGTAAAATATGCAATGTGCCGCGTAAATAATAAAAAAGGAAACAAAATGGGGTAAAAAAGCACCCACAAGGACAACTATGGAAAGTGCAACAACATTTGTGCAACAACAAAAAAAAAAAAATGGAAAAAATTAACTACAGCACACTATCATCAACCATGTTTGTGTTATTTTTGCAGTAATATTAAAAACGTACATTAGTGTGAGTGCTTGTATAACACATACATCTATGCAGCAAGCACATGCATGCATGTACGTGCTCTTGTTTCAAAAATGTGTGAGTGTGTAAAAGTAGAATAATAAAAAAATTTTAAACTTTCATATTTTAAGCAACAGATCAGTTTTTAATAGAATGTAATCAACTTGTGTAAATATTATCAACTTTTGATATTGAAATACCAGGTACTACTCGTACAAATTTTTGTATGAAATTTTCTGCCTGACGCTGCGGCACAGAAATCTGTTTTTCATATTCAAAAACGAAATTCGTTGAATCGATTAATAAATTGTTTGAATGCGGATTCATAAAGGAACTTGTAGATTCACACAAAAATTGAGTAAAAAAAACTAATTATTATTTAAAAACAACTTTTTTCGCTAACAACAACAAAATATGATATCCAAGAGATTTGTCCCACATATCAGGGCTGATCAAAGAATAACCGTTATTTTACATTTTCGCGAAAAGTATTTATTTATTCATCAATAACTGTCTTGCTCACTTTAAATTAATCCCCCTTAGATTAAATCCACTTATACCAGCGTTTTTTCCAATCCTCGAAACACTTCCGGAACGTGCTTTTTGGTATCGCCAACAGCTCTTGTTTTGATTTTTCTTTTATCTCCTCAATCGTAGCAAAACCCTTTCCTTTCAGCGGTGTTTTCAATTTTGGGAAGAGAAAAAAGTCAGCGGGGGTCAAGTCCGGTGAATCCGATGGTTGAGGCATGATAATGGTTTTGTCTTTGGCCAAAAACTCACGCACAAGCAACGATGTGTGAGCAGGTACGTTACCACGGTGCAAAGTCTATGATTGTTTTTTCCACAATTCTGACGAACTGCCTCGCGCAAATGGCGCATAACTTCAAGGTAGTATTCCTCGTTGACCGTATGACCGCGGCACCTATCTCGCCTATAGCTTTTTCATATGCAAAATGTTGAACACTCGCTCATATGATATGTCTATATATCTGTTGAAATAACAATCTCACGTAACTTGACTAGGCGATCATTCATGATGATATTGAGGATTTTGTTGGTATACCTTCAGTAATCACCTCTTTTGGCCTTGCTGTTGATGGTATTGTTGCAGTGCATGTTCAGCCGCTTTTAAGTTCAGCAATCCAATATTTGACCATGTTATTGCCTCTAAAAAAACCCTTAAGGTGCTGAGGCTTTATATATGAAATTGTATTAACAAGTATTTATATGTACCTGAAATAAATTTAAAAAAATAAATCTGACGGAGCACACTCACCGCAATGTTCATCGAGCTTATCTTTCGTTTTCACTTTCGAATAATAATGTTTAGTCACTGCCTGAAATTTACTTGTTGCCATTTTTTAAGAAACACAAAAGTTGCTTACTTCGAACGACTACAACAAATAAACTAAGTGATGAATTGGGGTGAAATTTTAATAGCTGATTTTTAACAGATCGCAATTTAAAAAAAAAAAAAGTTGTGTTTGTGCTGCCATCAAGCGCTAGGTAGCTTTAATATCAATCCGCCCTTGCACCTTGGCTGAAGTGTTCTGGCTGTGGTTTAAACATAAATTCGCATGAAGGAGTATTATTTTCCCTGATAACTATAGTGCATACTGGTTTTCTAATAACCCTCCGAGGTGCTATTGTCTTGCAGCAGATTACATGTAATGTAAGGAACAAGAGATAACGGTTAGACGGGTGAGTTGGCTAAGGGCTGATGTCTTTAGTTGCTTTCGGCTGCCCAATTTAATAAGCCTTGTTTTCTATTGACTGCTGGGAAATTGCCTACAGAAGCGATTAGAAGCTCTGAACTCTAAAGTAGGGCGTTAGTCTATATGATTACAAACTTACTTATGGCGGTGCTGGTGAATCATTAATAATTCACCCCGTGGAGGTAATCCATCAAGGCATTTAATGTTACGAACGCAGAGACCAGTAAGACCTGCGGCAAACTCAAAAAAATCTCAGTGGATTCCAACCCTTTCCCTCTGGGTGTTTCGTATATAAAAAAAAATAATAATAATAATCTCACTCAATACAATTTACAAATAAAACCAATCAAACCATATTCCACTTACAATATTTTTTCGAGAAATTTCTTTGCATATACCTTTTTACACAAGACAAAGTGTTCCTCCTGTAATAGCCCATCCCAACCATGTTGCGAATAAATCATCTTCACAATCAATTTTTTTTACAGTATTATATTTAAAAATATATTGTTAAGAATTTTTGTCACACCTAACCCGGTATGCAGCTGTTGATCTGCTTATTATAAATGTACAACACAGCCATACCAACAAGATAAAACTAAAAACATAATACACAAACAAACAAACTTCCATGATTTAAATTACATAAAATTTCAAGTTAATCAACTACAAATGATGTTGTTGTTTTTGTTTTTTTTTTTTTTTTTTATTCTTGGTATTTATTTCATTATTGTTTATTGTTGTGACTTGCTTATTGTACGCAAGCATGTGTATGAATGTGTATATGCGTAGGAAATACATTTGTACATATTATGAGTAGGTAGAAAATTCATGTCGATTGCAGAAACTGATAAAGACGTATAAATAGCAGGCAGATCGACGGCAATGAGTCAGTTTATTTTTAAGCTTTGTGCAAACAAATAAACAAGCAAAGTAGGTAAAATTCCAAGTAAAATAACTGCAAATGATGTTGTTGTTTTTCTTGTATTTTCGGTACTCGTTTTATTAATGTTCGTTGCAAGTATGTATATGAATGTGTATATGCGTAAGACTTATATTTGTACATTTGACCCTAGAACTATGAATAGCTAGAATGATCTTGATAAGTGTAGAATATGATAATGAAGTATAAATATCAGCCAGGTCGGCGGCAACAAGTCAGTTTAATTTTAAGCTTTGTGCAAGACAGTCATAAGTTAAAGTAAGCAAGTGTAGTGTTTTGTTACACAGTAGTATGGATGTGTAAATAAAGTTGTGAATTATTTAAGTACTGTATTACGAACAAGTGTGAGTGTCATTATTTCATTTACAATTGAGCAATCCGCAAAAGCGTTTTTAGAGGCAAAAACGTAACAACATAAACCTTTGTGAGAAACCCGTTATAGCAAAACAATTTAACAGATTAAAATCAATTTTCTTTATTAAACATTATTCTGTATTCATTTAGTGTCTTTTACTTTCAAAAACTGTTTAAGCAACAAGAATTTATAAGCAGTTTGAAGAAATTTGCTCAAAAAAAATGATGTTCACATTTTTGCGCATCAGTACTTCACTTTGTTGTCAGCCACTTAGGGCAAATGTTAAGTCATAGAGTTGATTGGGGCTAAAGTGCAACATTTTAAGGCACAAAAATTTTGCAAAAAGTTGCAATAAACAATTTTTTTTGCTACTAAAAAAAGAAACCACTACTAGGGATAATATTTAAGTGTTGATTTACCTCTTTGCAATGTCTGTTTGAATAAAACTGCATTTAAAAACTCTACCAAATCTTCATGTTCGAAGTTACTGCCAACGAGTACACTAAAAGTAGTTACTTTTTTATAGCCATATGTATGTATGTGTGCATGTTTGTAAGCATGTATGCATGTTTGTATGTATGTGTGCAATCACTAAATTTTACGCTGTTTTTTATGTTGTTAACAATTTTTTTGGCAAAAAACTTTCCCCCAGAGTACATTTTACTGTATTTTACAATTTCGTTTCAATATTTTCCATATACTCGTAAAACAGCAACCAGCAACAACGATGGCAACGTGCTGCAAAAGGAAATTAAAAAATAATATTTTTTTCTTCTTTTTTTTTAAGTTTTGGTTAGATGAATAATTGTTGTTTGAAGCTTAACAGCCAATAGAGAAAACCAAAAGAGCAAAAAAAAAAAACTAATCAAATTTTAGAAAATTGTTGAGTGAACAGAAAATATTTTATTGAAATTTCATAAATGCAGTTAATTGTATTTGTTACATTTACACAAAAAAAAAAAAAGAAAAATATATTTATATCATTTTGAATTCTATAAATTTTTTTCCTTTATAACGAAATCTCTAATTTTCAAACAAAAATTTCATATAATTTTATTTTCATAAGATCGAGTATTAGAGAAATAAAAATCAAAAGCTCTCGGTGTGTTGCTCTTCTCAACATTTCCGGCCACATTTTGTGGATAACAGGAAGTTTCAATATATTTTGCTTTAATAATGTAATATTAAATTTTGTAGCTGTATTTGAAAATCATTTATACTGCTCAAATAAATTAAAGTGCCATAAATGGATTATCTTTCAATTTGTATATTCCTTTCGTTTTGAACAAGAAGACCTTAATCAAGTTTTTGTACAATCCTGCCACATGAATATTTAAACAAAAATGTAATAATATTTGCTGGTTGGATTCAATGTTTTGTTTTGTTATTACAATTTCTACTTTTTTTTTTAATTAAAATAATCCATTGGATTTCGGTAGCATACGAACTTTGTATTCAATATCTTTTGTGGTTTATGATACTTGTAGTTAGTTTATTATAATATTATTCTTCTCCTTTTTGTTCTATACAATTATCCTGTTGGATTTATTTCATGAAAGTAAATAAGACTGAGCAAATATATATATATGTATCTAATTTAAGCAAAAATTTTCTATTATCCTTAGCGCACATACACACACAGACTTTTGGAAAACCAGCACTTTTCAGTGTTGATTTCAAATGACGTTTTAAATAATTTTGACAGGGTTCAAGATAAATGTCTGAGGTCAAAGTAATGTGATTTTAATTGTATACATTTGATTTACGATGTTATCTGTCATGTGGCGGTACTACCTGACGGTGACGGCTCGCTATCCGGTGTCATGTGGTTAATCAGCCACATACCATGGGCAATCTTTTATGAATATCTATGTACCTTAGCTACTAGTGTTACTACTTAGTGTTGTTATATTTTTTTCAAAAAATCTTTTATTTTCTAAAAAAAAAAAACCAATAAAAATTATAAATAGCTTGTTTTCTATGTTTCCCAGCTATCTATATGTCGACATTTCATAGGAACTACCCTAATCATCAGTAGACTTTCGAAATTTTTGAAAGATATTCTCAAACATTCAACTTTATATTCCAACAATATAAATAAATTGTTTCATAGGAACTACCATAATCAATCAGTTTATATTGTTGGAATATAAAGTTGATGTTTGAGAATATCTTTCAAAAATTTCCAAAGTCTACTGATGATTAGGGTAGTTCCTATGAAATGTCGACATATAGATAGCTGGGAAATATGAAAAACAAGCTATTTATCATTTTTATTGGTATAAATGGTAGAAGCTAAAAATAGCGAATAAAAAACTTAATTGTTTGAAAAAAAAAACTTTTCTTCGGCCAAAAAAACCCCGTTTTGTGTGTTTATGGTCCCATTTTATTCTTATAAAAAGGTAAGCTTATCCAATATTGTGTTTCTACATTCCATGAAGTCTCCAAAAAGTGTTTTGTAGGATTTGTTACTTTTTGAGAGCAACGAGAAAGCTTATCAAATATTGTATTCCCAATAAAAACCCATATATATTATAGAAAAAATTAAAAAAATACTTTTAGCATCTCAAAAAACCTGCAAAAATAGACAAATCTTTAGATCTGACAACACTGCTTAGCTACAAAAAGAACCCTTTGAAGAGCAGATCGGACTCAATAATGTCTTCTGCAAGTAGTTCCCAAAATAGTTGTGGAAGTCAAGGAACTGCCTAGAGGTCGAGTACCATAAAGGATATTAGTCGTAAGCCAGACTCGTTTGATGTTCCTTACCAAAACAGATATCCGTTGCAGAAAGAACAGCTCAAACATAGTCGTACATTGAGCTTCCAAAAACAAGATCATGCACATCAATGCTTCTTCTTGTAATTTTGATTTTAAATCAACACTAAAACATGTCAGTGTAGTTGCAGGCACCTCAATGTTAGATCAGCGCCAGCTAGGGGTACAACGATACGAGTAAATGCAACTAAATACCCGATACTTTTCTTTCCACACCAAGTACTTTTGATATCGATGCTTTGCTGTGGGTCAGAAATACTATTTTCGTATTGACAGGGAAAAAATTGAATTGGTTATCATTTTACCATAATTTTATTTGTTTACAAAATTTTTATAAAATAAATCCATGCAACCCGTGCATGCAAATAGAACTACTAAAATCGGGTTGCATTTCATAAAAAAAAAGACGATAAGATTGCAGTCAACAATCTTGAGATACTAAGACAAATAGTCTTATGATTGTTGATTTATAAATAGCTGAATCGGGCTTTAAAGTGCCTTGTTGGTCAGCAAAAGGGATATCGATATTACATATCCGTATTACTGAAAAGGCGAAAAAACTTGCTAAAGTGTACTATGTTACGAAATTGTATCACTTTTATCCCACTGTGCGAGCCGCTGATCTGCTTGCTATAAATCAGTACACACATACACACACACAACATAAGGCTAAAAACATAATAAAGAGCGCAAAATTCCTAGTAAATCAACCAAAAACGATTTTATTGTTGTTGTTGTGTTCTTATTGTTATGTGTGTGTGTCTGTGTATGTGCGTAGTTAATATATTTGTGCATTTGTGTCTGCTGAACATGTGGCTGCTATTTACAGTAATATATTTCAGCCCTTGCAGTAATGATTGTTTGCTTTTGCAGTATAATTTTAATTACGAAAAGCTGCTGTATTTTTGTGTAACTGATAATAGGCAGTAAAACTAACAGTTGCTGAATAATAAATTTGATAAAATATCATTATAATTAATGTAAATAATTATTATTATCTTAATAAAAATAACAGAATTGCTGTAGATGCCAATTTTGACAAATACGAATTGCAGCTATTAAATGAATTTGGTGACACGACATCAGCCGTTGCTATAAGACCCAGTCTAATCGTCTAATAGCCGCTTATAAAATTGTTTCATTAACCTGCTTTTAATAGTAAAATATTATACTATTTATAATAAAAATTGGGTTTTTAAAAAAGAAAATTTGGTGTGTTTTTTCCTCCATTTTGGGGCGTTTTGAAATTTCAAAGTTGACAACACTAATTCTAGTATTTTTAATATTCTAGCCGCAGATCTGACTGCACTCAATACGTCAATAATCTTCAGCTGTTTTTAAACTAAGCGATTAATTTCGCGGTTATAAAAAATATGTTTAAGTTTCCTAGTATTTAAATTCTATGTCAAAAATAATCACAGAAAAAATTATACAGCCACGTTCCGATAACGCGCGGTCTGAAACCGCAATGCGTTTTGAAAAACGCTTAATTGATTTTAAGATGTTCTGAAAAACGCGCGTTTTACTGGCGCTTAGAAGGTTTTTCCGAAAAAATACAACATGTGTTTTACATACGTATATATGTATGTGGTAGTAGTATAAAACGAAAAAATATTTGACAATAAATAGAAAAAATTTTCAAATTAGTTTTCTTAATGAAAATGTGTAAAATTCTTTAAACTTTTTATTGAAATAATAAGAAAACATATTAAATTTTAATTGTGAATAATTTTATTGCCTTTTGCAAGTTCAGTTTTGGTAAATTTAATCAGTTCACTTCAATACACACATGCCAGTTGAAGTCGTCAACTTTCAGCGATATGCGTTTTCCAGAATAACTATTTGGCGATTTCAAATCGCAAAATCATTTTTCTTACGTTATACGTTTCTCAGAACACCTATTTGGCGTTTTCAAATCGAAAACGTTAAATTTAAGCGATTTGCGTTTCTCAGAACAATAAAATCAACAAAAATTTTTAAAAAATATTTTGTATAAATATCAAAAAATAACCTTGGATATCGTATTTTGTTGTTGTTACAAAAAAAGTTGTTTCGTTCCATAGTTATATTTACTAAACTTTTGTTTGAATCCATGAATTTCTTTACAGGTCCGCATTCAAACAATTTATTAATTGATTAAACGAACTTCGTTATTGAAAACGAAAAAATTTTTTCTGTGATGTTTTTGTTAAAAACTTAAACCAAAATTTATTCTGCTTATTTTATGTTTATTTCTTGCAGCATATTTTGTTTGCTCTTATTTTGTCGAAGTCATGGTGATGCATTTACTTTCTGCAGAGTTTTAATAATCCTTCTTTCTGCAATATTAACGATTTCATTGTTATATACTTTTATGTCTATTTTATATGACTTCATATATGGCTCTCTTAAATTTTTTGCAAATTTGAATTCTTTTTATATTCTCCATTTAAATTTGCTCCAAATATTTAATGATGTGAAGTGATGGTGTGTTACAGATTCTTTTTTAAATGCAACATAAAAAGTTGCAAAACAAAATATAAAAAATATAAAAATTAAATAAGACCAAAATCCTTTCTCTCAATAAATATAAAGCAAAGTATCTTTAACAGAGACAGTGTACATTTAGACAACCCGAAAAAGTGAATGAATGATTTTATGATGCCAACCATGAATGGCATCAATATTTGCAAAGACAATGAATGACTGAATGAATGAGTGAATGAGTGACAATAAGTTGAAAGTCAGCAACTGTTTTAAACAGAGTTGAGTTGCGACAGTAACTAGGGAACTTTTTTTTATCTTTGCAGGAATTGTAAATGTTCAAGCAATAAAACAGAATTTAAGTACATTTTAATTGCTGGCAAACAACGGCTCAATGGTTCCGCAATTTGTTATTTGTTGAAAATAAAGAATTTTTTAATTGAACACATAGAGGAGCTAATAGCCAGGTTATTACTTTTCAGGGTCCTAGTGAGTCTTTTGAAGAAAATATAGCTCAATTACGAGTATTTTAGCTGAAAGTCTCCAAGGAGATGATACATTATCTATCAAAAAAAATGTGGTATTCCCACAGTACAATTCAATTATTTATTTGTATATAACATTTGCTTTTATGATATAATAATTTTCTTAAAAAACGTTTCCTTATCTAGATTTCTATTTAAATATTAAATAACAATTATTTTATATCCATATGTTTTTAAGGTATATATAACAAATTAGCCTAAATTAAGGCGTAAAGCGCAACGTTATTTAACGCTTTGATTTTACGTTGTAGTAAGTTACTTATATAAAAGTGTTAAATTTGTGCCATGAACACAAACCATGAATCAAACTTTGTTTGATAAAAGTCACTGAATAGAAATAATAAGAAGTGATAAAGTCGCTAAATTAGTCTGAAAGCGCCTGTAGTGTAATTACTCGTACTAATGGCCACAAAATATGAGTAACATTTGCCTTGAAGCGAACTTTACTGAGAGACAGTAAAGGCAGATTTAGTTTGTACGTTCTTTTCCGTTCTGAGTCAGCTGTTTCGTTTCTGTTCAATATAAACTATATGTGCAGGGTTTGTTTTCACTTGTTCGTTCTGTTCTGTTGCGGACTAATCTGTTGAAAATAGAATTCAACGTTAAGTGACGTCCAGATATGTGTATGTTGTACTTTTTTCAGGTATGGAAACATTTATTTTTTATTCAAATGTATAAATTTTTTTTCGTCAAAAGGTAAAATAAATTTGTTTCAATCAAAGATTTTTAAAAGTTGATACATTTTTATCAATAGAGCAACTATGGATGATCAAACAAATATTATTTTAGTGAGGAAAAATTATATTTTGTATAAGAAGTGTTATAAACTCTGTAGATTGTGAGAATGAAATGGGCTGCTTGACCACCATTTCTAAATTATTAATTTGTTTCTTTTTTGTTTTTTTTTTTTCATACAAGATAATATTTATGCACATATTTTATTCTTCATTCCAATGTTTTTCTTTTATTTATGCTCTACTGTAAAAAAAGCAGAATATTTTCACGGAAAAAGTAATTGTAAAATATTGGCTACAGAACTGAACGTTACAGAACGGCAACAGAAAGTAAAAACTAATGAGGCCTTAAAGCTTTTTCTCTTATGCTCTGTCAAAATTTGATTTTGCAATTGCAAAGCGTTGACGCCACGCTATTTGGGTTGGAGCATTTTGTATGCACATGAAGATATTTAACAGATAAATTACGCTTGACGCGCTAATTTAGTTTGCGCAGTAATGGTAAGGGCAAGGCGAATTCATTACTAGGTGAACTTAACAGCACAGGTGATTATTTTTGGCTTCTCGCGTTCTTTTCCAATGAGACTGTCAAATTTTTTTTCTTTTTTCGCGCCATTTTAATCTGAAAATTTTTTTTGTATTTAGAGCAATTTCAAGAAGTTTGTATGAATTTAAATTTGAAAAACTAATATAATCTGTGATTTTAATAACAAACAATTATAAAAAGAAAATTATAAATAACATGTACAAATGAAACTAGCAATGTGACCATCTCTCCATGCTAACGACACGGCAAACAAACAGTTGAAAAAGCAGTTGTTTTGTAACAGTGAAGAAATATCCAGACAACAAAAACAAACAAAAAAAAGTAAACAGAAAAAACATGGTTCATGATATAACTAAAAACGAAGAGCCATAAAAACTGATTGGGAGAAACGTGAACCTTGACAAAGTAGCTATACCAATGACACCTTTTCTTGTCTACCTTTCTAGTCTATCTTGTTGGTAAACAAAGTCATATGTGAACTATGAGGGTCATATCATAATCAGTCTTTGAACATATGACAAAACGGCTCAAAATGTATAATCGCTTTCACCCTTCCACCGCTCTGAAAACAGGACATGTGAGTTGCTGGATAGAAGTCTAAAGGGCCCTTGTCTTTAAGAGCATTTGTGATGATGATCACGCTTCCTTTATATCTAGCTTACTCAGATATTGTTCTATACAGGATGTTTAAGATTTGGAGTTTTAGATTAATTAGGGTGTATCCCAAGACTCGACTCTTTCTCCTACTATATTTCGGCTTTTTATTAATGACCTTCAATGTCAAACTTCCAATCCTGTTTACTCTTTTGCAGACAGCATCATTTGTTATTAGTAATTATTCAGACACAAACCCAGCCAATACGAGACAGGTGCCAAGAGGCAAAATATGAATGACACGCTGAATAACAAACTTTTCACAATCTCTAACCCAATGTTGCTTGCTAACGCATAGACACATGACAGTTGTGAAAAAGATTTACATCAGCACCTGCCTTGTGGCCTTATCTGATGATGGGCCAGTTCCACGGAGTGAATTATTCACGATTCACCAGTGCCCTCGTGTGGCTTACCAAGCTCACACAGGTTGCAATTCTTGCCATATGATTGCGCTCATATGAGCAACTTCTTGTTGAGGAGTTCCCAGCAATCAATGGAGGACAAGGCTTAATGAGTTGGTAAGCCGAAGCCCTTAAACCAACGGGTGACAACCATTACCACTGGTTCCTTACAATTATCAAGGATACTAACACTCCCTTCCTGCGTTTTAGGTTTCAACCACAGCCAGAACGTTTCAGCCAAGGTAGACACCTCAACCATGATCAGCCCGGGTCGAACCGCAAGCAAAACTACCCGGGGGCCAAGCTGATCCCCGTTCTGCCAATTTATACCCTTGGTAAGGGTTTCGGAAGCCAACACAATATAAGTCATGTGGCTTCCTAGAGTTTTGTTTGCCGCACCAAACGAGGGACCCCTTCCCCTCTTTTCCACGAACAGAGCGCCCAAGTTAGGAATACGCCAAGGCAAAACCTCGTCCCCAGGGGGCATAGACACATGGCAGTGAAACCTGCTTCATCTGTACTCATGGATGGTACACATATTGAGGAATCGGTGCTCTTGATGGTTTTGGGTATTGGGATATTCGCTGCAATAGAAAGAGAAGCATTGAAGGGCGTCGGTTTCTTAAAACGGTATAAGGCATACTTCACTCTACCTGATCTTTCTAAAATTTAGATCACCTACATATGATGCTTTTTTCAAACACAGCTCTCTGGTGCCTCAAAGCTTATTTTAACCTTACTTTTCTGTATAAAAGAGAGAGAGAGAGAGATAGAGAGAGAGAGCAAAAACTCGTATCGGTGATAATAAAACTTAGAGCTCTATTAACTCACTAGAGCATAGACGCAGTTTAAGCTATTTTTATTTGTTCTGTCGTTACTACAATTAATTTTGCTCTAAAGAGATTAGGAATGTTGTTCCCGAAACCGATGTATTTTTTCGTAGTGCTTGTCTATCACCCATTTTGGGTCAACTGTCCAGTGAATTGCGCAATGCTTCAAAGTGAAAATTCGTTCTTCAGATGTACGGTTCTTTTGTGGAACAAGTTAATTGCAGATTTATTTGCTGTCAGTTAAAGTGCTCAAAAGTTCAAGTCAGACACTAGTTCCTCTTTCCTCCTCCAAGTAACTTATTTTTCTACATCCGGTATAACGCACGGCATAGGTAATCAAAATACACCTCTACTTCATTCTTCACTAAAAAAAAGCAATCTGTTGCAAGAAACCAACACTATATAAATCATTTGTAGTTTTGAAATGGGGTCTCTTGAACCTTCATTTTTAAAAACTATCAACACGATTTTCCAATCTGGCTGTGATTAAGCCAGAGTGGACTGTTTTACCATGATCAGACCAGAAAGTTTTGTAAACAACAAACCTGAAAGACTTATTATTATTTTGTAAACCAGATGTTGGTTGGGTTACGGGATATTCTGCAAACCCACAAAAGTTATGCGTGTCCTCCAGTTTCGATAGCAAGCCGAAGTAATATATAGACCAACTAGTTGTTTTATAGTCGCAACGGTACTCCTCACCACCCATTCATTCAAGAAGTCGGATCGTAGGAAACATAGTCTGGTTTTTATCTGATACTTGAACCATTTAGCCATTTTTATTCATGCTACTACAAATATCCGAACGCATGATTATAACTTTATACACAACCATTTTCATCCATTATAATTACCCTAGTAAAAGTTGAGAGATATGGTGACCGTGAAACGACCAAATACCCCCCTTCATTAACATTTTAAGAAGTTATCCTTTATGGTCTGTTTAAATATTGTTTGGTATTCACTTCTTTTTATCAAGAAAAGGACAAAAAAAAAACATAAAATGTGCATAATAAAATAATTTATTATTGCCACATGTACATTATTAATTATTATTGTACGTGACTTTCGTTTTCTATGAGCTCATTGATAGTCAATTAAGCACAGTGTGCATCATTTTATTAAAACTTCTCACTACAAGATAAAAGTTGCATGTACCACAAATGTTTTATATAAGTTATAATTTAACTACTTTGTAAAAAAATTACTCTTATTTTTATTTATTTAAAGAATTTAATGTGATGCAGTTTTGTATATCAAACAAAAGTTCTCTTATTGCATTGTCACTCATGGAGCTTTAATAGATTACTATTATTAAACTATTAAAAGTCAATTAAAAAGTAAATGCAAATCTGTAAAATTCTGTTTGCAGCCAAAATAATCTCACAATTCCTTCAGCAAGTTCATCGTGCTGGTGCAGTCCATTAACCTCAACTCTTTTGCAACTCTACCATTAACTTTTGCTATTTTTATGGCAACGTTTGGCAACATTGTCGTTTTGGCGGTATGCAGTTATAGCTTGAATTTTACAACAATGAAAATTTGTGTATTGAATAGCAACAATGTTGTCAAATGAACGTCTAATGGTGGCCATTTTTATTTTATATCCATATAAATACTTTGTGTTATAGGTAGTAGAAGGCGCAATTTTATGACTCTTTAACGAATAAAGCTATTTTTCTTGTTTTTTTTTTAGTTGCATTAAATTTTTTGTGGCTTACTTATGTCTAGAGATTTTACTAAAGAAAAAAAGACATATGCGGTTGCAGTTCTACTGGGAGTGTATTTCTGTTTTTATTACTGCGCAAAATTTAATAAATCTAACTTAATGAAGAGATATAAGCTGGTCGAAACAAAACGTACAATGTTAATTGTAAATAAAGCAAATGGTTTTCAGATAAATATATATCTTAATAATGCAAACAATTAAGTTTTTTATTCGCTATTTTTAGCTTCTATTATTTATACCAACAAAAATTATAAATAGCTTGTTTTCCATGTTTCCCAGCCATCTATATGTCGACATTTCATAGGAACTACCCTAATCATCAGTAGACTTTGGAAATTTTTGAAAAATATTCTCAAACATTCAACTTTATATCCCAACAATATAAATAAATTGTTGAGAATTTAAAAGAAAAATGCTCCAATAATACCTGTCAATACACAATAAACAAGCTCACCAGATTGGGACTAACACATACAAGGTTAACCCACCAATTTCTTATATCAAAAGCTTCCCGAACCGTCTGCTCTTTCTGCAACAATTCAATTTTAACAATAGCTCACCTGCTCTCAAGGTGCCACTCTATCAAAAACCTACGTTTAAGTATCTGCAAAACAAATAATGTAATTGAACTCTTAACTGGTCCATCTGCTGCGAATGTAAATAACGTATATAAATTCCTATAAACTATTAAATTAAACAATGCCATTTTAATAACCCTGAAAATTACCGCCCAATTGCAATTTGCTCTGCGCTTTCCAAAGTAATGGAAAGTATGGTCAATTACCACCTTATGATATATCTAGAGTCGCATAAATTACTTTGTGACCGCCAATATGGATTTCGAAAGGGTCGTTCTACTGCCGATCTCTCAGAGAAATGGGCCTATTTCTCACAGAAATGGTGCCACTCCATCCATCATTTCAGCGAAAGTAAGGTGGTTGCATTGGATATTTCCAAAGCGTTTGACAGAGTGTGGCATGCTGTACTACTGGCTAAACTCACTGCTTTTGGTGTCGGTGATGACTTCTCTCGGTTTATATCGAGCTTTCTCAGAGACCGCACTATACGAGTTGTTATAGATGGGATCTCATCAAACGAGTTCAAGATTAATTCAGGGGTACCACAAGGTTCCGTTCTTTCTCCTACTCTATTTCTTATTTTCCTCACTTACCTTCTATTTCAAACTTTCAACCCTATACACTCTTTCGCATATGACAGCAGCATTTGCCATTCGTACTCTTTAAGTTATAGGCCCAGCCTATCCGAGATTGTTGCCAAGAGGCAAAATATGAATGATTCATTGAACAGCGATCTTCTATTAATCTCTGAGTGGGGTCGTCAAAACAGAGTCGCCTTTAACGCTCGTAAGACCCAATGCTGTTTATTGATACACAAACTTACGACCGCAAGTGCTGCTCCATCTGCATTCATGGATGGTATAAATATTAAGGAATCGGATGCTCTTGATGTTCTGGGAATGAAAATACAGTGTGATGTTCACTGGAATAATCACATTATTCATGTCTCCAAAGAAACATTCAAGTGCCTCGGTTTTTTGAAACGGTGTAAGATGTACTTTACTCCATCCGACCTCCTCACTACTTATACCACCTACATCCGACCGAAAATGGAATACAACTCTCATGTTTGAGCCGGTGCCTCAAAGTTTATTTTGGGGTTGCTCGACCGTGTGTAGGGCGAAGAAGCTCATCGGTGCCAGTATCCAACTCTATTGGCTCACTGGAGCATCGACGCAGTGTAGGGTGCGTTACTCTGTTCTATCGTTACTACAATGGATTTTGCTCTGACGAGACTAGGGATCTTGTTCCCGAAACTCGCACATTTCTACGTAACACGCGTCCATCGTCCAGAGCTCATCCATTTGTGGTCGATTGCCCGGGGAATCATACAACGCATTACAGAGAGGGTTCGTTTTTCAACCGTACGCTTCGCCTATGGAATAAGTTACCCACAGACGTGTTTCCTGTTTGTTATGACGTCGGAAAGTTCAAGTCAAATGTTCACAAACACTACTCCCTCTTTCCTCCTCCGCATGGGTTTTTATTTGTCATTATCTTCATAAAGTTCGTTCTATTTAAAGAAGCTTTAATAATAGAAAAATTATCTTAATTTTTCCATATATAACCCAAACTAATTTTGGTTTAAAATAATTTATAATAATAATTTATTCTGCAACTAATTAAATGAATGCTGTATTTTAATTTTTCACTTTATTAGCAAAAAGATAGAATAATATTAAAATATGCACGTTTGCATACAAACATTTATAAACATGATTTCTGGTAACTTATCAAAGAAATTATTTATGTCAAAAACAAATAAATTTAACATTCAAAACAAAATGTTGATTGCATTTACATATGATAAATTACTGAAACAATTGATTTGGCATTACACAAGGTTAGATGCATTTTTATTTAAATATTTTTTCACAAATATTAAATTTTTTGCAGTTTTTTCCAAATAAATTTTATTCCAAGCCAATCAATAAATAATAAATTCATTGCCCATTAAATTGATGGTTATTTAAAATTTTTAATTTTAATTAAAATTCTTTCAAGACACAATTACAATTTGAACAATAAATATATTTTAATGCCTGAAAACTGAAACGCATCTGTATGATTTACGCACAAAGATTTCAAGGATTTGTTTTTCTTGTTTATTTGTTAAGCCTGAATGAACAAATTGATAAAGATTAAACGTTCTATAAAATTTATGTGCTCATTTATTTATTTATTTGTTTTCTTGGGCAGCAGCAGCAGCAGGAACAGCAACAGTGCCATTCAGCAGAGTCAGCAAAACTGTTGACAGTTTCCTTTTCGTGCATTTTGTTTTCAAAATTTGCAAAAATAAACAAAATTATTTATGAGCATTTGGGGAATTAAATTGACAAAATTTATGACTTTGGCATTAGAAAGTTTAACAATAAAATGAAAAAAAAACTAAATTTTAACACTTATTTAATGACAAAGTTAATTTCATTCATTAAAAAAAAAGTTATAGACAAAAGTACCAGGATGCAGATAATATTTCTGCAGGCATAAACTATTTTTAAAAAACTAAAAACAATTTCTTAATTAGTTTTCAAAAGGAAATTTTTTTAATGAAATACTTTGATTTACACAACTCTAGTTTATACTCGTAATAAAGCAGACATATGACTCAGTTTTTCATTTGTTTATTAAGAAAACAAGTTTTGTAATTGTTAATGTTAATCTTCTAAAAAAAGGTAATAGAAATTATGTATTTTGCAGTCAAGGCTTTTAAAGTATCCTGTTTTAATCAAATCATCAAAAAAGCACCTTCAAAAAATTATTATTATTACTTATTAGTAGCCTTAAAGTGCGGTATCCACCTGACTTGAAAACACTAAATTTAACGCTAACTTCAAGTTAAAGTTATATGTGGACCGCTCATGTTGAAGTTTGGTCAAAGTTAAAACTTGGTTGTTAAAACATTTCATTTGGAAACTCTGTTATAACTTAAATTGATAACAGCCTGCTATTTGTAGTTGTTTTTCGCCATTTTTATTGTTTTACTCTGAGAAGTTATAACTCTTACATCACTATGTGTACGCCGACTTTAACAGATAGATATTTAAATAGCAAGTTTTAACTTCATGTTTTAACTGCGTTTCAAGTTAGGTGTAGACTGCATGTATGGCCGCGGCACATAGAATCCGTCGTACGTTATACGTTACCTTTTTCAACTCACATTTAATTGGAGCACAATTTTTTACAAAATAATAAAGTAATCGTAAATCTATAAAACCTTCGGTTTTTACTTAAAAATGAAAAAGTGCACTTTTTGCTGAGATACCCTTTATATGTGCTGCATATTTAATTCTGTATTTTACTCAAGAGTTAAAAATGATTACAAGATGAATTTTATGAAGAAGACAAAATTCATGTGAATTATTGTTAGAAAATAATTCACATGCTATTTATTTAAATAGTAAATCTCAAAAATCTTAATAATGAAACAAAAATCTTCGTTTTGTCATCGCTGTCTATTTAAAATATTGAAAGATACATTAAATATTAGAAAAAAAAACAAAAAGAACCTTGAGCTGAATGAAATATTTGCAAATATTGAATTAAATAAAGGTCTAAGCAAATAGGATAAAGAATTCAAATTTTTCTGTCTATTTATAAATAAGGTCAAATTAAGCTAAACAGTAAGCCACTATCAGCTGTTACATGTATTGTCAAATAAAACAGTGCTGCTAATAAAAATTGTGATTTTTAAAAAATCGCTCAATATAATAGTATGAATATTTTTGTATCCCACATATGTAAACCTGAAATATATCAAGACCTTTTTTGCTCTCTTTCTTTTTCAACACGCTTATAGTAGGGCTTGTTCAGAAATGCACCACTGCCCTGCATCTGATGCGCATCTGTGTTAAGTTTGCGATGCTGATGCAAAACAGCTGATTCTGATGCGCATCAGATGCAGCGCAGTAAACGATTGTGAAAAATTTGTTTACAATTACCAACGCGGGAATATTAAAAATGGACAAAAAAAAAAGACAAACTATGAATATAAAAATGATTCGAAAATATATAATCAGCAAAATAAAAGGCCGGTGCCTCATACATTTTTGCGAAGCACGCGTTCATCTTCCAGAACTCATCTATTTGTGGCCGATTATCCGGGGAATCGTACTACGCGTTACATAGAGAATTCGTTTTTCAGCCGTACGCTTCGTCTGTGGAATAAGTTGCCTGCAGACGTGTTTCGTGTCTGTTATAACGTTGGAAAGTTCAAGTCAAATGTTCACAAACACAACTCCCTCTTTCCCCCTTCCCACAACCTATTTTCCTAGTTCTGGTACAATGCACTGCATATGTAGGGGTCATCCCCTGAGTCCTTTTTTTTTTTAATTTGGGACCAGTACTCAAGGGATGACCCCTACATATGCAGCGCATTGTACTGGAACTACATAGAAAAATAGGTTATGATGAGGAGGAAAGAGAAGAAAGTAAAATCTTGAAATCCATGCCATATGAATCATTATTACATACATATGTAGGTATATAAAACTGTATGTACGGTGCTGCTGCTTTAGTGTGAAAATTGGAGTAGCCGTATTGCTTTCGGCGAATTGCGAGGGTTTTAGAGATTCGCGAAAACGTTCTTGGGAATTCCAAAAAAAAAAAAAAAAATTGGAACCACTTCGTTAACCGGTTTGTCATATTTAGTGCATGTTCCACAGCAAATGCATCTGAACTATAAAGTTGCCCTATTGCTTCTTTGGAAGTAGGCGGATTTTGACGTTTCCTGAAGCTGGCTTTAGGAATTACGAAAAAAAAAAAAAAAATAAAAAAAAAAACTCGAACAGCTTCACTAACCGAATCGGAACAAGTGATTCACATTCAGTGCCCGTTTTGGCCGTGGACCGTTTATCTGAACTATTAAAAGTCATTCGATTTAGTGCGAAAGTTTCAGAGTCCGGGGAAGTGTGAAATTTTAGAGATTTCTGAAGCCGGTCTTAGGAAATCAAGAAAATAAAAAACACGGTACGTTTAAATTTAGCGTTTTCGATTTGAAAACGCCAAATAGGTGTTCTGAGAAATGTATAACGCAAGAAATATGGTTTTGCGATTTGAAATCGCCAAATAGGTGTTCTGGAAAACGCATATCACTTAAAATTGGCGACTTCAACTCGCGTGTATATTTTTTTTTTTTTTATCTGGGACCAGTACTCAGGGGATGACCCCCACATATGCAGCACATTGTACTGGAACTAGGAAAATAGGGTATGATGAGGAGGAAAGAGAAGAAAGTGTTCGCGAAATGTTAACGATAACAAAACGAACGACTGAAACAAACTCTATTGCAGCATTTAAAATGTTGGAATTAAATTAGTTAAAACTGATCAGTGCCCAGTGTATATACCTTCGACACTGCTTGTTGTATTTTTTTCGGAAAAAACTCCTAAATGCCTGTTAAACGCGCGTTCTTCAGAACACCTAAAAATCAATTAAGCGAAGAACGCATTGCGGTTTCTGAACGCGCGTTCTGTTCTGGAAACATGGCTGATTGTCGTTGCTTGCCACTTTTCAAACTGCTTAAAAAAAGATTTTTGTTAGCCTTGTTATAAAAAATCGTGTACAACTTTCTCTAAAAGTTGTTTGATCACAGCTACTGAAATAGTTTTTCTTTAAAACAAAATCTCAAGAAATTTGTCAAAACTACTTTTAGTCTGACTTTTAATTTTTATGTACCTCTCTTAACACAGGAACTTATTTTGTAATAACCTTTTCCACTTACTGTTGCTCTTTCTTAATTATACAGAAAGGAAAGTTATTATTGATTTAATTTTCTATTCAACCCTAAGCGACAGGATTAATTAGTATGAGTGTCAAAGCATTTGCGTGCCGGTGCGTGTGTGGTGGGGCTCAGCACTCATATACCAGCAGCATGTGTCAGGATGTGATTTTATATGTAAGTGGCAAGGAAATTGTCTTATGTGGGATTATTTAGTTTTTCTGTTACAGTAAAAGTTTTGTAGGTATTATAACAATTTAGCTAAATGTTTAATAGACAAGATTGTGCCTGCCTTGATTAATAAACGAGTATTAAGTTTCAGGTTTTTTTTTTTCAAATACCAATTAACTTTGTTTCGCTTGTTACTCAAATGCTGTTTTATATACTAAACCATTTATATGTGTGTATGTATAAAGCAAAACTTTCTATTAAAGCTGACGATTATTTCTTTTATGTTCTCTCTCGATTACGACTTAAGTGCTTTTGTGTTCATTTTGGCGTATGTGTTGTTTGACTGTAAAACGTATGAGTAGTTTCAGCACAGATTCAACTTGCTTCCGTTTCCATTTTATTTCTTATTTTTTCTATTTATGTTGTTTGTTTACGATGTTGTTAGTGTTTCTTAGTATTTGCTTGCTCCTTTTTGGTATTTCCTGTTCGTTAAATGTATTCGAATTTATGATTTTTAATTAAATAAATAATAAATTGAAGTTTCTGTCCTAGTGCGATGAAAGCTTAATTAAGAAACAGCCCAGGGGTAAAATGTTGTTTTAACATTTTCCAGGGAATTAACTTGTGTGGAAGTAAAAGTAAGCGATACACTGAAAAGAAAATTGAACACTTAATACTTGAAACTGAATACGTATATCAATTTCAATGCTGTGTCAAAAGTACGGTAACTACGGACTTACACAAATCAAGTATGGTGCGCTAATATAGCGAATAAAAAACTCAATTGTATAAATATTAGTAGCTAATAGAATATATAGTCATAGAATCAGTAACTTTGGCGAGACGTTCTTACGTTGAAAACATGTGAAACAAATTATTCCATCGTTTCTCGAAAAGTGAGAAAAAACTGCGTCTGTAACTCATGTCGAAAACTATTCAAAGCGATTACGTCGTTACGTTAGAAATGTCTGAAAATATAAAACGATGCCGACAGGCAATTTTAAAAATGAAAGCGCCAGCCACAATTAGTACCGCCGCCGACCAAAAATTACTAAAGCTAAAAAATTTTGTTCCACGGCGTCATATTATAACCCCCGGCTGTTCTAGGAAATGTATGGTATGGCTCTAACGTTTACATTTTATTTACAAATACATACTTATGCACAAAATTTTGTAACGTTAAAAAACAATGGCAATTTGTGAATTCTGAAAAAAACATTATAAAAGTGTTACAATATACTTTGTTGGGTCGGAAATTAACATTGTAGAAATTACAAACTTATATAAGTATTCCCTTAAAACTTGTTGTGTGAAGGGTATAAAAATTAAATAAAAAGTTAAAATAAAAAAACGATCATTCTAAACTGTGTAAATATATATGTATGTGAAACTTAATTTAAATACAAAATATTTATTTTTCAGCATTATTATTCATTTAATGATGATTATTGTTATTTGAAATACTATCCCACAACATTTTTATTTGGGAGAAATAATGACAGTTGAAAGCGGGAAATTTTTTCGCAAAAGTTTTACAGACACAGTTTTTCTGTAAAATGGCGAGTAATTTCCTTACGTGACAGCTATTACTCACCAAAAAAGTTATAGCTACAGTTTAGTGAGATAAGCAGCTGTTTGTTTCAACTTTGTTTCATTTCACACGTTTCAGTCGAAAAGTTTCTCGTGGCGAAAGTTACTTAATATGTACTATAAAAAACGAATGTTATCAATTCCGAGCTTATTTCAAGTGAGGATTTGGGATTTAGGCAAATTTAAAAGGCTTAAATCAATCGCATCTAAAGATTAATTTGATATCAAATTAATCTTTATTTCATTCGGGATTCGGGAATAATTATATCTAAGATTAACTATTGAATGCTTGAACAATCTGTCCACGAATCTTGATTCTTATCAGATACTACACTTGTGTGTATTTATTAATTTGTTGAATTTTTTGCTGAACTTTATAAATTTTAAACTAGATTTTTGGGTTGTACATTTGTACATCAGGTTATTAGTTCAAGTTTTTCCTTTCTTAAGTTTTTTTGTTAAGAAGGATTTTTTTACAACAAAAATTTGCTGTGATCAATAATTTTTAATTGAAGAAGACAAGAAAAATAATAATCAAATCTTTAGATGGGGGACAACTAGCTGTTTCGTAGTCGCTACACTACTCAGCAGCATCCACTGGGATTTGAACTCGGGTCATGACGTATCATGAACTGCTGCCATAGCCACTCAGCCACCGAACCATTTAATTATTCTCTATCCATATTCATCTCATATTGAATCACGTATGTATTGGCGTCTATGCTTCGAGTTTTTTTATTCATTTTATGAATTCTGTACTTGATTCAAGAATTGTACTTATATATATTTTTTTTTTATTGGACCAGTACTCAGGGGATTACCCCTACATATGCAGTGCATTGTACCAGAACTAGGAAAATAGGTTGTGAGGAGGTGGAAAGAGGTAGTAGTGTTTGTGGACATTTGACTTGAACTTTCCGACGTTCTAACAAACAGGAAATAATTACATCTGCAGGCAACTTGTTCCACAGACGAAGCGTACGGCTGAAAAACGAATTCTCTCTGTAATGCGTAGTACGATTCACCGGGCAATCAACCACAAATGGATGAGCTATGGACGATGAGCGCGTGTTACGTAAAAAAGTGCGAGTTTGGGGAACAAGATCCCTAATCTCGTCAGAGCAAAATCCATTGTAGTAACAATAGAACAGAGTAACGCACCCCACACTGCGTCGATGCTCCAATGAATCAATAGAGTTGGATACCCTACTGTCACTGATGAGCTTCTTCGCCCTCTTCTGCATACGGTCGAGTACCCCCATAATAGACTTTGAGGCACCGGCCCAAACATGAGAGTTGTATTCAATTGTCGGTCGGATATAGCAAGGAGGTCGGATGAAGTAAAGTACATCTTACACCGCTTCAAAAAACCGAGGCACTTGAATGCTTCTTTAGAGACATTAAAAATGTGTTCAGTCCAGCAAACATCACACTATATCTTCATTCCAAGAACATCAAGAGCATCCAATTGCTCAATATTTATACCATCCATAAGTACAGATGAAGCAGCATTTGCGGTCGTTTGTTTGTGCGTTAAGTATTGCAGAATTGGTTTTTTTGAACAATCCCCTTTTCGGTTTATTGGAACTATAATTTTTTTTTTATATTGGACCAGTACTCAGGGGATGATCCCTACATATGCAGTGCATTGTACCAGAACTAGGAAAATAGTCTGCTATTTGTACTTAAAATTTTGAATACGACTCGTTTTAAAAGCTGGTAGCAAATACTTACATTTAGTACCAGGTTTTTCTTTCGGTGTACAAGTTAAGAAAGGTTTTGCAAAATTATGCCAACACAATAAATAATTGAAATATTATAAATGTGCACTTATCTATTATTAATATTTAATTGATATTTACATAAATAATTACAAATTAAAACACAATAAATATTTTGTTTTTAAATAACTTGCAATATCGTTGATAAATATTTAAACAGCGACTAAGTAGCAAAAAAAAACTGTCCATTTTGTAATTTAAATTTGAAAAAAGTAGCCATTGTCAGGGTAGTGGGGAGCGAGGTTAGTGGCAGGTGTTATTTAAGTGTGGCTGCTGTTACTTCTAAATGCCAAATTTCATTAAATATGCAACATAATATTATACACCATCACCAAATATCAAATGAATTTATTCATTTCACAGACAAAACAAATAAAAATACATTGAAATTATTTTGGAATAATTAAGGGTTTTATTTGTAATGAAATTAACATCTAAATTACTTTGTGTAAATAAGCCTTTAAGCTAATTACTTAAGTTAAATGTGTAACTATATAACTTCAGAAAACGGGAATAAAAAAGATGTTTTTCACAACAATTACATTTTAAAGAATTTATTGATGATGCTGCTTAATTAAGAGCATTTCAGAATATTGCACTTTGTATTAATACTTGTCATAAAATTAAATAATACTTATACAGTTATATAATAAGTAGTGGAAAGCACTGACAACGAATGTTTTATAATATAATGAATTTATTGCCCTATTCAAAATCTTGTGCAATATATTGTAACGACTTAACACACGAAAAACTTTGACTTTCATATAATTGCTTCTTCTTCTGGAAGTTTCGTACATTGGAACTATACGCACGTACTTGCTAGCTAGCTAGATCGGGAGATATCTTGTTCCACTACTGTATTGCCGTTCAACTTAAAACAAAAAAATTACGTGCGATTAGAATGCCCCAAAAAAAATAAAACAAAGAAAACACATTTTGCACTAACATTTACCTTCTCATAATATGTTTGCCTATTAATAATATTTAGCTGCGTTGTTATTGCTAAGCCTCTTAACCCTCCCAACCGTGGTTTTCAAATAAGGCCTGAATGTTTATGAAAACCCCTAGAGTGCAAACCCTTACTCCGTCCCTGCATGATTGCATTTGCACAATAATGGAGTATATTCTCGCTTTACACTAACAAAATACATCCAAAAATTTCACTTTTGCAATTGCATAAATATTCTATCTCAAATGCACAAGATTGTGAATACGGCTTATATAATATCTAGCCCACTGTGCAAGCCATTGATCTGCTTTTTAAAAATATAAACAAACAATATAAAGCTAATAAAAACATAATAGAAATAAAACAGCGTAAATTATGTTAGGAACGCAAAATTCCAAATAAATCAACCACCAATGATTTTATTGTTGTTGCTGCGTTCTCATTATTTTGCAAGCATGTGTGCGCAGCATTTATATTTGTATATTTGAATCTAGAATTATCGTTAGCTAGAAGCCCCATAAACAACATAGAAAATGACAAAGAAGTATAATCAGATCTTCGACAGAGGCAGAGTTTTATTTTAAATGTTGCGCAAGATAGTCATAAGTCAGAAAAGTAAAGTAAGCAAATCTAGTGTGATATAACACAATGATGTAAATAAAGTTTGGAGGTATGTAAATACTGTGTAACGAATAAAAGCCTAACTGTGTATTTACTTCATCTGCAATGGCACAGGATTCCTGATATCCAGGAGTCCTGTGCCGTTAATGCAAATACACTGAATAATAAACTTCTAAATAATACCAGTGTGCAATCTGATACTGGTTACAACAATTTTTCTAATGCTATTTTCCAGGAGGGTTTCTTTTGTGGCGGTGTAAGTCAATGTGATGTTCTATCCAATTTGTTGTCATTAAGATCGAATGCTGTTGGTGTGGATGGACCAGATCCCACGTTAAAAAATATAACTTTTAAAACATAAAAACAGATAACCCGTTGTATATTATTTATTTATTTATTTGCAATATCCTTAAGGACATACATGATCTAATAGTAACTTAAAATCGTTAATAGAAAGAGAAAAAGCAATACTAACAATATTATCCACATTATTCAAGGGACACAAAGCTCACAACAAAGGCTCACGTATTGGTACCATGCGTCGGAACATAAAACAAATTACTGGATCGCAAGTGTTTAATCAATGTCAACAAATATACACAACGAATGAAACCATTAATCCAATTATATTGTTAAGAATATTTTGTCACATCTAACCCAGTGTGCAGCTGTCGATCTGCTTGTTTTAAATGTACAACACATTCATACAAACAAGATAAAATAATAACACACAAACAAACAAAGTGCGTAAAATTCTAAGTAAATCAACTACAAATGATGTTGTTGTTTTTCTTGTATATAAAAAGTTGTGATCTTATTCTTATTGTAAAAACTGTTCGTCAAGGGCTTGCATTTTTTTTAATTTTTCAGATTTTTATTCGACCTGCTTTTCTGACAAAACAAACTTCATTATTTTCAGAAATGTATACATACATATATATTCTATTTATTTCAATAAGTCAAAATGCTGGTAAATTTTGACTTAAATAACTTTCCTTGAGTTTTTGAAATTTTTTTCTCTTTCACTTCTTTAAAACTTTTCTTGTTTACACATAATCTGTTGTCAACTGTATGTGTCAAGAGTACATCACCATCAACATCATATTCATATGGTCTCATGTAACTGCTGAATATTCAAATAAAATGCAAAGAAAGACAGAAAGAAGAAAGTTACAGGAAAAACTATAAGAAATATAAAACTTTTCCAGAAATATAATCTCTTGAGAAAGAAAAAAAATATATAATATAAATATATTTGAAATCATCAGGCGGATGACAAAAAGCCAGACCGCACGCAAATACAGACGGATGCAACCATAAGAATTGTTTGCAGTGTTTGGAAGAAGAGTTTAAGTGAAATATTTTTGTGTTATTTTTTTAACTTTTTTAAGAATACTTTTGCCGCAATTGCAAAAAGTTAAGTCAAGCTGTAAGAGAACGGCAGCAAAATGTTATTCAATTTACAATTTTGACAGATGACATTAAATAAAAGAAAATATACATAAATAAAATAAAAGTTTAAGTTTAACAAACAAGAAGAAGCTGTAACCAGACAACAAACACTTTAAAATATACATATCTAAAGGAAATTTTAGCTTGAACAAAAATTTTTAGCCGAAGTAGATTTAATTTCTTTAATAAGACTGTGTAAACGAAATTTTTCCGAAAATGTACTCATATCAGAGAACAACTTTGAGTGATTGCAAAAAAATCATACTTGCTCAACAGCATGAAAACCATTTCATTTCGTTCAAATATGATTTTGTATTCAGCCGCACAACTGCGCAGTTGATTTTTAATCAGTAAACTCAATGAGCGACAACTTCGCTATGTGAGTGAAATCAGCGTTAAAGTTCGTATAAATGAATGCGCATATAGTTCGGCATGCATTTCTTGTGTTTGAATTTTAGTTTTGGAAGAAAAAATAATTTACAAACATCAATGCAGTGATGTATTCAATAATTTTTCTGTATGCTTCTGTTGAAGAAAAAATCAAAGTAAAATACATAAAAACAAAAGGTTTTCATAGAAAAAAACAAACGTGCATATTTTTGAATATTTGTTACAAAACACAATGATATGCATATAAAAAAAACTACACTTGTTTCACTGCGCTTTTTTTTAAATTAACTTTGCCCTTTAAACTAACATAAAAAATATATATGTAAATATGTCTCAAATTTGTTTATAAAACACACAATCGAAGCACCATCTAACGTTTAGCAAAAACATGATTTTTGGTGATCACTGACTTATATAACCATAATCTACACTGAAAAAAATTTTTTTCAGAAATTCTCTGAATTTTGACATTACTTTTATGAATTTTTTCATATTTTTCAACCATTGTAACTTTTCATAGAAATAATAAACAAATTTCATTAGATTATTTTAATGAAAACCTTCATAAAAGTAATGAAACATTTTAATAAGAAACATGACTTATTTTCATTAAAAGTATGAAAGACAAATCATATGATTTGTAAAATAATTTCTCTAGATCAAAGAATCAATTTCATAAAGCACATGAAAACTGTACATTAAATTAATGAAAAAGTAACATTTATGTAATGAAATAACTATGGATATTACGCTTGCCAGTACGAATATTGCAAGCTGAATACAGGAATGAAGAGTGTCACACGACTTCCTCTTTTCTCATCACTGCTATTTAGATTTCAAAATAAGCAAACAACATAGAATCACATTCCATTGCATTAGACGGAAAGCAGACTGGGGAAAACAGGGAGAAGTCCTGAGTAGAGACATGCCCTTTATATCAAGGAATCCGTGGCCGCATAATAACTTTAAGAGAATATGGCAGCTCTTAAAACTACTCAGCTCTCACTTGAGAGTCATTGCAGCAGTCATAACTGGACATTGCCCGTTTGGGAGCTATGCCAAAGGAAATAATAATAAAATAATATAAAAATAAAGTAACAATGCCAGCAAATTATCTCTCGAATAAAGTGATTTAAAAAATGCATCTTTCTCTTATTCCATTTCAAGTCTATAAAAAAAACTCCCTTTATTTCTCCACAAAGATTTTAATAAAATATCAAAAGTTAGAAACTAGAAAAAAACAAACAAAGTCCTTTAGTCCTCTAACACTTCTGCCAAAGTCACAAAAATAGGAAACTTATTGTTACCGCTAAGACCTTCAGAGCTCATAAAAAAGTAGAACACCAAATTGCCTTAAAACTAAACGCTAACAAAGAATAGCAAACATTTTTTAACAGTAATGAAGTAAGCAAGTAAAACAGAGACACAGAACAAGGCGCAAGAACTGGCAGAACTAAAAATAATAAGACGTGGGTCGAATCAGGTCACAAAAAAATTCCTATGCAGCTAGAAAATTTTTGCTTCCCTTTTATATCCTGAGTATTACTCACACTGCATACACTGTTACCATAAATAACATCAGCATTAAATTTAATTCTAATTTTATATACGAGTACACTCAAGGTCAACCTCAAAGGAAATAAAAAACCCCATATAAAAAACTTTTATGACGGGGGGTCGGTTCTTTAATGCATGTAGAATTTATTGCTAAGCTGCTTTTTTTTATTTCTGTTATTGTGAGTTCTTTTATTACTTTCCCCGAATAGACATTTTTTTTTTCTTATTGTGGTAGATTTCGTAAATAAGCTCCTAAGAAAATTCATTACTGAAAGAAACATTAAAATAATTACGATTTGAGGGCAGTTTAGCAAATTAAAAACTTTTTCTTTGTTCCACAGCACCCCTTTTGGTTAAAGTTAAAAGCGAATTATTAACACCTTAACACTTTTTAAAACTTTCAAGCAGCTTAATGTGATTCCTTTGCAAGGATAATTATTTAAGTTTTATTCGTGAAGAAATTTTTATTTGTATTTTACAGCAGTTAATGAATATTAAAGAAACGATAAGTACTTCGTTGACAATGTAATAAAAATACAGTGAGACCTCGATTCAATCATCCTAGATAATTGATAACAATTTTGGTTTTTACAAATACATTTTTTTCTGTGAACTATACATTCATTTGTTCAGGAAAATCATGTTTGAATTTAAAAATGTTGAACAAATGAAGATTTTGGGGCAAAAAAATTAAACGATATCTGAACATTTCATGTTGCATAGTTTTTTCAAAATATTATGTAATATTTTTAATATTAATATATCAAATATTAGCTTTGTTCGAGGAAATTCCGGGTAAAGTCTGGTAAAATGAGAGCAAACAAAATATACAAAAAACAAAAAACCACATTTCAAGCCCGAAATTAAATATCAGCTGCTGTTTATTTATACGATTTTAAAATTCAGTGTTCTCAACTTTTAAATTTTATAATGCATTGAAATTCAATCAAAAACACATAATTTTACAAAAAGTTGAAATTTTTTATTATAATATAAACAATTGAGTTTTTTATTCGCTATTTAAGCCTCTAACATTTATACCAATAAAAAATTATAAATAGCTTGTTTTGTATGTTTCCCAGCTATCTATATGTCGACATTTCATAGGAACTACCCTAATCATCAGTAGACTTTGGAAATTTTTAAAAGATATTCTCAAACATTCAACTTTATATCCCAACAATCTTAATAAATTGTTGAGAATTTAAAAATAAAAATGCTCTAATAATACCTGTCAAAACAAAAAAAAAAAAAAAACAATGAAAAAGCTTGCGACTTTTAAAAACCACTAAAATCGGTGTAAAAAGCGCTGAGTTGATAGCGCTGTTTTAATTCAAACAAATATTTTTGCCAATTTATTTAAACATTTTGAGCCATATAAAAACGAAAATTAACTTATTTTAATATAACTTATTTAAATATAAGGTATTGTTATATTTTTAAATACTTTTTTTTATAATTTGCACTTTTGTATTTCATTTTCATAAATAGCAAACAGCTGATTAAATGGTTTAACAATTTTACCATTTTGCACGGAAAAAAAGTACGGGTAAAGTCTGGTAAAATGAGAAACACGAGTAATTTAAAGCTCTCTCATTTACCTAATGTGCACATTTTACAACACAAGAAACACTTTTCGTGCAAATTGGGAGCGCGCGGATTCCCGCGGTAATGACGTCGAACACAACTATTATGTAATATTATTTACTTCTTGCTTCTCAAATTTATATTTTCCTTATTTAGCTTTTGATGAGTGCAACAAACTTGTAGTTTGCCTTTAAATTCTCGTATAATAGGACTTCACATTTTCGTTATTTAGCCTTTGGTGAGTGCAGTAAATTCTCCTAGAATAGCGGTAAGCACAGTTAAAAGATGCAGCAGGAATCTAAATTTATAGAAATTATAAAATTTTTTTTTCTACCAAATAACTGAGGTTTCCACTTAATAAAATCAGGGATAATAGAGGAGGTCCCACTGTACATAATCACACTGTTTGAAAATTATTTTTAATGCTGCTTTTGTCATTTTGTGAAACTCCTTTTTTGAAAAGGGTTTTTTAACGTCGTTTTCATTTTAGAGAAATTTAGGAAGTATTTTTTAAGAAGTGCTGTTTTTTTGCAAAAGGTACTCTTTTAGCAAAGCAAAATCTGCCAAAAACTAACCCTGTTATTATCCCCCTGTATCACAAGAGGATTAGGTTTAAGCTGCGAAATGAGTATAGCGTAATGCAGACGGCAATTGCGGCTACAATGAGGGTAGCTAACTAGTTGTGGTACTATAGGAATACGGGGTATACAGGGGGAATATGCGAATTTTTACTGATAGTAAGGCTACACGACGTCCAGGTTGGTTCGTGAATGCCGGACTTCTGTAAACAAAATAGATTGTGGAAATTGATTCACATTAGCTTCTGCCTTGTCGGCCTTATCCGATGATGGCCCAACTCTACGGCTTACCCAGATCGTAAATTTTGTCATAAGTTTGTAGTAATATGATATATCAGCACCTGCCTTATGTCTTATCTGATGACGGACCAGTTCTACAGAGTGAATTATTCACGATTCACCAGCGCCGTGCGGCTTACTAGGCTCACAAAAGAAGCAATTTTTGCCATATGTTTATAGCCATTTGAGCAACTTCTTGCTGAAGAGTTCGTCAATGAAAGACAAGACTTATAGAGTTGCTAGTCCGAAGTCTATTAAGAGCACCAGCCTATGTATTACCACTACTGGTTACTTACGATTTCCTTAAAAAGGTCATTACGGGTGACGAATGAGGGGTCTATGGCTATGAAATTGAAACCAAAGCCCAATCATCGCAATAAAAAGGTGTTGGACTAAATTTTGCTAATCTGAGCAGTGTCGAAGGTATATACACTGGGCACTGATCAGTTTTAACTAATTTAATTCCAACATTTTAAGTGCTGCAATAGAGTTTGTTTCAGTCTTTCGTGTTGTTATCGTTAACATTTCGCGAACACTACTCCCTCTTTCCTCCTCATCATACCCTATTTTCCCAGTTCCAGTACAATGCGCTGCATATGTAGAGGTCATCCCCTGAGTACTGGTCCCAGATAAAAAAAAAACGTCCAGAAGAGCCAAGACCGAAAAAAACTCATCAAGTTCGGTCAAATGTGAAGGTTTTGCTCACTGTTTTCTTCGACTACAATACGGTCATTTGACTACAATACGGTCATATGGTCAATAAGGAATACTTCCTTGAAGTTATGCGCCGTTTGTGCGAAGCAATTCGTCAGAAACGCACAGAATTGTGGAAAAAAACAATCACGGATTTTGCCCCATGATAACGCACCAGCTCACACATCGATGCTTGTGCGTGAGTTTTTGGCCAAAAAACAGAACCGTTATCATGCCTGAGCCTCCACTTTCAACGGACTTGGCCCCCGCTAACTTTTTGCTTTTTGCCAAAACTGAAGATACCGATGAAACGAAAGCGTCTTGCTTCGATTGAGGAGATAAAACAAAGCTGTTTGCGATACCAGAAAGCGTGTTTCAGAGGTGTGTCGAGGATTGGAAAAAACGCTTTGTATTATATCTGAGGGAAATTGCTTTGAAGGGGACAAGATAGTCAGTTGTTAATGAATAAATAAATACTTTTTGAAAAAATTTAAAATAGTGTTTGTTTATTTTCTGATCATACCTGGTACATCACATTCTTTTTTGTTATTTTTAATTTTAAGCAGTTTTAATTCTGTTGCTTTTTGAATTATAATTTATAACCCAAAATTGTTTTTTTTATTAAGTTCTTCAACTGTTAATATTATACACATAGTTATACCAACATAATTATCTCAACTGCTTACCGTGCAAAAAACTTCCAAGACTTGTGATACACAATTTCAATGAAAATAATATTAAAAAATATTGAAAAATAACAATACAAGTCAACATTTTATTAAAGTAAGAAATATTACACAAAAGCCTCTAAAGTAAACACTTGACTTACGAGTAAATAAGAGAAATTCCATATTTTTCCAATTTTTCATTTGAAGTAAATTTCTTTTGTCATTAATTTACTTACATTTATACGAAAACCTGCTGCTTAAATAAATCAAACCATAAATAAAAATGAAAAGATCCTTCGAACACTTTAAATATTTAAGGATAATGAGTTGGTTTTCTGCACCAAAAGCAACAATAAAAGAAAACTGATGTACGTAACATTTGCAGTCATAATCCAACACAAAATAACAAAAGGACTCTGTGAAAATTTGAGTCAAATAAAAAACTTTCTATTCTATTTGAAAAATTTAAAAGAAAAAATTACTCTGAAATGACAGGCAAACCATGGAGTAGGAAACTTTGTATTCTGTGAGTCGTATGTTTTTTTTTTTTTTTTTTTGCTGGATCATTCAAAAGAAGCACTCGAGCAGCGTTTCCCTGCAACACGTTTATTCACTCGTTTTGGCTGTAATCAGAAATAATTTTAATTGTTGAACACATCTTGTTGCATCATTTATGCCTCTCATTTTATGTCTTGTTGTGCACTGTAGTGGGTGCAACTTTTCCTTTTCATAAACTTTTGCTACACATACCATTGTGCTGTGCTGCTGTTTTTTTTTCTTCTATTTTTTGCATTTAAGACTGGTGTTCGACAATAACTTCCGTTTCCGTTTCAAAATGATTTTTGCTCTTTCTCCCTTTTATTTTCTCTATGGAATTTTTGCTTTGACTTTAGCCCAATAATTATCTACAGCATGAGTTTAAAAGTGATAGTTAAAGGAGTTAATAACTTATTTTAATTCTAGTGCTTACTAAAGGAGGTTGAGAGTAGTACGTGAATGTTTTATGAATAGTAATGAAAATAAAAAGCACAGGGTGATCATAAAGTAAAAATTTGATGATTTTTTGTATACATTTTTTTCTTATTGCTTTATTTCAGATTATAAAATATAAAAAAAACACAATTTTTTATAAACAAACAAAGTAACCTGTTCCCCGAGGGAACAGGTTTTACTTTGGCGTATTCCTAACCAGGACATTCTGTTTTTGGGTAAAGAGGTGAAAGGGTCCCTCGTTTGTTGGAGCAAGTAAAACTCTAGAAAGCCGCATGACTAATGTTATGTTGGCTTCCGAAACCCTTACCAAAGGTATAAATTGCTAGAAGAGGGATCAGCATTGCCCCTGAGTAATTCTGCTTGCTGTTCCACCTTGGCCGGAACGTTTTGGCAATAGGTTAAACCTAAAACGCAGTAAGGTGGTGTTAGTATCCCTGATAATTGTTTGGCGTGCCTTTTTTCGGGGACTAACAATCTCCCGAGGGCCTGTTGCATTCACAACAGATACCTGTTCTGTAAGGAACTAGTGGTGATGGTTGATGGGTGAGTTGGTTTAAGGGCTGATGCTCTTAGTGGGCTTCGGCCTGCCAACTCACTAAGACTTATCTTCCATTGATTGCTGGGAAATTGCATACAGAAGGGATTAGAAGGTCCGAACTCCTCAACAAGAAGTTGCTCATATGGCTACAAACATATGTCAAGAATTGCTACCTGTGTGTGCCTATTTGGCCACACAATCACAAGTCAGAAAAGTAAGTCTAATGTGTTAATGCTTAGTAAAATTAAGTGTAAACAAAGTTATGAAATATTTAATTACTGTGTTACCAACAAGAGGCTCACGCTGTATTTCATTTGCAATTGAAGAATCCGCAAAGCATTTCTAAAGGTAAAAATCATAACAATATCCTGAAATCAATGATTTTTAGTTTTTTTTATTTTATTAATAGATTTAATATTTTAGTTACAATTCAATATAAGAACAATAAATTAATTAATTCAATTATAATCTATATATGGCATAGCGTTATAGCTGTAAGCCAGGTTGGCAGTGTAAGTTTAGTAATGGTGATATTTTATATAATAATAAAAGCAGATAAACGTTAATATAATACTAAAATATTATGAGTTGGTATTAACTATTAAACTCATTCAGTATTAGAGATCTGTATTTTAGGCATGTTTCAGGATATTTGTGTAGTGCGTGAAAATTAGAACCGTTTAATATCTTCAATACATCGTTGTAGCATAGTGTAGACTGGCCAAAGTATATGACTCGGAATTCTCTATAAACAGGACAAATTCCGATGAGGTGGTAGGTGTTTTCTGGGGCATCTATGTTACAAATTGTACATATACCGTCTGTATTACTTTTAAAGCATCTAGAGCTTAAATCAAGAAGGCCACCTCTGGCTTTAATAATTAGACTTGGAGCCCGAGATGAAAGATTAGCCGAGAGCTTGAAAGTTTTGTTGAAGTTAAGTACCGCCTAAAGATCATGAAACTGTGAGTTGGTGGCAAGAACAGCAAAATCGTTAGTGTCTTTTATTTTCAGGAGGTTGATAAATCTTTCCATGATGAGCACATAGGAACGTTGGGATTAGCAGGAGTATACTGCAGAGAGTTACATAAAAGTTTCCATTGTTTTGCCCAATGATATATCTAGCTCTATTATTTTGTCTGCCAATACTCGCGACAGTCTGTTCGGAGCGTATGACAATATCTTATTGACGTAACGAAGATGCATTTTTGAAGTTGAGATGTACAAGGAGTTAAATCCAGTTTCTAAATATAGCATGTAGTTGGGCGAAGTAGTGGGCAAGTATAACAGTTTTTTAATAAAGAAGCGGAATAATTTTTTGACATCATCAAACCTTTCGTAACCCCAAACTTGTGCGGCATAGAACATAATAGATTTTGAGCACGCATTAAATATTTTAAGTTTGTTATTTTTCGATATTTATGGGTGGTTAATATATTTCGACCATGTAGAAGCAATAGCTATCTTAGAAATTGACAGCTTATTATGTATATGTTGTTTAAACGATAAGTTATAGCATAGGTTGACACCAAGATACGTGTAATTGTTGACAATTTCGATATTTTCATTTCCATAATGCCACTTTAAATCATTTGAAATTCTTGGTCCGTTGCGAAACACAACAATTTTGGATTTCATCAAATTAAGTCTTAAGCCCCAGGATGAGCAATATATCTGTAAAGAGTCAATCATTTCCTAAAGACCTTTGGAAGAGTCTGATAAAATTACAATATCATCTGCGTATAGCAATATTTTAAGGTTAACATTCGCAACATTTACACCACCATGCTTTTTAGTTTGTGTGTTTGTTCCACTGACCCTCAAAATTCGCTGAATAAATAAATATGAGTTCTAGTCTACGGGTGTTATATGGATTGTGCTAAAATTTAAAATATATTATAAAATATAAAAATGGGATAGGTTTTAAATAAGTTTCTGCTAAAACCTGCGACCAAAAAAATATTAAAAACTTTATCACTGAAAATCTTACAAAGAATTAATTGCGTGAATCTCCGCCTCGAAGTATCGTAAATCGAGCATTTTGCTTTCTTCAGGGTTAAGACTTTGTTGTAGCTAAATAAAATATGCATTTTTTACGGAGATGATGGAACATTTTTTACACTTAAATAGGGCGGTTTTTTTTTGTATTGCATCCAAAGCTTGTTAGCATTAAATGAAATTAAAAGGTTACATTTGCCAAAATGAGAAAAAGCAATTTAAACGCATTGCTAAACTACTATTTTGATCGCAGTAAAACTTTTAGCTTGCCAACATCAACTTTATTTTTCAATATTAATAATTGCATTAAACTTTACTCATTTTTTTTTCGCAAACACAAACAAAACTTTTTATTTATTAAAGTTCACTTTTAATTTCACACACTGCGGCAGTTTGTAACTGGTAATTAAAACTTTGCCATCATTAATCCTAAAGCACAGAAAAGCAGCCACATTTTGTTTCGTTTGAGAAGACCTCAAAATGAAACAAATTATAAAACTAACACATACAAGCAGCAGCAGAAGTGTTAACGTAGAAAAATTATATTAATCGTTTTCTTTTAAGCAATGTTTTGCAGCTTATCAAAAAATTTCTGTTTTAATCTGGCTGTTTAATACAAAGAAAAAAATAATTCATTGAAAAAAGGAAACCGAAATACAAAAGGGAAACAAGCCCCAGAAATTGTCTTCAGGCACGCAAACATACAAAAACTGAAAAACTTCAAGGGGAGGGAAAGCCAAGCTTTATTAAGCTTTTTTTTGGAAAAGAGTTGATGTTAACAAATAACTTACCACAAAAAAAAACTGACAAACTAGCATGACAAGGTTATAATTTATTTAACAGCAAGCAACACATATTTTTGAGAAATATTGCATGGCCAAATATTTTTTTATTATTTAGAGGAAGAAAAAAGTCAATGATATTTCACCGGAACAAAATGCATAAGCAACAATATATACAACATGATTTCAAATGTTCCTTCATGACTGGACAAAAGGCAGCTGTGGGGGTTTAACTGGTCTTATTTCAGCAGGTTTGAGTTTAGTTTTTCTTTTGTATTTTGTTTTGGTAACTTTTTGTTCGGCTCCGTAACGAAATTATAAATGTTGGCTCATTTATTTGACTAATACGCGTAATAACAATTAATTTAAACAATATTTAGTTAAATGCATGACATTTGGTATTTGAATACATGAAAACATACATAGAGAGAGCCACTTCCCATCAGCACACTAATTTGTTATATCTGTTAAAAAAAAAAAAAAAATTGGCTCAAACCTTTAGTTCTGGTGGTTACAAAATGAGTAAATTTTTTAAAGGGATATATAAAGTAGAAAAAGCCTTATAAATATGAAATTGTTACAAGTTTATCCGACCGCAAATGCCATACAACTCTTATTTTTTGAGCCGGTGCCTCAAAGCCTATTTTGATGGTACGCGATCGTGTGTTGCAGACGGCGAAGGAGCTCATCGATGACAGTAGGGTATCCAAGTGTATTGATTGACTAGATCATTGTTAGAGTGTGGGTTGCACTACACTGATTTATTGCCACTAAAATGAATTTCTCTCCGGTGAGATTAGGAATCTCATTTCCGACATCCAAATCTTTTTAAGTAATTTGCATCAGAGAAAAACTTTGAGTGATTGCAAATAAATCATACTTGCTCAACAACATGAAAACCATTTCAGTAGTGCAATTCACTAACCAGTTTTAACGCTAATAAAATTCGTTTAGAGAAATTAACACTAGCGTTGGTGTTTTCGCGACTCTATAACAGTTTTTAACACTATTTGTCTTCGTTTTAAATCAGCTGTTTTTATAGCCTGACTGATTAGCGTTAACTAAACACCAATTATTTTTGTGGTGTTTATCTTAACAACAATGTTGTTAAAATGTCTACTAGAATAACTTCACTGTATTTGGCATACGACTTGTCGGAAGACTCCAACAGTCGGTCGACGTTTTCTCTGTGAGAACTTATCTTATTTATCAAAAAATATTTTAAATAATAAACATATAAATAGTTTTACTTACCCTAAACATGGAATTATTTGCAAATTTGTTTGTTTTTTTCCTGTTCCTCTTTGTGGTTTTCTTTATTTTTAACAAAGCTGCCACATTATTTCAAATTTTTTTAACATGCAACCAGAGGTGTTACGAATAAGTTAGTGAATCACATAAGCGTTAGTGCAAACCACAGTAGCTCGCGTTAAGTTATGCTCTTTTAAAATCGTTAAAAGTTAGTGAATTGCACTACAGTTCGTTCAAATATGATTTTGTATTCAGCCGCTCAAATGCGCAGTTGATTTTTAATCAGTAAACACAATGAGCGACAACTTCGCTATGGGAGTGAAATCATCGTCAAGGTTCGTGCTTGAATATAAATGAATGCGCATATACTTAGTTCGGCATTCATTTCTTGTGTTTAAATTTTTGTTTTGGAAGAAAAAAATAAATTAAAAAATCAATGCAGTGATGTATTCAACAGTTTTTCTATATGCTTCTGTTTAAAAAAAAATCAAAATACACATACATAGAAACAAAAAAAAAACAAATGCCCAACAAACACTAATAGTCTATTTACACCAAAGCGATTTCAAGCCAAATCTAGTAGATTTTGAGAAGATTTCCCATACAAAATGAAATCTACTTTATGACTAGATTTCGCCGAAATCTCCTGAAATCTACTCAGTACCAAGTGATGCAACCGTGATTTTGTAGTCTCTGGGCAACAAAAATATACACGTTAATGTTGGTGTATTCAGTCTCTGATAAAATTGTTTTGTCATGCATAAATTATTTTTGTGAAAATGAAATCTTGCTAGATGTCAAAAAATGGTGGTGTAAACGATATAGATTTCGTTGTAGATTTTAATTCAAATCTACTAGATTTTGAGTTGGTGTAAATGTAGTATAAGGTTTGATTTCAAATTGAGAATGATTTGAAATTAAACGTTTTCTCAAACGACAAACATTTAGTACTGATTTGAATTCAAATTGAAAAACATAATATTCTCAACAAAAAGAGGAAATTATTTTCAAATTGAGAAATTCATTTATTCTCAACTTGGCTTCAAATGTAATTTTCAAATGTTTTTCAAATGTGGATTGTGTAGTGTAATACAAATAAAAACTAGTTTTTGTGTTGCAAATTCATTTTTCTTTTGATTTTATTATTATTATTCTTCATAGTCTTGAAGTAGTTGAAAGGATGAAGTAGTTGGTTCCTTTTGGCTCTAAATTTTTCAGAAATTCCAATTTTTTTTTTTTTTTTTTTTTTTTTGTAAATAAATTTAAAATGTTGTTTGAATCCCAGTGGGTGCTGATGAGTAGTGTAGCGACTACGAAACAGCTAGTTGTCCCCCAGCTAAAGATTTGATTATTATTTTTCTTGTCTTCTTCAATCAAAATTATTGATCACAGCAGATTTGTATTGTAAAAAATCTTTCTTAAGAAAAAAACTTAAGAAAGAAAAAACCTGAACTGTAACCCGTTGTACAAATGTACAAACCAAAAATTTAATTTAAAATGTTGATATTTTCCAGTAATTGCTGACATATTTGTTTTATGATTAATTTATGGTTCAAAATCAAATTGATAAAACATTGAGTATCAAATGTTTATATTCAAATGATTTTTAATTTAAATTCAAATGTTAAAATCAAACCATTGAAAAAGGCTTGAAAACTATGTTTGATATCAAATGATAACGTCATTTTATAACAATTGTTTGATTTGGCGTTTGTTGGGTGTGCATATGTGTATATGTATTCATTTTTGAACATTTGTTAAAAAACACAATGGTATACATATAACAAAAACAAAAAATAAACTAAAATACAAAATATGTATGTATGTAAATGTGTTTCAAATTTGTTTATACAGCACACAATCGAATCAATATCAAGTATTTAGCCGATTTTACTCGTATTCAGTACTAAAACGAACGCGCAATATTTACAAGGCGAGTTGATTTTACTCAAAGTTGAGCTTTGTTGCTAGATTTTTGTTGACTAAAAAATTTTAATGTATGAGTTAATCAAGCAAAAACATGATTTTTGGTGATCACTGATATGCATTCATTGGCGAGGCCTCATCCATTGATGGTAGATTAATCAGTGATTCGCTCAAGGCCTTATAGAGAGTAACTGTTTTTCATTCATACCATCCATTTGCGGTATAAACTGCACGCAGATATTCAAATTAAAATATTCAATTTAAACATTCACAGCTACTACTCCCTCTTTCCTTCCCTGTTACCAATTTTCTTAGTTCCAATACAATGCATTACATATTTTGGAGGATCATTTTGTAAGTACTAAACTTTATTTTAAGTAAAAATTCATATGTTTGTTGGTAGTAGACTTATTGGTCTCCCATAGTAACCATAAACTCCTAGCACTGTGCAGAATAGTACTCAAGATGTGAAATAGCTTTAAAAATAAAGATAATGCTTCCAGTTACACGATGTGTAGCTGCTTAAGCATTTTACCAGTAAATTGATCAATACCTGAAGCTTTGCTGGGGTGTGTGTTACTAACTGTCGACATTCAGGAAATTAGGTTTCCTAGACACAGGCGGGCTAAAAATCGACTGTACCATTTGTAGTGAAAACGGTTGTGAAATGGTTAACTAACACCCTCCTTTTTTTTTAGCCTTCAAGATTTCATTATTTTTGAAATATTGTTCAATAATGAGAAGACATTGTTCTGTCGTGTAACGCTTTTTACCCAACCCTAACATAGAGTCTATACGTGATATAATATCAAATATTTTTCTATCAGCAAACGTCAAATTTGATAGCAGAGAGAATTATATCACGTGTAGCCTTCAAAATTAGTATTATTGCAATATTATATCAGATATCAAAATATTGTTTTGATAATATATATTTAGAAAACCATATCATGATATGAACTGTCAAAAAACGTAAACAAAACGACATAATATGAAATTTTTGAAGAATTCCCGAAAAAAGTTTAATAAAAAAAATCATAAAATCATTAAAATATTTATAAAAAATCGTTTATTGTTCTTTTTGTTGTTGGAATATATAAATTTGTTTAAGAAAAACACAACATTCAACGAAATATTATGATATTTGCAAAAACACTTGGCGCCATGCTAGATATGAGAGAAAATATAATTTGTTTTTTCTCATTAATCTGCTGACGTTCTCTCTCATATTATATCAGAGTCAATATCAGTTGTAGACACTATGTAAGTTGTCAGCTGTCGATTAATTTTATATAGGGTTGCCAACTCTTTGCACCACAAATAACCACACATTGCATTAAATTTGGGGCTGCCTTTAAAAATGTTTTAACATTTTTCGGTTTCTCTAGATACAAGAATACATGTTGCATTCTCTCAAAGCACTGCCGGGCGTATGCTTGAACTAGAAAAGACCAAAATTTTTTCTCTATTCATATTGTATATTGTGCTGGTGTTTCCCAGCCACACCAACAATTTAAGCAGTCTCAAAGGTTACCCCCGCTTATTATTAAAAATGACGTCGATATACAAAAATGAGTTGGCTGGCATGCGGGTTATGAAAACAGAAATTTATTTTGAAAATGGTTTTACAAATTAGGTCATTAAAAATATATTCTAACTGAAATGAAAAAAAAATAAAATATTGTAGAGATTGAGAAATAGCAATAGTATTGGGGCAACATGAAAAAAATATATATGTATATGTTCCTGTTGTTTTCTCATAAACACAACTATATTCGAATAAATCAATATGTACTTCAATTTTTTAAAAATTTTGTTATAAGATTAAATTGAGGCAGCACGTCAAAGTAAAAGCGATTATTTGTAGCGATTTCATTGCATTATGACTTTTTGTTTAAGATATAATTATGAATTATTTTTTAATATAGTTTGCTAATGGAGAGTATTTTTAACTTGCTTATGGAAAACAATATGTCGCAAGTGATGGCCTATCGCTAGGCTTTGGTGTTCGGGTTCATTTCTTATTTTGCTTTTTAATTGCTAGATGGACCTAATCTTTAATACAGAATTTTGCTTTCAAATAACACCAAAAAAAGCAGGTAATCTGAAGTAAACATATCGCTCCTTTATTGCAACATAGTCATATCTCAAAAATTGAGCTTTTCGAAATAACAATGCAGAATTGTCAACAGTACTACATTTTGCTCCAAAAATTTATTCTAATTCTCAAAATAAGCTTGTTTTTAGTTAAAACTATGTCGCAATAATGGAACGATATGCACGGCTACGCTCAAAGCACACAAATTTTTTAACTTAATATCTCAAAATTCCAGTTCTAAATATATATATATATATATATATATATATATATATATATATATATATATATATATATATATATATATATATATATATATATATATATATATATATATATATATATATATATATATATATATATATATATATATATATATATATATATATATATATATATATATATATATATATATATATATATATATATATATATATATATATATATATATATATATATATATATATATATATATATATATTATAAACAAATTTGTAAATACCACATCAAAGGTTCAAAAAAACAAAAATCTTTTCGTTTTTTAATAATATACGAGAACTTTTACTTTGTCATGAAAAATCATATAATTTCCTTTACCAAATTTAGTTCAATTTGGGAAGCCTCAAGTTCGAAATCATTAAAAATCATAATTTAGCTAAAAGGTCAACATCCTAGCCTTGGAATAATTAATATTTTTATTAACTTCAAATAACTTATTTTGCAATTAATTTCTTTCTCTTCAATCTTCAGTTCCTTGACACAGCAGCACAAAAAAAATATGTGTCACTTACACTTCTGTTTTGCTTCGAGGTTGTACCTTAAAAACTTCACTTGTAAAGATTTTACAGTACAACGTTTTAGCTATAGCTGGAATACTTTTACTCGCCCGCTTTTCCAAACAATAATTCATTGCAGCAGTGGTCATAATTCTCTCGTTAAATGCCCACAACAGCAGTGTCATAAAAAGTGGTCCACAATTGTTTGCAGTTGCAAAACTAAAAGAAGGCAAAAGCAGCAGCAAATAAACACAACTTTATTAAAAAGAAAGAGAGACAAAGATAAATGGTGTGTACGTATGGCTGTGTGTGTCTGTGAAAGTTTGTTGGTGTTAGTGACATTTTAAATTATTTGACCACTACATGTAATAAAATCCACACGTATTTGCAGTTGATTAAAAAGAAAGTGTTGCATGATGCATTTAAACTGCAGTCATAAAATATTATCAAGTTTCAGATAACAATTATTATTATGAAAAACAGAAATAATGTAGAAAATCAACAATTAAGGGAATCTGAAACCCATTTACAGCAGGGTATTTAATTATTTCTGATAAACTTTAACGAAACGACACTAAGGTTTTGACCATCGATATATTAAAGGATAAAGAAAAATCCAAAAAGGGCTTACAAATAATTAATCTCACAGAATAAAACTTTCCTTAAATGTATGTATAATCTAAGAGAAAGAAAAATTTATATTCTATATATAATTAATAGGTGAGGACGATTTTTAATATTTCTTTTCTAATATCGCTCTTTTTTGGAAAGATAGATATGGTTAGATTAGGTAGGCAGGCCGCTGGATTTGCCAAAGTAGCTTAGATTGTTAGGTGGTTAAAAAGCTCTTTTTGGACAGATAAGCATAATCTAAAATTCTATCAATTCGTTTCAGTACTTTGGAAGCAATTAGGTATATTGCTCCCAATTACTCCAATTACTTTACTTCCAATTACTACTAAGCCGAAAAAATAAAATACGTACATATATGTATTTGCCTTAACCCATTTTGCACCCATGGTCGACATCTCGAGCACAAACCCTTGTTGTTTTAATTAAATAATTAGAGGTATTAGGTACACCAATTTAATAATTTTTCCTTCATAATATAATTTGGGTGTTGTCTTTTCGCCGCTAAGTTTTCTACCTCGCCCCTTACGCATATGACCGAGCAAATAAGACGGTGCTACAAATTACGATGCTTTGGAGCCAATAAAAAATGTGATGCGGTAAAACAGAAAACAAAAAAAAACTAGTAAGAGTGTGGTATATTCGGCTGGGCCGAATCTAAAATACCCTTTACCATAGTCATGTATACGTATATTATATATTACAAGTTTGAACTAAATATGCTCGGATATATATGGACCGATATCGGCGAAAAAATATTTTTGCCCTCTAGTCACCACTACAGAAAAGAAATCTTTCATGGACATTTTCATGGAAAAATTTGTTTAAGCTATATCTCGGTTATATATGAACCGATATCGGAGTTTTCTATTTTCTGTAGTTTAGTAATCTTCTTTTATAACGAGAACTACTTTGCAGCAAAAAACAAAAAAATGTTAATGGAAAAGTCGGTTTAGGCTATATCTCGGGTATATATGGACCGATATCGAAAATTTTCATTATCTGTATTTTAATAACCTTGTCTTATAATCAGAGGAAGAAAAAAAAATTGTTCATGGAAAAATCGATTCAGGCTATATCACGGGAATACGGGTAAATGGACCGATATCAGATATTTTCATTTTCTGTATTTTACTAACTTCCTTTTATAATCAGAACTTCTTTTAAGCAAAAAAAATTTTTCGTTGAAGAACCGGTTAGACTATATCTCGGGTATATATGGACCGATATTGGAAATTTTCATTTTGTGTATTTTAGTAACCTTTTTTATAACCAGAACTGCTTTTAAACAAAAAAATAAATTTTTCACCGAAAAATATGTTTAGGCTATATCTCTGGTATGTATAGACCGATATCCGAATTATTCATATTGTGTATTTAAGTAACATTGTTTTATAACCAGAACTGCTTTTAAGCAAAAAAAAAAAACATTTCATGGAAAAATCGCTTGAGACTATATCTCGGGTATATATGGACCGATATCAGAAATTTTCATTATCTGTATTTTGGTAACCTCTTTTTATAACGAGAGCTTCTTTTAAGCAAAAAAATTGTTTAAGTTCAAAAATCCGTTTAGGCTAATTCTCGGGTGTATATGGACCGAAATCGGAATTTTTTATGTTCTGTATATAAGTAACCTCCTTATATTACCGGAACTGCTTTTAAGCAAAAACATAATTGTTTAAGTTCGCATACGCTACATATTTATGAAAAACCCGGTTTAGGCTATATCCCAGGTATATATGGACCGATATAGAAAATTTTCATTTTCTGTATATTAGTAACCTCCTTTTATAATCAAAACTGCTATTAAGCAAAAAAATTTTTTTTTTTTTTTTGGAAAAATCGGTTTAGGCTATATCTCGGGTACACGAGTATATGCACCGATATCGGAATTTCTCATTTTCTGTATTTTAAAAACCTCCTGTTATTACCAGAATATATTTTAAGCAAAAAAGTTTTTTAAGTTCGCTTACGCGATACATTCATGAAAAATGGGTTTTGGCTATATATGGACCGATATCGGAAATTTTCATTTTCCATGTTTATATAACTTCATTTTATTACCAGAACTGCTTTCAAGCAAAAAAACTAACAAAAACAGTGTTATATATTTTCAAAGTTACCTAGATTAATAAATACTATAATAACACAAAGTTCTCAACTTACTTCTTGAACCAATACTTAACATATTTTAGGGCTTCATACAAATCATCAATATCCTTCATTTCTTAACAAAAATTATTTCATATAATTCGCTTTTTTCACACCAAAGGCTTACAAGATAAATATCTATAAGTACATAAATAACATTTGTATATTCGCCATAAATATTAATGCGAAAGACAACATCAGCGGCGGCATAATAACAATCATTATTATAATCGTTTATGAACATCCGCATCAATATTATCAATTGGTTTGGTTGTTCATCTTTAACAAATTTATATTGTTTAAACTTACAACAGCCAAATACACAAACTATTGATTGTACTTTCAAGTATGGTGTTTAAATAGCGTTCGATAAATATGAAAATTAGGGAGGCCAAGAAACTTGATTGCAGTTTTTCCAATACTAAAGCCAACATATGAGCGAAAGCGAAATAATTGGTGGCAGGCAAATCATAGTTAAACTGAAACTAAATAATGCACAGAATTTGATATATAAAAGAGTAACAATAAGGAAACAAAGACAAATGAAATTAATTTAGGTGCATCATGTTTGTATATTACATTATAAAACATTATTGATGGTTAATGATGAACTTTTAACCCTATCCACTCTTTCACGGATGACAGCAGCATTTGCCACTCGTACTATCTGACTTATAGGCCCAGCCCACCCGAGGCCAAAAGGCTATAGAACGATTCACTGAATAGTGATCTTAATCTCCGAATGGGGTCGTAAAAACAGGGTCGCCTTCAACTCTCGTAAGACACACAAACAAATGATCGCATTCACGGTTGGAAAGAAATCATTCACAAGCTATTCAAAGTTTATTTTTTACAGTAATTTTAGGAATTTATTTTACTATCCTACAAGCTTATGAATATATTGAAGCTCCATTTACGATTGCAGATTCTTCTTATGGATCTACATTTTTTATAGCAACAGGATTCCACGGAATTCATGTATTAATTGGAACAACATTCCTATTAATTTGTTTAATCCGACATTTAAATAATCATTTTTCTAAAAACCATCATTTTGGATTTGAAGCTGCTGCTTGATATTGACATTTTGTTGATGTTGTTTGATTATTTCTTTATATTTCAATCTATTGGTGAGGAATCGGATGCTCTCGTTGTTTTCGCCATGAAGATACAGTGTGACGTCCGCTGGACTGAACACATTTTTCATGGCTCTAAAGAAGCGTTCAAGTTTTGAAACGGTTTAAGATAAACTTCACTCCATCCCGCCTCCTTACTATTTATACCACCTACATCCAACCGAAAATGGAATACAACTCTCATATTTAGGCCGGTGCCTCAAAGTCTATTTTGGGGCTAATCGATTGTGTGTAGAAGACGACGATTGACTCACTGTAGCATCGAAGCAGTGTGGGGTGCGTTACTCTGCTCCGTAACAATGGATTTTGCACTGACGAGATTAGAGATCTTGTTCCCGAAACTCGCACATTTTTACGTAATACGCGTTCATCGTCCTGAGCTCGTCCATTTACGGTCAATTGCCCGGGGAATCGTACTACGCGTTACAAAAAGAACTCGTTTTCCACAGCCGTACCTGTGGAATAAGTGGCTTGCAGACTTCTTTCCTGTCTGTTATAACGTTGCAAAGTTCAAGTCAAATGTTTACAAACACAACTCCCTCTTTCCCCCTCCTCACAACATATTGTCACAGTTCTGGCACAATGCACTGCATATGTACGGGTAATTCTACTGACTACTGGTACAAGATAAAAAAAAAAATATAAATTAAATAATAATACTGTAAGGATTTATAAAAGGTAATGTTTAGAAATTTTCTTCATATTTAAGTATCCTTAGTATATAAGCACAGGCAACACGAAAATGTTTGCACTTTTTAGTTTATAGTATTTTCAAGTACTATTCACATATGATCTTTTAAATACATATCCTTAACATATACAATAAATGTATGCTCCAAAATAAATATCGCGTATCATTTCAATTTACCTGCGGACTTAGTTTTCTATGTATATATTTTTTTTATCCATAAATATTATTTTCATATCCTAACTCAATTAACTTAAAAAATGAAGTATGTATGTATTTGTAAATGTATTCTACAAAAGTCGCCAAAAACTGGCCTTAAGTCAACAAATGATCAAACCACTATTTTCAGCCCTCAAAATCGTCAAAATGATGATAAATCGTCAAATATGGCAATCGTGCTCACAGACCGTATACCTGAGCAAGGGAAGGTATGCGTGTATATATCGTTGAGCTGAATTCAAAAATAATTAATTTTTGTAGATAAATGTTTAAGGGCCATTATAACAACCTAACGGTAAAGTTCCCGATTTTCAGCAGAAACCATGGCAGCTTCAAATGCTTAAAGTTAACTTTGAAATTTACGATGAGGATTAACCTGCTGTTAAGTTATAAGACATATACAATAAATGTATACTCCAAAATAAATACCGCGTATCATTTCAATTTACCTGCGGATTTATTTTTCTATATTTCTTTTTTTATCCATTATATTTTTTATATCCTACATCAATTAACTTAAAAAATTAAGTTTGTATGTATTTGTAAATGTAATCTACAAAAGTGTTCTTGTTTTTCCTTAAATCGTCAAATGGTCAAAGCACTATATTCAGCCCTCAAAATCGTCAAAATGATGATAAATCGTCAAATATGGCAACCGTGCTCACAGACCGTATACCTGAGTAAGGGAAGGTATGCGTGTATATACCGTTGAACTAAATTCAAAAATAATTAATTTTTGTAGATAAATGTTTAAGGGTCATTATTACAACCTAACAATAAAGTTTCCGATTTTCAGCAGAAAATATGGCAGCTTCAAATGCTTAAAGTTAACTTTGAAATTTACCATGAGGATAAACCTGCTGTTAAGTTATCAGTAGTTTTTCAGGTTAATAATAACTTGTAATTACCAAAAACAAAATTATCTGTAAGATAAAATCATAATGTTAACTATTCGTCAGTTGTAATAATGGCCCTAAGAGTTCAATGCTAGAAATAGTTTTAAATATAATTACGTTTACATTGTAAGCTATCGTCAGTTAACTTTCCCTCAAACGCAAAAAGCTCATTTAACTCCGTGCAATATATCCTTAATATTCGGTTTTATTCAAATATACCCACATTCCAATTCAGAAACATTTACATACATATTTATTTGTTTATCTATAGTTTTTATACGAGTATGTATGTAAATAAGTTTCATGCAGATGAGTGTGACAATGTTTGAAGATTTATTACGCATGATTGACATTTTTATTGTATACAAAACATGTTTTAATAGGCTTTTCGAAAAAAAAAGCGAACGAATAGAAAAATTCTAAAATATATATAAATATCAACAAGCCCATTCAGACAGGCTCATGCATGAATGTTTTTACTCTTAAATCAAATATTTATGTGTAGAAAGTTTTTAATGTGAATACAATACGAATGCAATATTATTTTCAAATTTGTATGCATGATGGATTCTCGTATTTGTTTCCACTCACTTTCGGGCTCATCAAATATACAACAAATCCATTTCCATGCGAAATCATGTTTTTTTTTTTATTGTTGCTGTTATTGTATTTTCCCTTTTTCTTTTATAAACATAAATTGTTGTATGACCATAGGAAAATAAAAATGATTTACTAGGAATACAAAAAAAAAAATAATAATAAATGAAGAAGTATTTGAAAATGCGTCAATAAAAAAAATGTCTGCAAATACATAAAATGTCCTGCATGTAATTACGAAATAGTTTTTTTCTTCAAATGATATTCTCAAAAATCAATTTATATTAATGTCAATTTAAAAATGTATTTGGCTACATGATATTGTGAGTGTATTTTGAAAAAACAATCGCTACTTAGATATTCAGCCATGTCGCAGAGCTCAATTCCGTTCTTAGTTCTTCAAAAAACGCAAAACTAAAAAATCATTTCTAATATCAAGAAATCATTTTTAATATCAAGAGTCAAACCAGTACGTTGCGATTTGTTTTTTATCTGGGACCAATACACAGGTGATGACCACTACATATGCAGTGCATTGAGGAAAGAGGGAGTAGTGTTTGTGGAACAATAACAACACGAAATATCAAAACAACCTTTATTACAGCATTTAAAATGTTAGAGTTAAATAACTGTTATGCACACACACTGTTATGACTTTTGAACATTGGACATTATTACGGACAAGCAAAGGAGTGATCTCCAACAATTCTTTTTCGCCCATCTTCTACCACCTTCGTATAAAGGACCAAAGTCTGTTTTCAAATTTCAAAAGTCCTTTTTTGAAAAATGGATGTTATTTGTAGAAAAACACACTATTATGACTTTTGATCAATGAACATTGTTACGGACAACCTAAGGAGTGAACTCCAACAATTTTTTTTCGACCATCTTCTACCACTTTCGTAAAAGAGACCAAAGACCCTTTTTAAATCTCAAGAGCCCATTTTTTGAAAAATCGCTGTAATTTGTAGAAAAACTCATTGTTATTACTTTTGACCATTGGACATTGTTACGGACAAGCTAAGGAGTGATCTCCAATAAAACATTTTTTTTAGCCTAGGGACTAATGTCCACTTCGCGAAATGGACTCACATCCATTTTCAAATTTAAAAACTCCTTTTGCTGAAACATGGCTGTTAATTCTAGAAGAACTCGGACATTGCTACGGACGGGCTAAAGAGTGATCTCCAAAAAGTTTTTTTTTGGCAATTTTAGAAAAATCTTTGCTGCCCCAAGTTTCATGCCTAAAACGTCCTAAAAAAACTGCTTGGCATGAGCCGAACGATATGCCAACATCATCCGCTCTGGGCCGGTGCCTCAAAGTCTATTTTGGGGTTACTCGACCGTGTGCAGGAGAGGGCGAAGAAGCTTATCGGTGACAGTAGGGTATCCAACTCTATTGACTCACTGGAGCATCGACGCAGTGTGGGGTGCGTTACTCTGTTCTATCGTTACTACAATGGATTTTGCTCTGACGAGATTAGGGATCTTGTTCCCGAAACTCGCACATTTTTACGTAGCACGCGCTCATCGTCTAGAGCTCATCCATTTGTGGTCGATTGCCCGGGGAATCGCACTACGCATTACAGAGAGAATTCGTTTTTCAGCCGTACGCTTCGTCTATGGAATAAGTTGCCTGCAGACGTGTTTCCTGTCTGTTATAACGTTGGAAAGTTCAGGGGTCATCCCCTGAGTACTGGTCCAAGCTAAAAATAAAAAAAAAAAATAAAAAAAAAAAAAAAATAAAAAAAAAAAAAAAAAAAAACCTCTCTGATAGTGATTCGACGATTATCCAAAATCATTTTCTTTACTGCTTCAATGTTTTCATCGGTTGTTATCGTGCTCGGGCGATCAGGACAAGCATCGTCATTGACATCTTCTCGGCCTTCCTTAAACCGGTTATACCATAACTGAACTTGTGTTCTGCTCGTAGTAGACTCGCCAAACGCCCCAGTCAACATTTCAAATGTATTTGCGCATTTAATTTAATTTTTTTGCACAAAACTTAAGACAGTTTCTTTGATTCATTTTTTCGATTAGTAAAACTTCGAAGAGCACACCAAAACGCGACTAACCTTTTTATCTGTCAAAAACAATTTGACAATCCAAAATGGCTGATTTTGCCAACATAAATAAGATTGTTGCATCTAAGATTTGGGAAATCGTTGGTAAGTGGTGTATAACACAGGAAATAAATAAGACTACCCGCAGGGATATAAGCAGGGTTGCCAGAATTTAAAGAGGTAAAATCTGCAAAACTCAAGAACTTATCATGAAAAAATCTGCAAAATCTGCACTTTGTTTTCCAAATCTTAAAGAAATCTTCAAACTCTTATTAATATGCCTTTTTTTATAAATGATTTTAAAAATATTAACAACATATTGAAAGAAATTGTGCATTTCATGATATTAAAATGCAAATAAATTTAATAAGGAAACAAGCATATGTATATGCAAGTTGTTAAAATTATTTAATGCCGATTAGGATTTCTGTGTCGTTAAAATTTACCTAGATGAAGTTTCTCTCCACATTTGCTGGCAGTAAAATCATTATAGCTGGTTTTATTTAAGATACAGCTCTGGGCTGGAGAACAGTTCTCGCGCTATCGTAATTATTTCTTAAGTTCGGTCAGGCTTGTCGTTGTTGTTTGCCCTTCGAGAGTTTTGCATCTTGCTCTCACTGGTTAGCTGTTAGCCTCAACTAATTGTATTAGTTTACAGTTTTTCTGAGGTACTCCTTTGTTAACTACGCGGCAACTTCTTATGTGAAGGCATAATTCGTTATAGTTATATCACAGCGACGCTGCAAATTACTGTTAGTACTATCGTGGGCATAAGATCCTCGCTACTCCGCCCATGCTGTGCATTCTATACTTTAAAAATTTTATTTATTTATATTTTATATAGAGCACATTTTCAGGATGGTTTAAAGCCATGTCTAAACGGCTTTTCTGGTTGTACTGAAAAATTGTCACAATGAAATACATTTTTCATGTTTTTTTCCTAATTTCCTTTTGACTCATTTGTCATGTTTTTAAAATTGTTTTATTTTCATTTGACTGATGCCGGTATTAGATAAAGGATGAAAAGAGGAAAACGAATTTTTAATCAACAATTAAAAAAAAAATATAATTAAATTCGTCGTAAAAATGTAAAATGATTTTGGTAGGAACTTTAAAAGAGTATTTAAAAAAGAATTTAAATTATCGTATAAATAAGCTCATATTACTTTCCAGAAACTTGCCAAAGCTGCGTTAACAAAGTAACTTCTTGAACTTCGAGTCCAAAAAAAAAAATAAATTTTTTTCGAAATTTGGCTTAATTTTCTTACATAACATTCAAAAACATGTGCAGATGTTTTTCCATTTTGTCTATTTTATAACATGAACGATTGATATTTTCGTTCTAACATAAAGTAAGCAAATTATAGTAGAAATTTAAGTGAAAAAGTACAAAAAGTTACTTTATTATTTAACATTATAAAAATCTGCGTTTTTAGGACAAAAATCTTCAAATCTTCATTTTGTGTTTTTAGAGAGGAAAAATCTGCAAAATGAAGATAAATCTGCATTTCTGGCAACAGTGGATATTAAATATTTTTGATTTTCTATTATTAATGTGAACCCTAAACATTCAATTTGCTAGGTAGCTCTTAATTATTCTAATTGTAGAAGTATCTAAGTCTATAATAAAGAACTTGTGCATCATGTCGAACAGAATCAGAAGCCGGTTTGATGTCTAATAAAACCATTGCAGTGGAATTCCCATTAGAAAAATTATTTAATACTATGTTTTTTATTCGGCTTAAAGATTGCATACACGCAAAGAAAAAGCAGTTTAACACATGGTGACAGCAACAATAGTATAGATTCTATAACGTTATGTATTATTGCTAGAAACAGTTTATTATGGATTTAATTTTAGTTTATTCCCCCTTAAATATGTTCTTGTTTGCATTTCCGCAATTCTATTGTTACCATCTATCAATCTCAAGGCATGATTGCATTTAATAATAGCATTTATGAAATTTTTTCAAAACAGCAGTAGTTTTCAGCACGTCCAATATCAAAGAATTTATTTTGGCAATATGTATGATGAACTAGTTCACATGCAACAAATGTAAGTTTACAAATTAAATGTACTATTGCCATCATTAACAACATTTTTGTTCTAGTCCTTAACATTTATAGTCAGTTCGTCGATGTCGAAAGGATATGTTCATTCGCATTCTAGGCGAATGAACATATCCTTTCCTTTGGGGTTTTTCTAACTTTATTCTATGCGAAAGATGTGTCAAAATTCTATTAAAATATATGAGCACATGAAAACGAATAATAGTGACATAGACAAACCCAAATTGATTCGAATGTGAGTGATTAGCTTTTTTTCGCATACATTTTCATGCGATATCGGCGAACAGGCTGTTAATTTTAAATTAAAATATTAAAAACAAAACTCTGTTTTTTTAATTTAAAATTTTTATAAAATTATTATAGTAAAAAACATTATGAACAGCGACAAAAAGTTGAACGGCTTTCTATTCATTATTTTTTGTGTATAAAATATACCTACTGCCAACACCAGACCATATTGAAAGTAATGAATACATTTCCTTAATATAAAAAAAATAAATGAATCGAATACATAAAACTTCATCGATATTCAACAGATTTTCCAAATTGATAAATTTGCAGACATTTGTTAAAATACTCTTATGGTACTTTATGTCCCACATCCAAACATACTCACAAGAATGCGAATGATTCTTTTTTTTTTTTTTTGTTGATGATGTTTTGTTTGATTTTTATCTATCTTGTTGTCCTAATCCGCCTTCAACACAACCAACACTCGCACACATTATGACAAGAAAACACATCATATATAATATAAATTTTTATGGCAAAGCACGCTTTTCAAACTCACACCCTCGTAAACAGTAGTGTTTTCATAAACAGTATTTTATCGTGCATATCATTTTAATATTTACAATAAAATAATACCAACACATACTCAAACGCTTTGACTGCACACACACACACACACACATACGTATTATACGATTTTTAATAGCAGAGAGTTTTTAACTAAAGATACCATCAACAAGAATAGTATTATAAAGAAAAAAAAAAACTAAAGCCAATTGAAAATCGTTTTGTAGATAAAATCATTCAAACGTACGTTCGTTTATTCATTCCTTTTTTATTGTAGTCCCATTCTCAGTTTCATACACAGATTTTATTTATTATTACAAGTAAATGATAAATTTTTACAACAGCAGTGGGTTTGGAAGTCAGTCGGCATGTGAGTTAGTTAGGAAGGGTAAGTAAAGCTTGGTAGTACAGTGGGAGACAAAAAGAAATTAAAAAATTGTTACTCTCTAATATACATATCTTCCTTTAAGAGAATTTAAAAATAAAACCATCTGAGTATTGTAAAAAAAAACACAAAAGAATTTTTATAAAAACAAAACGTCAATCCAACTTTTTTCTGAAAAAATATTTTTCCAATAAATATTTTTGCTCATTTAACACAAATTTGCTTTCAATACAAACTTTTATCAGTTTTTCTGAATCTCTGTAAAATTTCTATAGTTTCTAAATTTATGTATAGCATACCTTACCATGCACATATGTTGAAAGCAAAAGCTGATCTTGTAAAAATTTTTACGATTATTACGAGAAAGGCCCCTGGAAAAGACGTAATAAAACCGTTTATGCAGCATTCACTTTTTAGGCTTGCTACCAAAATTTTTATTGGTATTTGTTAAATGGATATATTCCAAAGCGTTGTAAAAAGGCATTAGCAATTTTCCCGATTTCCAAAGACAGGTAAAGCCAAATAAAATCCGAAAGCTATCGTTCTTTTAGCATCCTGAGGGTTCTCGACAAGGTATTAGAAGTAGTATTAAGCAGATTGCGAGATATAGCATTTTAAACATTGAACAATTTAGGTTTATAAAAGACCATTCAATCATACATCAAGTCAAGAGAGCTGTAAACATAATTCACAAAAACAAGAGCAACAAGAGCACAGGAATAATTCTGTTAAATATCGAAAAAGCTTTTGAGTCTATTTAGCATCATGAAGCGAATAACTAAGAGGACGCCGAAAAGTTGACAAAATAAATATCCACTGCGCATCACGGGATTACAATACTTACTGATGTAAGCAACATAACGGGCCTGCGCAAAACGCAAGCTATTATTTTTGATTCATGATTTAGCATCATGGGTTAATCTTTAAACTTAACAAACTGTGACAAAGGAATGTTTATTTCAATGCTCTGTGATAGCTAATCAGTCCTATAAGCCCTGAGCAATGGTATTTTCGCAGGTTAGTTCTGGAGTGTCACAACAGACTAAATGAACTGGCAAGCCAGAACCAGGTTACTCTGATCTGGGTAATAGGAGATGACGGGCATTATGGTAATCAGATGGTAGACATCTATGCCAAAGAAGGAGCAAAGGGAAGTTTTATTGACCCCACTCTAACATTTGGCTTCAACAAAACTTTATAGCCCCACAATTGTTGGGATAAAAAGTTGAATGTTTAAGAATATCTTTAAAAAATAACCAAAGTTTACTGAGGATTAAGGTAGCTCCTATGAAATATCGATATATAGACAGCTGAGAAATGTAGAAAATAATGTGTTTATAATTTTTTTATTTAAATTCTTTTTTTTTTTTTTTAATTCCATTATTGAATATGAACAAAGTTTTCTTTACGTAAAGCTCACTTCCTGTTTTAAACTTCACTTTACTCGCATAACTTATTCTGATTATTTACTTAAAATTTGTATTTGATTATTCCTCTTATTGCTCAGCGTTTATAAAATAAATACTCAGATTAGACTATAAAAATGAACAGATGTGTTTAAATTGTGTCATTTTAATGCAAACAGCTTAAGTGGCAAGCAAAAGTAAACCAAATAAAGAAATTAATATATAAGTATATATGTTCATTAAGCATATGCTTTTGTTTGCATATGTGACTTTCCCTCAATTACAACACACACACACATACACACACACATGTGCAAAAGCGTAAAAATATTAGCATAGTAAGAAACCGCATTTGTCGAAGAAATTTTAAAAATAAATAAGAAGAAAGCTCACAAGTAGTTAATTCATTTGTAATAATTTCTAAAGATAATAAATGTATGGAAATCGCTCCTTTATTGCAACATAGTCATATCGCAAAAAAGCTCATTTCGAGAAAAACGTATTTGAAATTTTTAGTTTCCATACAAATCTTAGCAAACTTTTTGTGAAAATATCTCCTAAAGGAAACAGTTTAAAAACAATTTGAAAAAATTTTTGGCACAATATAAATGGTAATATTGTTAACAATTCTGCATTGTTAACTCGAAAAGCTAATTTTTTGAGATATGACTATGTTGCAATAAAGGAGCAAAATATTTTATATAAAATGTACATAAAAGCATTAAAATACTTGTACTCAAACATTTTTATACTATTTTAATTGGCGCTTTATCTGAATTGTACACAGAAAGAAAAAGCTTACACTAAACTGAAGTACTTTTTACATGATTTTTAAACGAGTCGTACTCAAAAATTTAAGTACGAACAACACTCGATTGCACTTAAAAACGCATAAGCGGGACTGTTCACGAAAACCAATTCTGCGATGTCTCAAAGTAAATCCAAAATTCTTGAACCAAGATCAGAATTTTTAAACAGAGTAAAAAACCAAAGCAAAACTACAAATACATACATATGAATGTATTGCTGAGAGATAGCAATAAAAGGTTCTGTGAGAAAAAAAATGCTGTCTTCTGCGGATGAGAGATATTAAAAAATAAGCTGACCTATTGCCGCCGACCTGAATGCTATTTATACGTCTTTATAATTTTCTACAATCGTCATGATCTTTCTGGTGATTCATATTTCTAGACTCAAATGTACCAATGTAATTCTTGCAGTGCATATACAGATTCACACAATAAGAAACAAAATACCAAGAATGCAAGACCAACAACAGCATCATTTGTAGTTGGCTTACTGGCAATTTTGTTTGTTTGTTTGTGTATTATGTTTTTAATTTTATATTGTTTGTGTGAATGTGTTGTACATTTATAACAAGCAGATCAACATCTGCAGACTAGGTTCGTAATTAAAAAACCATACAATCGTTACTGCAAGCAATAAGTATCTAGAAAAAAGTTTGGTTTATCGCATCATTAAATAGTTAAAAAATTGCGCTCTAGGCCATCAAACTCATTTAAAAGCAAAAACACAGTGTGACTTTCAATTGTGTTTTCGTAAACAAACAGTTAAAATGTTTTTTCTAGATTCGGTGAATTTTTGAAATGTTTGAGATTTTTCTAGAATTATGACAAATAAAAGAGGAAGATTACCACAATTAAAATTTAGGACAAACAATTTTTAAAAAATTATTAAATTTATTAATAATTTATTAATTTATCAATTACCAAAGTAGTAACCAATTCCCGCTTCACCTTAAATATTTTTTTTGTTTTGTTCATTCATTTATTTATTGAATCTTCAAAATATGAACTAACAATAAGTATTCAAATCTTAATACTAAATATAAAAGCTATTTAATTCCCGCCACTGCTAGACAAAAAAGTTTTATTTTGCGCGAATAATATCGGTAGAATCACCTAGTTAACGTTCTGATGGTGGCAAGGGTATCCCTTCTTTTCAACCGAGAGTGACCGCCAAAATTAAGTATGTTACGTTCAAGTGGATTTGGGCGAAGTTTTCTGATATACCTTGTCGCATACTTAGAAAACTAGTCTTTTACCAGCGGAACACTCAGATCCTTGTGCACTCGTGAGTTTCTTACGTACCATGGAGCTGCAGTAATCGTACGAAGAATTTGAATTTTTTCAATATTAGATGTTGAGGCGGTTCCCCATAATTGAACTCCGTAGCACCATATAGGCTTTAAAATTGCGTTATATAACAAAAATTTGCAATCCAACTTCAATGTCGAATCTCTGCCCATAAGCCAATTTAGTTGCGCTGCTTTTAATTTCAACTGAGTGACTTTCGCATCAATGTGAGGCTTCCACGTTAGCCCACGGTCGAAGTAAATACCAAGGTATTCAACTTGATTATGCTACGGAATAGGTGTATTGTTACACCTTAAATATGAACTTCACTACGTACAGTGCACGCTTTTATTATGATTTAAGACAAACTTGACTTAAAACTCTCTTTAAAAGAGAAAATTTTGTTTAAAAAAATTTTAATTTTTCTTTACACAGAAAAAAATATTTTTCGTGTTCAATAACGAATCTGAATCAATTAATAAATTGTTTGAATGCGGACCTGTAAAGGGACTCGTGGATTCAAACAAAAGTTTAGTAACAATAATTATTGATCGAACACAACAATTTCTTTCAACAACAATAAAGCACGATATCCAAGTTTATTTTTTGATATTTATGTATATGCATACAAATTACTTTTTCAGACAAAAATTTTGTTGATTTTATTTTTACTATAATTTTTTCTGTGTAGAGAATATACTATGAGAAGCAAAAGTGATTCAACACCTGTGGTGTGTCTTGTTTTTTAATACAATGAAATATAAATTATACATATCGACTTGACTTACAATAACAAAAATGAATAAATCTTTATTTATAGCGTTATAATAGGAAAAATAGCTGAAATTAAATATAATGTCTTTTTTTGTACTTTACAACAAGGGGTCAATAATATATGATCAAAAGTGAGTGTACGTCAATGTATAAACAAAATGTATGTGCAGTCTTATGTCTCGAACACCTGACATTAAATTCATATTTATGAAAAGAGCGTCGTATTGTGCTATTAACTGCTTTATCAGACTCTATAGTGATATCCTTGGCAATTTGTACCACATTAGAATGTGTTTTTTTTTTAACTATGGCAGCAATCCTTCTTTTTTCTCCTTCAGTTAACAGCTTTCGACCTTCTCTTCGCTTAAAATTGTCTATTTTCTTAAAGCTTTTTAATTTTTCCACAATACTTTTTAAGAGGTGTAGTGTCTTCATAAAATTTTACTAATTTTTCGAAATTATTTACCTTTTTCTCTTAGCTCTATTATAGTTTTTCTTGTTTCTATTGAAATTTCCATTTTCATTTTTATTCACGGCTTTTATAAAACTTTACAGGCACTTCCACAACGTATATTGATTATCAATTAACTAAAACAATTAGTTTTTGTCTTTTTCAATAAAAATCATCATAAAAATTGCTGTAAATCTACCGGTCTTAGCGAAAAAATTAAGTGAAGAGGAAACTGTTTACTCACTTTGGAACTGTAATTTTTGACAGTTTTAGTTAAAAGGTATTATAAAAAATTGTGAAACTCGTTAAGTAAGTTATAGTTACTAAGACTATTCTAGTGCTAATACTAGCAATGTAATATAACGAAATATAAAATTATCATTGATGTTGACTCACTTTTGACGCTGATAGTATGTATATAATATACAACAGCAGATGACTTGGTGCATTGTTTACATTATTACTCCGAGTCCTTATTGTGCTTTGTAAAATGAAATGTAAAAATTTTATAACTTAAATAAGATTAAACCCAAATTGACGTACAAAAAATTTGTCCTTTCATCTGCACAAAAACATGAACATGATTCGAAGCCACCGAAATTTAAATAACGCCCCCAATATAAAAAAAATCATATCGTGCACCGACTAAGGATTTTTTTGCACAAAACCTTTTAAAAACAGTTGATAATGCTGGTTCGAATCATGATTATTTTACTCGCGCCCGCCTTTATCATCAAATGAGTATAAAATATGAAGTGCTACCTTGTCCGTCGTACAACAGTAAAACAAAAGTTACCACATCTATTACTCTAAAATAAACATTTGATAAAAGTTTAGTAGCATAAAACGTTTAGAAATACACATAAACATGTTATAATGTAGTGCAGGCCAAGACGTCCCTGTCTGCATTTTAGTACACAATGAATTCACACACAATTGCTTTTCTTCTGTTGTTTAAGAGGAAGTGTGCGAAATATAGTTAGGCAATGGGGGTAGGGGGGAGGGGGTTTCCTGCAGACAGATGTAAACATTCCACGCAATAATGTTTTGGTATGCAACTTTGCCGCTACTTTTACTAATTTATGTTATTTTCTCTTCCAACACGCTCTTGCCTTTTGTTTGCTGGGCCTTTTTGCTTTTTTTGTTCTTAGAAGCCACAATATTGAGAAAATTAACAACAAAAAAACTTAAAAAAAAAATTGGCAGGAGCTTTTTAATGTAAAGAAAACAGTTATAAATATTTCAGTAACTACATTTGCATGAACATTCGTTTACACTGGTAAAACATTATTAAGGCATGCAATACATTTCCGCAAAAAAATAAAAATAAAAAGAAAAAAATAGAAAATACAGATACTTATAAAGAGGGCTGACGGAGAAGTCCTTGAAGGCATAAATATTTTCTCTTATACAAGTAGTTATTTAGAGTCTAACAGAAAACTGGTTTATATTTACAACAATCACAAAGCCACAAAAAGCCTTCTGCAAATCCATTGACAAGACCCATTAAGGGTCCTGTTTGTTGGCCTTTATATTAAATACAGCAATGACATGCCAATTTCCCTTTTTCATTTCCACTTAACGAGTATTCAGTAATTTCTTGTGAACAAATATAACTAACACGGCCATTGTCTCCCTTTTAAACAAGTATTACTTTTATGATTCACTATCTGTAATTAAGAATTAAAAAACCCTTTCAGTGACTTTCTACGCTATTGTTTTCTCCTTTTATTTTTTGTCGACTAGTAAACAAACACAAAAAAAGGAAAACAATTTATGCCGCATGTTGACGCTTTTGCAGTTAATTTGTTGTTGCTTGTGTAATAATTCTTACTTTCAGTTAAATACGTATGAAAAAAATCCTTTTCGTTTGCTGTTATTCTCATCTGTTACGTGTGGTTTTTAATATTATTTCCATTTTTTCCTTATTTTTTTGCTGCTACAAATGATATTTTTTACGATGTTCTCTGCTTTACAGCCATGTCTTTTTACAACTTGTTATTTTGTTTGTAATTTAAGTTATTTTTTTTTTAATGTCCTTACAAAAACAACAACACAGAAGCTCTAAGCCAAACACGAATGCATGCACAGGCATGTTGTAAACGAATAAAATTTATTGTGTGTTTGCTGTTTGAGAGAAAAAAAAATTTTAAATTGCAATAATAAATTTGAAACCATTTTTACTTTAAGTTTTAATTGCACATTTAAAGCAATTAGAGTATTTAACTTTAAATGATTTGTTTTTGGTTTTGCTGATATACATACATAAAAGAAATGGACAACATAAAATAACTTAATATTATTTGAGGAGATAAAAAACAGATATTAAAGTAATCTATAAATGAGATTTGTTAATTGTTATCTAATGAAAAACAAATGTTAGCAATTTTCCAATATAGAAAGAAAGGCTAAATTTAATTTTAAAAAATTACCAATAGTTTCTTTTTTAAGTTTCCTAGCTGTTTACGTGTCGACATTTCATAGGAGCCGCTCTAATCAGCAGTAAAATTGAAAACCTGTAATGAAATTTTTCAAACATTTAACTATAAATTATGAAACAGAATACGTCCGCAGCTTCAAGCAAAAACGACTCTGAAAAACAGGCACATCATCAAAACGACGGCTTCAACTTCACAAACTATCATTTAGTGCCAATTTCACGATAGCGAAGCTGTTCGTTCGTTCGCACAATTATATTTAAAACAAAAACCACATTCAAAATTTTGTCATTGTTTTAAATGTAATTATGCGAACGAACGAACAGCTTCGTTATCGTGAAATTGGACGTTAAAGTTCGTTTTTGTTAGGTAAAAAAAAGCTTTTCTATTATTTTCACTTTTCGTCGCGCTAAAGCTTTTGTTTTGTTTACAAAATGTATGAAATTTACTAAAAGTGTGGCAATATTTTTGAAAGCTTTTCTGCTTCAAAGTGAGAGAAATAGATTTTTTTTCTTTTCTTTTTTTTTTTAATAGGACCAGTACTCAGGGGATGACCCCTACATATGCAGTGCATTGTACCAGAACTAGGAAAATAGGTTGTGAGGAGGAGGAAAGAGGTAGTAGTGTTTGTGAACATTTGACTTGAACCTTCCGACGTTATAACAGATAGGAAACACGTCTGCAGGCAACTTGTTCCACAGACGAAGCGTACGGCTGAAAAACGAATTCTTGCTGTAATGTGTAGTACGATTCTCCGGGCAATCAAACACAAATGGATGAGCTCTGAACGATGAACGTGAACTACGTAAAAATGTGGAAGTTTCGGGAACAAGATCCCTAATCTCGTCAGAGCAAAATCCATTGTAGTAACGATAGAACAGAGTAACGCACCGCACACTGCGTCGGTGCTCCAGTGAATCAATAGAGTTGGACACCCTACCGCCACCGATAAGCTTCTTCGCCCTCTCCTGTACACGGTCGATTAACCCCAAAATAGACTTTAAGGCACCAGCCCAAACATGAGAGTTGTATTCCATTTCGGTCGGATTCTATTTTACGACCGCATTCTCCGGCGTTATTTCATGCCAAATTGTATGGTTATACCCTAGTTCTGTTTCATCATTAAAGCAAATATGGAAAATGAAAATAAATAAAATATTACATATTAAAAAATATATTGTGAAGAATTTTTGTCATTTCTAACCCAGTGTGCAGCTGTTGATCTGCTTATTATAAATGTACAACACATTCATACAAACAAGATAAAACTAAAAACATAATGCACAAACAAACAAACATACATGATTTAAAGTACGTAAAATTCCAAGCAAATCAACTAGAAATGATGTTATTGTTTTTCTTGTATTCTTGGTATTCGCTTTATTGTTGTTTGTTGTTGTGACTGGCTTATTGTTCGCAAGCATGTGTATGAATGTGTATATGCGAAATAAATACATTTGTACATTATGAACAACTAGAAAATTCATGTCGTTTGTAGAAACTGATAAAGACGTACAAGTAGCAGGCAGGTTGACAGCAACTAGTCAGTTTATTTTTAAGCTTTGTGCAAGACTGTCGTAAGTCAAAGTAAGCAAGTCTAGTGTTTTGGTACACAGTGGTATCAAGTTGTGAATTATATAAGTACTGTATAACGAACAAGTGTGAGTGGCATTATTTCATTTACAATTGAAGAATCCGCAAAAGCGTTTCTAGAGGCAAAAAACGTAACAATATGTACATATCGCTCCTTTATTGCAACATAGTCATAATTAAAAAAAAGATTGCTTCGAGAAAAACACATTTCAAATTTTTAGCTTCCATACAAATCTTAGAAAAAATTTTTAGAAAATATCTCCTAAAGGAAACAGTTTAAAAGTAATTTGAATATATTTTGAACACAATATAAAAAGTAGTACTGTTAACAATTCTGCATTGTTAAGTCGAAAAGTTAATGTTTAGAGATATGACTATGTTGCAATAAAGGAGCGATATGTTCTAACAATACCCTTTAAACAAGCATTTTCTTCTGCACACGTTCCTGTCTGTATTTTTTTTATTGGTATCAATGGTAGTAGCTATTAAAATAAATAAACTCAGCTGTTAAAAATTTAAGATAAATAAATATTTTATTTACGTATGTTTAGTAGAAAAGCTGAATTTTTAAATTTCTCGAGCTAAGTTTTTTCTATGTTGGCACACTTGTCACGAACATGTCGGTCTAATACAATTATTAGAAAATTGTTTTAGAAAATATATCCTAAAGGAAACAGTTTAAAAGTAGTTGGAATAAATTTTTGGCACAATATAAAAGGTAGCACTGTTATCAATTCTGCATTGTTAACTCAAAAAGCTCACTTTTTGAGATATGACTATGTTGCAGTAAAGGATCGATGTGTTCTAAGTTGAGTTTGTTTGGCTGAGACTTTTAACAGTTAGAGACGTGTTAAATGTTCGGCGGTTTTCTGCCGTGGAAAAGAAATTTTTGCTCATCGTTGACATCGTAGTTTTTTGGGCCGTATTCACCGGATTTAGACGCTTTGTGACTTTATACTCTTGCCAAAATTGACTAGTTTTAATAGCATGTTCGCGACAGATTCTTAAAAATTTAACAATCTCCAATAATCACAAAGGGAACGATTAGGCTATTTCGGGGTATTCAGCGACCTGCCTATTTAACCTAACCTAACTACCTCCAATCTGTTTAGAGGCCTTGTATCTTGCTTGATATAGGGACTGATGTTGTATTTTAGATAGTTTACAGTTTGATACCAATTGAATGTGTGTGAAAGATTATTGAATTTTTAGGAAAAAGTCCTTTCTCAAATGTTTTAAAATGTCATTTTGGTTTTGATTGTCTGTACAAAAGAGGGGCAAACCCATTTCCACTAACAATACAATAACTGGGGATCCAAATTGGAATGAAATTGCTTCTTTATGGATTAAGGTGTTTCTTATATAGTTTGCGTACGGGTTGTAAAGAATCTGAGCAAATAGCATTCTGGAATGCTATGTTTCCTTTAAACGTGTACAATTTTTCGATTATCGCATAAAATTATTGGATTAATATTATTCGATTAATATTAAGCTATTAATACTATATTATAACTAATCGATTAAACTTCTTTAATTATGAACAAAATATTTAAAAAAAAATCATTTATTTAGCGCAACTTTGATTTATTTTGCTTGCAATATACACGTTTTGTATTTAAATTGGAGTACACGTTCTTACCGCTGACAACAACTCCCTTTATTCACTTAAATACTTCAAAATTATCTTCAAACGAACTTTTACGAAAGTGTTTTTCATTATGTTCATTATTTTTAAATGAGTTGTTGAACAGCTTTATATTGTTTCAATGTCAAAAGCGAAGGCGTACAGAGAATTTTCATTAAAGACTTATTATTTTTCTCCCCACAACCTTTTTACATGTTTAAGTGTATTTTTTTAACAAAAATCAATTTATCTTTTAATTTCAGAAATTAATTGTTTTCAAAGATTTGCCGAACAGCCAAAATACACAGAAGTGAATCCGGGTCAGGACGCATTATTAACATGCAAAGTAATCGATAAACGTGGCACATGTTCCTGGCAAAAGGATAATAAGGTAAGAGGAGTTTAAGCGGATTTTCATTGCAATTTAATTTTAAATAGCAACAAGACAATGAAGTATTGTTATATTTAATGATTTTCCATGAATTTAAAACAATAACTCACATTTAACACACTTTTTCCACACAGCCCGGTTTGTGTTTAAGTATTGAAATTTGCAATAAGCAAAAGTATGTCGTCTTTATATCAATCATGCCTCCTTATTTTTCCAGGAAAATTTAACAAAAAAGTTTAAAATGCAAATAACAAATAAGTAAAATGTAGGTTAACTTTTAAGTTTCTAGGCTTTGTTGTTGTTGTTTATGCATTTTATGCGCTTCTCCCTCTTTTTCTTGTTGTTGTTGTTGATGTCTTTATTTCAGGTCAATTATTTTCCTGGAAATTTTCATTGGCAAATAAATATGACAGTTTATTTTAAGTAGACGGAGACATACGTCCTTCTACTTTGCAGTTCAAAAAGGACTTATTTCTGCTTTCAAAAAAAAGTTGAAAAAATTTACAACAAAAAAACTTTTGTTTATTTGTAAAAGCTCCAGCAAAAACATTTAACTTTTGCAACAGCAAAAGTTCTGCTTTAGTAATTTCTTTGATAATAACTAAAAAACTTTATTGAAATAGAAAGTCCTTTAATTTATATTCTATAGGGATGATTTTTAATGAAGGCTAGTATGCAATTCCAGTTATATTTTTGTTTAGCTAAATGTACATTTTTTTATGTGGAACATAATATGTATTTTACAAAATTTTTGTAGTTCCTTTGACATATAATGTTTTCTCTTTGCTCTAAATTTCACTTTAATCTATTTTATTAGTATTCTTGATGTCTTTTATTTTTACAGCAAAATTGTGCATAATCAAAAATTTGAGACACTCTGATAGACATAAACTAAAATTATTTTTATTTTCAATATTATTTCGAATAATATTGATTACAAGAAAGAAACCGAATTTGAGATTTATGAATGCCAATAAATTCGTTGCACATATAACGGGCGACCCACTAACAAATTTTTAGGAATTTGTATTATTTCTAACCCATTGTGCAGCCGTTGATTATTATATATGTATACGTACATCCACACAAACAGCATAAGGCAAAGTTTTAGTGTACTCATATCAGGTTTTCTTGATAAATTTTACTTCAATTTTGAACTTGCATTTACGTTCACACACAAAAGCTTTGTGTCGTCAAGTTTCAGCTTTTTTTGCCGTAAAGTTTTCATATTTTAAACTTGAAAAGAAAAAACCCAAATCAATTTTATTTCGCCTAGAGTGCGAATGAACTTATCCTTTCGACATCGGCGAACTGGCTGTTAAGCTATAATACTTTATAAAATATATACTAAAAGTTCAAGCTTATGATTTTATATTAGATACTTTCTATTGATCCACAAAAAGAATGCACAAAAGTGATGTCAGGCGATCCAAAACATGAAAGTTAGATTAGTTTAAATGGTACTGACTACCAGCTATTTACAAACCCCAACATACTTAGCCTTATTTTGGCAGAGCTGTGTTGCCGGTGAGATATATGTAACTTAGCGCCTATTAACCATGCATTAGCTCAGATCCGAATCAACTCCAGAAACGGGTAAAAAAATTCAAGCCGCTTGCTTGCTTGTCAACTCGTGTGCAGTATTGTTTTATCTAAATAAAAGCTTAAAGAGAAAAAACAGCTGGACAATGACAAAGAAAGAGTTCAACATTATTTTCGTCTTCTATTTCCCTTCGACTTCTGCAAAAGTTTTGCCTTCTACGCGTGTATCCTCATGTGACAGTGCTTTATCAGAACAACTACTATGATGCATAACTTTTACTGAGGTAGACTGCTAATAAACATAATATTTCTATAATCATACATGGACCATGTTAGCTTCAATATCTGACAGGTAACCTCAGCAGACCATCGCATAATCGACAATCCCTATAAATTCGTACTACACTTTAATTTCGTTCTTGACTTCTTATAATTGGTAATGCGGCACATATCTGTCCATTCTCAATAAAACCTACATTTTGGGCGAACCATGTAGCCGGCAACACGGGCTTTATTTTCCCAAAATCGGTTTTCATGGCGATGTAATGTCATTTTATCTCCAAACAGACAGAATTTCTACGTTATGAACTTTAGGTCATATATGGTTCGCACTTGACAATAATACTAGTATTTTTCATTTACTATTGTTTAAGCTTATTCTTAAAATTTCTTTTTAGTTCGAAGTGTGTAGTTCAGTTTGTTTAACTTTATTTACCATTTACCTATTTACTCTTGGAAGGCATGTACTAATTTGCTCCGTATAGCCGGGTGTATAACAAGCATCGAATATGAAAAACCGCTTCCGAACTAATTAGCGAACGTTTTTTTTTTTTTTTTGGAACTTTAAAAGTCTGCTTCGGAAATTCCCACAAGTACTCCACTTCTTCGGAATCCATACGGGGCACCCTAAAGCTAATAAACGTTAATAATTCAGATACACGTTCCACAGCAAAAACGCGCACCGAATATATGAAACTGTTTAGCCAACATTTTGCGATTTTTTTGGAAGTTCCCAAAAGCGGCTTCGTTAATCGCCAAAATTCCCCCATTTCAACGGAAGTAATATGGCAACTTCAATATTCGCACTAAAGCGGGAACACTCTATGCACAATTTTATATACCTACATATGCAATAATCACTCATGCGGCATTGGCTTCGAGAGTTGCAAATATACAAACAAGCAAGCAAACAAAGAAAAAACAAACATACAAGTGAAGCTAATATAAGTGAGTGTAAAGGAAGATCATGAGCTCAAATTGCTCATTTCAATCTACAATTTTAACGAATGAAAAAATTTCTGATTCAAAGGAAACGAAAATTTGCAAATTTTACCAAAAATTTTTTACCCAATTTTTATACCCAAAATATTTTTGACAGCAGAATGTAAATGTTTAGAGTTAATAGGTGAATTTAAATTACAGCTTCACCAGTTTTGTAATAGATTAAAGTGGGATAATTACATATGCAATAATCTGTTACAAAACGGCCGTTGGAATTCTTCGAGTTCGACTAATATAATAGGGATTATAATTTAATTTTCTATATGTTTCTGTTTGAACAAATTTTCAATTAATATTTATTTAGAATTATTTTGGAATTCTCTAACGATAACACTTTTGAATTGTTGCTATTTATTTAAGTACACTAAGCAACAAAACTTTACCACTGCATTTTACACTTTTTTATATATTTTTAAGTAATACTGCGAACTCGTACAATTGCAGCCTAATAGGCTCACATAGTTCCATCCTGGCATTTGCAAGTATCAAACTAGTACTAAAAGTATATGATATACTTTTATTATTTTTTATTATTTTGTTTTTTTTATCTTGGATCAGTACTCAGGGGATGATCCATACATATGCAGCGCATTGTACTGGAACTAGGAAAATAGGTTATGATGAGGAGGAATGAAGTAGTATTTTTTGTGGATTTTGACAGTAACAACACGAAAGACACAAAAAAAGTATATTGCAGCTTTTAAAATGTTGAAAATAAATTAGTTAAAATTGATCAGTGCCCAGTGTATGGACATTCGACACTGCCCAGATTAACAAAATTTGGTCCAACACCTTCCACACTACAAGATAATGAAATATTGTGACTTAAGCTATATTTACTACGATAATCTACTCTACATCGTTGTATAAAAAACATAGTATTGTTACCATAAAAATATATTAAATTAATTTAAATGTGCATTGATTGCACTTTATAAAGCCACAAAGATTCAAATAAGAAACTTGGCTTGAGGTAAATGTTTGTACAAGACGACGCAAAATTTTTCATACAATTTCCTTTTTGAATAATTTTTTTGCTAAATAAAAAAAAGGTTATATCGAGTGTTGGAGCTGTATAATTTTTTCCATGGATTGGAAAATATGCTATCAGTCAATTGGCTGCTGCAAATTTTGATACCCAGTTTGTGCGTTTTCCATACCATTCCGCAATATTTCTGCGATTGTCTGAGGTTTGTTGGCATAAACCCGCGACTTGAGATGTAGAAAGAAGTCTGGTATGGTTAAATTGGACAATCTGGCTGGTCATGCCAAATTTTCAAAGCGGGAGATTACGCGATTAGAAAATGCTTCCTTTACAATATCCGTAGTGGCCCCTGCTGAGTGTGCGGTTGCATCGTTTTGTTGAAACCACATGTTCGCCAAATCTTGCTCATTCAATTCCGACAGTAAAAAGTAACTTATCATAAACATTTAGCATTCACCAGTATTGACCATAGCGTCCTCAAAAAATACGACCCAATCACTATCCCAATGGAAGCATCGCACCGTACAGTAGCATTGAGTAGGTGTAATTGCCTTTCATGCACCACACTCGGATTTTCAGTGCTCCAGAAATGAAGATTCTATTTTAGTAACATAACCTTTTAATTTAAAATGTGCATCATCCCTTATGATGATTTTCAGCTCAAAATCGCCCTCTTCATTGTTGATATTGAGAATGGCTCAACATGCATAGTACAAAGCTTTATTGTTTGGTTGTTTGTATTCTGCAGCTGTCTAGTTTATGTAGAAATGATTGGCGTAGAACGCCATTTGCAAAAAACTATTACATCTTAAGATCACCCTATCTTAAGTTTACGTCACCTTATAGTATTGAGTGATGAGATCAACAAGGAGTCTTGAAATGTTGGTGTTATTTTGTGACTCACGACTGTGATAATCTTATTAGAACAACCCAAATGAGTTGACATTGTTCATCATGAAGTAAGCCGGCCCAAGTTTATCTTCCAACTTCATTACAACTGTCTGCGAAAGGCATTTATGTTGCTCTAAAATATTATAGTTCGATTCACAATCCGGTGCATTTGAGGTTGCATATTTGTGCAATTGCAAAAGTGACATTTATGTATGTACTTTGTTAGTGTAAAGTATACTCCACTATTTTGCAAATGCAAGGATGTAAGACCATTTGCACAAGATTGTGAATAGGGCTTATATGTTATAAAATTATTATATTCGAGCAAAACTGAATCCAGAATAATAATTGCAAAAGCTTCAACTGCGCATGTGTACGACCACAATACGCTTCTATTACAAACCAAAATTAATAATCCAACCCGCTTTCCCTTAACGTAATATAAATAAGAGTTTTCTTGTGCCGGAAAAATCAAATACTCTTAAAAAGCGTTTCAAATGAAAGTTTCATTAACTTTTGTTGCACAGTGTAAATTATTTAAGTTGAAAACAATTGTAATATTAAATTATATAAATCCTGCTTTTGTAGTTGTTATTTTATAGTGAAAGCAGGATATTTAAACAGCAATGTTATATTAATTATCCTTAAAAGTTTAATTTGTATGATTTGCTAATGTTTATTACTTGTTGTTGTACCAAATACTTCTTTGTTATTGTAAATATTAAAATCATTTATTTAACTTTTAGTTGCAAGTTGTCGGAAGATTTATATGCTTATGAAACTTATTAATATGATAAAATTTAAATGCTAAATGCTTGAAAGAAAAATATTTGATAAAATGCATAAAATAAATTTTATGTAATTTCATTATGAGCAAAATGCAAGTAATTTTACGATGTTCACATCAAAGGACTAAAAGTTAGCTCAATACTATCATTAATTGGATTCATGTAAATGTTAAGCATCATTAACAAATTTAAGTGATTTTGTATAAGTTTAGACGTTGAGATACAATTTTCTGAGGATCTTTTGAAAGTAATTTTACGTTGCTCACATCAAAGGAGTAAACGTTAACTGAATATTATTATTAATTGGGTTCATGTAAATGCTAAGCATCATTTATAAATTTAAGTGATTTTTTATAAGTCTAGACATTAAGATATAATTCTCTGAGGATCTATTGGGCTAAAATGGTGTTTAGAAAAAATATAATGCAATATGATTATGCACATTAAATATATAATAAATAAATTGTCTCGCTTTAAGATACATATTTGTATTGAACGTTACCTTTTTTTTTAATTGCAGCCTAAATTTAGGCTGAGATTTATATAAAACTGTACAATATTTCTTAGCCGTCATAAAAAAATACTACCGCTTTTACATTCATTGTTTTACAATATGCACAGCTTTTAAAATACTCTATAATGAACACTTCTACAAAGCTTGTCGGGAAAGTTCTTCATTGCATATCGTTAAGGCCCAGTTCAAGGTGCATTAACGTATACACGGTGGCAGCACTACGGAATATGACAGTTTTTTGCTACTGGCAATATAGTAAGCTATTTACGTCAAATGTATTGTTTACACTTTTTGAAAGAGAACTTAGTGTTTTATTCTGAATTAAACATATACAAATTATTTTGTGAACATAAAAATAAGTCCAATAAAAATAATTTATAATTATGAAAAGGTACATTCATAGATTATAATTGTGAAAATAGTTACAAATCTTTTTGGCAAACATAGCTTACCACATGCCTGTTTTTGTTGTATTGTTGTAATTTTGCTCTAGTGCTGCCACCGTGTATACGTTAATGCACCTTGGCCCAGTTTTTGAGTTCGTATTTAAATGTTATTCAGCATTTAAATACGAAAAAATGCCCAAACTTCTTCATCTAAGTTTTATTTACTACTAAGTTTTACATTGAAGCTGGATTGCAAACTTTTATTATACAACGCAATTCTAAAGCCTATATGGTGCTATGGAATTCAACTATGGGGCACCGCCTCCGCTTCAAACGTTGAAAAAATTCAAAGGCGACAAAACAAAATTCTTCGAACAATTACCGCAGCTCCATGGTACGTAAAAAACTCACGAATTCATAAGGATCTTTGTGTTCCTCTTGTAAAAGACGAATTTTCAAAGTACGCAACAAGGCATATCAATAAATTGGAACTTCATCCAAATCGCACGTCGTTGATCGTGCGAAATAAAACATTTTTGTCTAGCATTGGCTGGACTTAATTAATTTTATGTATTTAGTTTTAAGATTTGAATACTTATTGTTAGTTCACTTTGTGAAGATTCAATAAATAAATGAATGAGAAAAAAAAAAAAAAAAAGTTTTATTTAAATTTTTCAAAAATTCAAAAATTTTTGCTTTTCGTGCAAACGTTGTGAATGGGTGTGTAAATTTTTCATTTCAGTGAAATTTTTGCAGAGTGAGGTGGTGGAAGAAGAAGCATATAAAATGAATCAAGAAAATGTTTTTTTTTATAATGTTTAAAGTTCAATGCCGGTCCAAAAAACTTAAAAATTTTTATTATCATTTTTATATCTCTTATAAATTTAAATTTTCAGCAATAAACTATGGATAACATACAATACAACATAAGCCTTTTTTGACTGTGTTTAATAAAATAGCCAGAATTAAGGAAAAAAATTCAGTTATTTTCACTTTTTTCTTTAAGCTAAAACTTTTCCTAAAATAAGTTGGAAAAATGCATCTGGTGATAGACAATCTTTTATACAAAGAAAACTTCCTTCACACAAACTTGTTTTACTCTTAAATTGATATTTTTCTGTAAAAGTGTGAAACATTGAAAAGTTATAATACTGAGAAACATTAGTATGTCCAATGTACGAGTTTACTCTTATATAAAAATTCTATTTTTAAAATTAATTTTAATTGAAATTTCAATTTATAATTGCAATTTTTTGCTTCGCCACCAACTCAAAAAAGAAATCAGTCCGTCAGTCAACGAGGTTTGTCATTAAAAACAGAAATAATTTTGTTCATTAAATTTTAAAACGAACATGCATGCAACTGCATGCATTCAACGGTAAATAAATAACCAACAAACATTGACATATTTAGGTGACGTTTTGATTGTTTTCCTGTGGTCACTATTATAATTTATTAAAATGTCAATTTTTGAGTTATTTTTTCGAATTTTTATAATTCGTTTCCAATTGCATAGTCTTGTTAAAGAACAGCACAGTGTTTTAGCAACATAAGAATATACGAACACAATTTAAATTAAACAACTACTCGTACATATGTGGTTTATTGATTTCGAAAAGCTAGCAGACAGCGCTAAACTAAATGAAAGCTTTAGTATTTTGATCATTACTTCAGTAAAATTTAGGTTGTTAAGATAAGGAAGTTAAAGTTTTCAGCAATAGCCGTTATTCAAAAAAAGCTTTGATCATTACTTCAGAAAAAATTTAAGTTGTTAAAATAAGAAAGTTAAAGTTTTCAGCAATAGCCGTTATTCAAAAAAAGCTTTAGTATTTTGATCATTACTTCAGTAAAATTTAGGTTGTTAACATAAGGAAGTTAAAGTTTTCAGCAATAGCCGTTATTCAAAAAAAGCTTCAGTATTTTGATAATTACTTCAGTAAAATTTAGGTTGTTAAAATAAGGAAGTCAAAGTTTTCAGCAATAGCCGTTATTCAGAAAAAGATGATTTACAAACGAAATGGCCTCGAATTCTAATATGTCCTTACAAAATTTGTGTTAATGTCGATATCTTACACAAATTATTTCTGTGTGAATAAGGTCCAATATTTCCAATAAGTTTTAATTATATTCTGATTTTTAAGCAGAGAGACAAGATTTTTCGTACTTACTTCTAGTTTACTAGTTTAAGAAATAAGCTCCAACTCTTAATAATAAATTTATCATATTTGCCATAATCCCAAGTTCGACACTAGAGAGTGCTGATGAGTAGTGTAGCGTCTAAGAAGAAGCTAGTTACCCCACAGTTTAGGTATGTGATTATATTTCTGCTAGTGTTTTAGGAAAAATCATTTTTAATTTAAGAAAAGAAAAAGTCATCTCACTACCTAATTATTATAAACGTATGTACAAATATTAACCAGAAATAACTCTAACAACAAGAAGGAAATATAAAATACATATCGCTCCTTTATTGCAACATAGTCATATCTCAAAAAATGAGCTTTTCTAATTAACAACGCAGATTTGTTTGATATTGTGACAAAATTTTATTTAAATTACCTTTAAACTGATTTCTTTAGGAGATATTTTCTAAAAAAATTTTCAAAGACTTGTATGGAAACTAAAAATTTGAAATGTGTTTTTCTCAAAACAAGATTTTCTACGTTATGACTATGCTGCAATAAAGGAGCGATATGTCAGCTTCTGTTTATCTTGGTGCCCAGAGTGGAGTGTAATTACAATTAAACCTCTGCATGAATGGAACTTACTCGAAAAAAAAATTTGCTCATATTTTTGAGAACAACAAAACTATCGAATATGTATTTGCTGTTACTTGGCTTTGTGTTTGCTAAGTCTGTGGTCAGACAGAACGATTTGAATTGCCGAACTTTTTAGCAATTTTCTTTTGGAATTGCTTTCTTGTCCACACACAAAAACTTTTTTCGGCAATTCTTGAGCAATTCTCTACATTTTGCTTTATGCAATTTATATTGTATATGCACATACACATACACACATGAGAGAAAAGTAAGGAATTGCTGAGAATTGCTTCACGAAGTACTACGAGAAGTTTTGCAAATAAAATTTAAACTGAGTATTTAATCATCATAAGAAATGGAAATAAATGAGACAAGTTCAGTTATTTATTGAAATTTGCATAAATTAAGATTATTTAGAAAATTTTTCTTAAATCTGACTTTTTAATTTTTCTCTTATTGCATTTTTAACTAACGGGGTTTATTTATACATAAATATGGACACATACATGAATACACGTATACATAAATATATGCATACATTTTTTTACAAGAAGGAACCAAATAATTGCATTTATGACGAGTATTTCTGAATACTTCTTTTTTTTTTCTTGTTTTTCGGTACTATTTTAAATTCGATTACTTTCTTGTTGGTATTTTCTAAACAAATATTCTCTTCACTTCCCTATTTGTGCTCTGAGTAAAAGTACAAATATATGCTACCTACATTCGACAGTGTGTTTCACATATGAAGAAAAAACGTACTCGTTGCAGATGTTTTGTTACAATACAGGTTAATTGTTTACGCAAACTATACCGTGGTGGACATGTAAGAAAAACATATAAATAAGATCTTTCATTCTTTACATATTTTATATGATCTATTGTTATTTCAACGGAACTTTTCACTGCAAAAATAAGTTTGATATCTTTTGCACTTGGTTATTTCTTTACATTCATATTTTATTAAATTTTCTTTAAAAAATAAATCACCCGTAGTGATGATGGACACATAATTAAAACATTTTCAGTTCTGTTATTTAAATAAATATATTCTATACATGTTTTCGTTTTGTTAGGAAAATTTTTTAAATGATATCAGCAAAATGTTATACCAATATTAACCACTAGGTATGGGAAAAAGACCAAGTTGCTCCGAAGAAGAAAGGAACAGTAATTAAAGAGGCTCCGAAAAGACGGTGAATGAATTTTCTCAATTAATTATTTGCTCTAGAGGAAATATGTATAATGCAATGAACCATTTTGATACATTTGGAAACTCAAACCCAGAGCCTCCAAATCACGTAACATCACAGCCAGAGACGATATAATAGTCGTAAGTGCCTCTAAAGTTGTAAACAGCTAAAAGTTAAATTAGAGTAATCATGTGGTATCCATATATCATCTGGAACTATTTGACGCAGGCTTAATAAAATGCCTTTCGTGTATGCATCGCACAGACAAAACTTTCGTTTTCAACAAAAAAAATTTAAATCCTGATTGGATTTTGTCAGGAAAAAACATTAAGAAACCTATGAGTTTTTGGAAAAATATTTTATGGAGTGACGAATTCAGGTTTTTCCAGTGGCGATCAAATGGAAAACGTTATGGATGACGTCTAGTCAACCAACATCAAAATCTAAGATATACCATCAAAACAATAAATTAATTTTAATTTGTTAAATTTTTGTTGAACTTTTTATAATTTTTTAAATTAAAAATTGTTTGGTTTGTACATATGTACAACAGGTTTTTAGTTCAAGTTTTTCCTTTCTTAATTTTTTTTTTTTCTTAAGAAGGATTTTTTACAATACAAATTTGCTGTGATCAATAATTTTGATTGAAGAAGACAAGAAAAATAATAATCAAATCTTTAGCTGGGGGACAACTAAGAAAGAAAGGAAAAACTTGAACTAAGGAAAGAAAAACTTGAACTAAAAACCTGTTGTACATATGTACAAACCAAACAATTTTTAATTTAAAAAATTATAAAAAGTTCAACAAAAATTTAACAAATTAATATTTACATCTCTGGGTCCGGAGAATATTAAAATACAAAAAATATGTATGTTAATAAATAAAATAAATACCGCTAGTTTAGAGACAGCAAACGCTGTACAAACAATGTGGGCAATTAACAAAATGCATATGTGATTCAATATGAGATGAATATAGATAGAAAATAATTAAATGCTCGGTGGCTTAGTGGTTAAAGCAGTAGATCATGATACGTCATGTCCCGAGTTCAAATCCCAGTGGGTGCTGATGAGTAGTGTAGCGACTACGAAACAGCTAGTTGTCCCCCAGCTAAAGATTTGATTATTATTTTTCTTGTCTTCTTCAATCAAAATTATTGATCACAGCAAATTTGTATTGTAAAAAATCCTTCTTAAGGAAAAAAAAATTAGGAAAGGAAAAACTTGAACTAAAAACCTGTTGTACATATGTACAAACCAAACAATAAATTAATTTACTATCAAAAATGTTTTAACTATGTGTCCACCACTGTGTGTGTGCCAATAGCAGAAATAAAAAATGTACCAAATTTTCCCATTCGAGTACCTTAGGTTAGGCCATTGTAAAGCCAGCCCACTTGTGTCCAGTCAGGTCCCGTTGTTCGAATCTTTTAAACTATCTAATATCTTAATCTAAACTATAAGCTAATCACCTCTTAAGTCTTATACAAATCGATTGAGAACTTTTATATTTATAGCAGAACCACGCGTACAAACATACAAGCTTTCGCGCTCTATGTAATATACTCATATAATATTAGTCGAAAAAAAAATGTTCTGCTTAACTTCTAACGAGAAAACACTGTGAAATATTACAAAAACTATTTGAAAGTTGTTTTACTTTTCTGACGTTTGTTCCATTTTGTTGGGGTTGATAACGTAAAACTTCATTTAAAAAAGCAAATTACTTTGTTTGTTTGCTTTAATTTACACCAAAGCGAAATGATTTATGAGCTTTTCAAACAACATTGATTTTATATCTTTTCAAAACATCACGATTAATTGGAAAAAGTATAAAATTTTTAATTGAAAGGATTATGTGATATAAAAAATATCAATATCATGCTAATAACTACTCGTAAATTGTTTATAAAAGAATATATTTATTCACCTAAACAAATCATAAAACTCATGCTTGTTTTTCAGCATTTTACATTTTCATTCAAAAAGTTTTAGCTTTTATTTAAACTGCAACACAAAGTGTTTAACAAAATTTAATGTTTTTAATTTTTAAATTCCTGTATGATATTATTAAATATATTATCTTGTACTGTATGTTTCGTATTAGACAGTTTTGTGCCACATTCCTACTGTTGCTTCAGTAACCAAATGTATGCAACTTGTCTTCTTAGAAAACGCAAAAAACCGATAAAAATTGTAAACAAATGCAGGACAGATTTGCCATTGTACATTGCTTGGCCCCAAGAAGGATCATTTTAAATTTGCATATTATTTGAAATAGCTACTAATAATAAATGCAGCATGCGTAGTCCTTTGCTATAATGATAAGGTTGATACGAACATTTGAACTCACACAGCAAGCAAGACATGCACAGACATGTTTTTTGGAAAAGTAATATATGTTCATGATTTTAATGTATGTATGAGCAGGTTCTATAGTTTGTGTCATGTTACGTGTTTCATATGTTGTTCTCTACCTGTCATATAATTTAAAATTGTTATGTGTTGCTTTTTTCTTCCTTTTTTGTTGCTTAACATCCTTTAAGCACCTGTAGGGATATGTACTAGTTGTTGACCTTTTTTGTATTAGCTGCTTACAAATGACGAACAAACAATATACAAGCGTAACACACTTTACCAGCAGTAAAAAAGACAGCGCGGTTTTCCAGCAAAGGCCTTTTTAAGTCATTATAATCAGAAAACGAAAAATTTGATTAAAATTGCTGCTTTTAAGCAGTTAAGTAATTTTAAAAGAAAAATGTTATCACTTCTGGAATTTATTTCATAAATCGCCAGTGGGTGTAAAATGAAACGCTTATAAGCGAGATGCTGTTTGTCCAAGCAAGTTGAAAAATATCTTTATCTTAATTTTAATTACTAATAAAAATAATTACTAATGAATTTTAATATAAATATGTGACAAATAATGAATATTCTTGAACTATGCACAGAAAAAAAATTTTTCGTGTTCAATAACGAAGTTATTTGAATCAATTAATAAATTGTTTGAATGCGGACCTGTAAAGGAATTGGTGGATTCAAACGGTAAAAATAATTATTGATCGCAAACAACTATTTTTTCAAACAACAACAAAAGGCGATTTTATTTTTTTGATATTTATGTATATACATACAAATTCTTTTTTCAGACAAAAATTTTGTTGATTTTATTTTTATTATAATTTTTTTGTGTGATAATATTGAATTAAACTATAAATTTTCTTACTATCGGCCATGTCATAAAATTCACTTCCGTTCGGAAATGGAATTGAATCGTGTTTTTAATTCTTGAAAAACCGATTCAATTTATTCTTCGGAATGAAATCAATTCTATAAGACAATACCAGTTTCATTCTTGCAATTAGAGCTAATTTCATTATGAAAAGATTTTTAGTTTTTCGTTTTTTAAAGAAGTATAAAAAGAATTCAATTCCGTTTTCGAACGGAATTAAGCTCTGTGACATGGCTGTATATTTCATGTTTGTTAATATTAACATTTTTATATTAAACATAATACTAATATATTAATATTCATGCCTTAATTTATCGTAGTGTAAAAAGGCTCTGTAAAGTTTTGTGCACTGTTTAAAAAGTTTTTTTTTGTTTTACTAAAGCATTAAAAAAAATTAAGTGATGAACTTGTCAACACAATCAGCTGGATTATGTAAGGCAACTTTATATCGAAACTATTTACAGAAAGGCACATTCATACACGCAACGAATTTAGTGGGAGCTTTCAAACCTTGAGTTTTTTTCTTATAATATACATCAGTCAATAACAGTAGCATGCCTAGACTGCTTTATCTGATCATGGGGCAACTTCACGGGATGAACTACCAGAACTCAATAGCGTTTCCGTGTGGCTTGCCATAACTGCCTTCATATATTAGTAGTCATATGAACCAGCCCCTTGCTGAAGAGCAATTTCCTAGGCAGTTAATGGAAGACAGAGCTTAATGAGTTGGTAGGTCAAAGGCCATTAACCAATACCCGCCTAATCATCGATACTGATTTCTTATATTATAGGTATCTGCTGCAAGACAACAGCTCCTCGGGCATTATTAACCCGTGAAAGCTGGCATGCACTATAATTATAAGGCAAGATGAATGCTCCTCGCATGCTCCTCCCCGCGATATAGGTTTAAACTATAGCCAAAACGTTGCAGCAGGGATTGTCAGACGAGCAGAATCTCCTGGGGGCTTTGTCGATCTCTGTACTGCTAATTAATCCTTGATAAAGTATTCAGAAATCCAATACAACACAACTCATGCAGCATTCTAAAGTTTTATTTGCATCAGTAAACGAAGAAATCATACCCTCTTTCTCCCCAGAAAGCAGAGTATATTGGCTAGGCGTACAACAAAGCAAACCGCAATCTGCCTATATGTCCCAGAGGGTTCGACATATAGACAGATTGCGAAATTGATTTACATCAGCACCTGCCTTGTCGGCCTAATCTGTATATGAACTAACTCCATGGGCGGAATTGTTCACAATTTACCAGCGCCACCGCTGTAACCTCAAGGCTTATATAGGCCGCAACATTTTGCCACAAGTTTGAAGGCATATGGACAAACACCTTGCTACATAGCTCGGGTCTTAGAATACTTTCTTTATGCAATTTTCCAGACAGTTAATGTAAGACAAAGCTTTATGAGTTGGTAGGCTTAAGTCCATTAAGAACATCAGCCTTTCACCAACTCACCCTTCTAACTATCATTTTTTACAGAAGAGGTATATGTTGCAAGACAACAGCACCTTGGGAGTTTATTAGCCCCCGAAAACCAGCATGCTCCAAAATTATCAGGGAAACTAATTTTTCTTCCTGCGATTTTAGGTTTAAACCACAGCCAGAACTTTTCAGTCAAGACAGGCAGTAGCTCAACCACGATCAGCACTGAGATGGTGTTGCAAGATAGAAGCTCTTGGGGGCTTTGTTTGCCCCCGTTCTACCAATGTTAACCCTTGATACGGGTTTCGAAAGTCCAACACTACATAAATCATGCGGCTTCCTAGAGTTTTATTTGCTACAACAAACAGGGGCTCCTTCCATTCTATGCTCCAGAGAACACAGTGCCTTGGTTTGGTCCAAGGCAAAACATGTTCCACGGGAGATCTACATATGGACAGCTAGGAAACATAAAAAACAAGCTGTATATATTTTTCAATTGGTGTATTTAACAAGAACATATAAAATAATTGAAGTAAATAAATGGCCAAAGAGTGCTTAAATGAAACTATATCGTTGGCTATAAAAACTCGACCGTAAAGTTACGCCGCAATAAAAATTAGAAACGTTCTAAATTATTTGCCAATTAATGATAAAAAAAACAAGCAACAAAAAATCCTGTAGCGATTTTTATTCCTTATAAATGTTCGACGTTCTTTAGTAAACAACAAAAACTTTTTGTGAGATTATTCCCACTGTTCTAGAGAGATTCTAGCTTACTAGTAATCAAAATAAAATTGCCTTAAAACGACTTGGAGATGTCAGCTGTGGGATATTCAGTAAACCCACGGCCTTACTCAAAAAAGCCTCTTGCCATATGGCAATTTTTGCGACGAGAAAATGAAAGGAAAGTTTTACCACAGACATGTTAACATAAAAGGCCTGTAGATAGGCCTCCTTGTTTGCACACTTCATCATTATTTATACAGCTACCAAACAGTATTAGTCTTCATTTTAAAGCAATATTTAAAATTCCTAACACATTTCGGTTTGTTTTAAGAACCTTTTGTTTTAAGCTTTAATTTTACTAATCAAATAAGAAAATAAACTTAAAATTTTGCTTAAGTGGGGGGATACTTAAGAACTAAGATCCTTAACTTTAGGATTCCAAAGACTGATTTAATTAAAAGTTGTGTAAAAGATATATAAGAAAACTATTTCGTATTTAGGTTTTTTTTGTATTGGTATTGGTACGCCAAAAACCAACTACAGAGCTCAAAGAGATTATTGAAAGCAAGCAGACATTACATCAAATTAAATTTTGCCATAAAAACCCCTATTCTAAAATGCTTCTCTGCTCTACGTCTAATTCACATCTGTGATTAGTGTGCATTGCTGATGTTGTTACAAAAATGCTATGCAGGCAACAAAAAATCTAATATGAGATTATGACGTATTGATAAGTTCTCCTTTTACTTGATCAAAAAATTTTTTTTCTCATTTTTCGTTTGAACAAATTCAGCAGCGTTAAGAATTTGACATGAAATTCTATTCATGAAATGTATAAACAACAAATTTAACGCCCACTCATAATGGCATTCGCCAGTTTTGTTATGTTTTTCGCACAGGTGTTTGTTTAGAGTTATGCAAGATGAATCATAATAAATTATATTATATTTTTATTATAATGGTAAAAATGATTGCAGACTTGTTTACAAGACTCAATCTGGAGCATAAATTTTCACAAAATTATCACAGTATTTATGGCCTTGGCTCTTCTAAAGTTCATATCCAGGTTTTTAATTGTGTATGTAGACAAGTGACTTAAAATAGATAGCCCTAGAGATAACAATACAATAGGCAAATGACTTGGTGGTCAGTTAATTACGCATAAATATATTCTTTTCTCAATTGAAACACGCTTGTTGTGGCACAAGTCTCAGGTTCAGTTGGAACCACTTGTCACATGGTTAATAGCAGCTGAGGTACGAAAACATTTCTAATCATATCAATATACACTGATAGAAAAATGTTTATAGATATAGCGAGTTTTTGCATTAATATTATAATTTTGTCGTTGCTTTTGGGCCAACGTCAAGCGTTATTCGGCCTATGAATATCGTTTCATTAAAAAAAAAATAGCAACCGAAAATAGAATAAAATAGGTTCGTTTATGAAAAAATGCGACCTGGAGACTGTTGGTCGAGTACTCTAATACATCAGTCAACGCACATATAATAAAAGTTTTCAATTTACAATATATAATGAAATATGTACCGATTAACCGTATTGTATCACAGTTGTTGCGAAAGTCCTACATTAATACAATGGAATATTTTCGTTAAATTTACTACCCTGTATACCATTATACATTTACATGCAAAAGCTTTTCATAACACGAATGAAACCGAAAGTTTCGTTGTATAGAAGTTAGAAACTCGGAAGAAAATAACGCCTCTTATCAAAGTTTAAAACTACACTAATTCCATTTATTTTAATAAAAATTATTGAAACGTAAAATTTGTTAAACTGATTAAATAAAAAATAAATATTAACATGTAGGCTTAAATTTTTAATGAAATTTAAATAAATGTACTTATGTAAGTAGCTCACCTCAGTAGGATTAATAAAGTTGTAAAAAATAATAAAATGGTGCTACGCCAAAACTTACATCCAATTAATGAAGCTTTCATAACCGAAATAAAACTTTTCATGGTATTAATGAAAGAATTGTGCACGAAGCGTTTTTCTTTCAGTGCTTCAGCATTGATTGAACTAACTAAATAGTATTTTTCGAACTAAATAGTATTTTTCGGTGTATCTACAAAATATTGTTTCATTAAAAAACCGGTTTAGACTATATGTCGGGTATATATGGACCGATATCGGAAATTTAAATTTTCTCCATTTGGTAGCCTCCTTATATTACCAGGAGGTTTACTCTCTACTGCGATGCGAAAGAAAAATGGTTCGTAATCGCAGAATTTGTACCCTGTATTGCGTTTTCGTATTTTCCTTTCGCATTTAATTTTTCCCTTTCGCACATTTTATTTTATCATTCTTCGCTATTCTTTAGTTTGTGGTACCAGTGTTGGTTTATTTTCAAACTACGCTCATTGCCTTGTAGTGTGGAAGGTGTTGCACTAAATTTTGCTAATCTGAGCAGTGTCGAAGGTATATACACTGGGCACTGATCAGTTTTAACTAACTTGATTCCAACATTTTAAATACTGCAATAGAGTGTGTTTTAGTCTTTCGTGTTGTTATTGTTAAATTTAAACTTCCACGAACACTACTCCCTCTTTCCTACCTCATCATAACCTATTTTCCTAGTTCCAGTAAAATGCACTGCATATGAAGGGGTCATACCCTGAGTACTGGTCCAGGATAAAAAAAAATAAAATAAAAAATAAAAATATTTCACAGAAAAGTTTGCGCAAGCGGCACAAAGTACCAAATTATACTTTTATCGCATTTACCTTTCGCATCGAACTTACTTTCGCATCGCAATAGACAGTAACCCCCCAGCTGCTTTTAAGCTAAAAAAAAAAGTTGTTTAAGTTCGCTTACGCGAAATTTTGATGAAAAAATCGGTTTACGACGCTATATCTCGGGTATATATGGGCCGATATCGAAATTTTTTAATTTTTTGTATTTTCGTAACCTATTTTTATAACCAGAACTGCGTTTACACAAAAAAAAAGTGGCTGAAGTTCGCTTATGCGTCGTTTTCATTAAAAAAGGCTTTATCTCGGGCATGAACCGATATCGGGGAAAATTCTTCTTTTTTGCTTTTCACCGCGTGTTTAATAATTGTGTAAAGTTTGAAGCAAAACAAACTATTTTTTTTTTTTTAATTTTCATACAAAATATCAAAAAATAATGAATTGATTTTACTGAATTTCAGTAGCATACTCATGAATCGACGAGGCGATAGAAAGTTTCAAGTTTAATGGTTTTCTCGGAAAGAGTATTTCAACGGCGGACAGACGGACATCGCTTAATCGAATTTCCTATCAATGCTGATTATGAATATGTATACTTTATATGTATACTTTATTACAGAAATTACAAACGGAATCGCAAACATATATATGGTTAGTCTCACGCAGAAAGACCCTAACTAGCATTTTCTCTGAATTGAGCTTTTTTAGGGAATCTACTACGTTTCACACAAGTACACAGTGTCACGAAGATTTAATTAAATAATTCCATACACATCGCTCTTACAAGCGATTGAACAAAAAAGTTACTTTTCGATATAGCTAGGTATACAGTTTCCATTACGATTTTTCCTTGTCCCGTAAAATTGCAATTATCTTTGTTAGGGCCTTTCTACATGAGACCAACGATATACTCTTTACATTATTTTGAAGGGTATTAAAATCTATGTGAATTTCTTACTAGTGCATGATTTGTTAGCTACCCTATACTAATTATGATTTCTTTATTATTTATACGCTATAAATATGTAAAAACTTTCATCTTGATAAGAAATGATATGAAGTTTTAAAATTAAAGGATCTGCGAGAATGTTCTGCCTTGAAGTTAAAATTGCGTTTTATTTATTTCGATAATTCAAACTGGAATTTATTTTTGAAAACAGTTTGTTTAAAAGGTTTTATTGTAAGTCCTCCTGCCTGCAGGTAACACGTTTCACTAAAAAAGTGAAGTTAGCCGTTAATCCTTTGCGTGGCATTTTATTTACTTTTTTTATTACGCTTCTAAAATTCATGTTGAATTCCGCACAGCAGAGCTATAAAGAAGGAACGTTCTAGATAATGAAAAGGATTTCTGTTTAAATTTTAAAACAATTCTAAATATTTATTGTCGCTGTCCAATAACCCTCTACGCCTTAGAGTGCCATTAAGCAAATGATTGATGTTAACACTAAAGTGAAACAAAATGTACTTTTTTTTTTGTTTTTCAACTCTTAAATTCCCACGTAACTTTACAATTTTGCCATTAATCACTGACCTCGTTTATTTATTTTATTTTCATTTTTATTTTTTTAACAATGTATTTTTTTCAGTCCCTTTAAAAAGCAAAAAAAAAAAAAAGGGAAAAACAATATGATTTTAATTGCTTTATAACCGCCATTGTAAATACGTATCATTATTTCAGTTAGCAGCATAGTAAAGGGATAATATTTTATTTGCCTTTTTTTCAATTAAAGGCCAAACAGAGCAGGGTATTAAAGGATATTGTTATAAAAAAGCCCTGTCAGCCTGAAATTCATGCCTGGTTTTTTCAAAGGACTCGAATTTCGAATAAATCTATTTATTATTTCAGCGATTTCGATATTATAATTGAATATTTCAATTTTTTAATTACCAGTCCCTTTTTAGAAATTCAATATCTTTTTTTCGTTATAAAATCCTTTTTTATTTTTGACATAAAACTGCCAAAGAAAACTACATTTGACGCCAATTTGCTGATTTCACTGTTTGATGGCCGCCATACGATTTTACTGTTTTGCAATAAACTCAAATCCTTTAAAAAGGACGCTTCCGTTTTAATGTATTTTAAACAAATTAATAGGTTGATAAGCATTCTCTTTCATTAAAATAAAATTAAAAGCCAATATAAAAAAGCACATGTCACACAAACCTTTAAAGCAAAAAATGCTATTATTTAAAATATATAAAAAAAAGTTTATTTATAAAAAACTACATGTTGTCATGTAATTGCTACAAGATTAATGGCAGCAGATAACATTAACAAAAACAAAATAAAATTGAAAGAAAAAAAAAGAGTCCTGGTACCAGTTAAATAAATTTATGGCGTAGTGATAAATAATTGCCTGTTAAAATCTACAATATCAAAGCAAAAAAACAAAAAAAAAATTAAATAAAAAAAACAAAAAAAGTTGAGAAAATCCAACAACAAAAAAAGTTTCATACGACTCATAAAGGGATGATCAGGGCATTAAATGGTAATTTGTTTTTATCAAAATGAAGAAAAACAATAACATTGTAGAAATCAATAATACATAAGCAACAGAGAAAAAAACTTATAAAAAATTATTGAAAGAAAAGTACCTCAGTCCAATAGAAAATAATTATCCAATACTTTTCTGCTCTAAAGCCGTAATGCCACTTAATTTTTTCAAATATTTAACATTTTGAAGAGGAATATAGATATATTACCATTGAAGTTATTATTAACAGCAAGCAGTTCTAAAAACCTCAAACTTTTTCAACATGTTATCCATAAAAAGTGTCAAAAAAATATTCCAAAAAAACCACCCTTATTGTGTTTGGCATATTTGTCTTCCAAAAGGAGCAAATTTGTCGTCAGTGTATTTCCTGACGACAAATAATTTAAATCGGATAAAATAAAATATATATATATAATATATATATATATATATATATATATATATATATATATATATATATATATATATATATATATATATATATATATATATATATATATATATATATATATATATATATATATATATATATATATATATATATATATATATATATATATATATATATATATATATCATCGTTCGCAGAGAATAAAGTTAGATGAACCGAATACAATTTCTTTCCCCTAGAAACCGAATGAACTTATCCTTTCGACATAGGCGAACTGACTCTAAATTTTTCATCAACGTTTCAATCACCGATATTTTTCTAGAGAAATTTTAACATGTCTATTATATTTCAATAGGGAGTTTAAGTTATCGATACATTTGATAGAAAGGTAAAGTTATCATGTATTTTTTGTATATAAAATTATAGCTACCAATGCTTCATAAGACAAATAAGCAGATGGTTATTTTCATTTAGCATAATTAAAGTTATCGATAAATTTTTTATACAGAAGTTAAGCTTATGATGGATTTTTTATGGGAAAAGCTAGATTGCCGATAAATTTTTTCAGCGTAACTAAAATAATCTATAACTTTTCTATACAAAATTTAAATTATTAAAACTTTGCTGTGGGATTTTTTAATTCTAGAAAATATGTCTATGGAAAAATTGGGTTATCGCTCATTCATTTCATAATGTTTGGTAGTGAAACTTGGCAACCAATTACTTTCGTATAAAAAAATTAATGCTGTCAATAACTATTATATATAAAAATAAAATTTATGTTTTTTTTTTTTGTGGAAACAGTATGATTATCGATGAATTTTTCTGTAGAAATTTAAAACTATTGATAACTTTTCTATAAAAAATTAAGTTTTTTCTATTTTTCCTATAAAAATTTTTAGTTCTCAAAAATTTCTTATAGAAAAACTAGGTCAGTTTTCAGTTGAAAATTTAAGGTCACTATCATGTTTCCGTAGAAAAACTAAAGTTGTGGAAATTTTATTGTTAAAAAACAAAGCAATCCTCAGTAAGATTTCTATAGAAAATATATGCTACTTTTTCTAATATTTTAATATATTTCTATCGTTGTTCTTATCTACAAAGGTTCTAATTATAATAAATGCAATTTTATATGAGAAGGAAAAAACGTAATATGTAGAAATATTATAGTATATTAACATGTAACTTTTTTGTATAATCGTTTTTGAACTTGTCGCTTACTTATGAAAGCATTTCATAAAATTTTTTTGGCAGGGTGTAAAATGAATTAGAATCTACACAAATAAAAAATTATAAATAGCTTGTTTTCTATGCTTCCCAGCTATCTATATGTCGACATTTCATAGGAACTACCCTAATCATCAGTAGACTTTTTAAATTTTTGAAAGATATTCTCAAACATTCAACTTTATATCCTAGCAATCCAAATAAATTGCTGAGAATTTAAAAAAAAATGCTCTAATAATATCCGTCAAAACACAAAAAACAATCTTTTCTATTTATAAATGTTTCTAACATTTCTTTACCTTTCAACAGAAAACAAGCTATTTATAATTTTTTATTTGTATAAATGTTAGAAGTTTAAATAGCGAATAAAAAACTTAATTGTTTGAATTAGAATCACTAAGAATGGGATTTTGCAAAGCCAATTTTGGGAATTCCGAAAAAAATTTGCAACCACTTCGCGAACCAGTTTGGATTTGCTTTTTTATATTCATTGCACTTTTTTGTTATGGAACATACTTACATCTGAACTATAAAAAATAATTCGCTTTAGTGCGACAATTGAAGTTGCCATGTTGCTTCTGAGAAACTGGAGGGATTTTGGCGTTTCCTAAAGCCGACTTTGGGAATTCCCCAAAAAGCTCGGAACCGCTTCGCTAACCGAATCGGTGCGTGTTTTTGCAGTGGAACTATCTTTTTCAACTATTAGCGGTCATTCGATTTGCTTTGAAAATTTAAGTTGCCGTATTGTTTCCGGGGAAGGGGAGTATTTTGGCGATGGCTGAAGCCGATTTTGGGAATTAAAAAAAATCGGAATGCCCTATACAGATTATATGGTTATATGGATAATTAAATTGACATCGAAGCCTGTTTTTAAGTTCTCAAACTATATTTATTTCAAGAAAGGTTAAGTTATCAATCACAAGTCTACAATTTTTTTTTACAAAATGCAAAATGATTTTCGGCTTTCACTACGAACATAATTGTACTTATGAATATACTTTCCCACACAAGTTTTAAAGAAACATAAAATGTTTCGATTCATTAATTGTTTTTATTTAGGATTTTTGATCCTGTAGTAAAAATTAATGCAATTGTAAGCAATTTATGTTGATTTTCATCACTAGCAAATGATGACAATCTTAAAGGCATTGCAATTAAAATGAAAAGTTTATGAAGTAACTAATAACAATAAGAAATAATTGCCTCACTTTCATAATCCTTACCAAACCTTAAGAGCCATTTTGCTTTATTCTGCAATCGCATCTGTATGTAAGTACTCTTACATATCACTACACATTTCATTTTTGAACGCAATCCCTAATACACGAGCCTTCAAAAGCAATTGCCCTGAAATTGGTTTAAGAATGTTATTGTTCATTAAGTTGTGCCAGCCAGTTTCTGCTGCTGTCTTGTTTGTTTCCTTGTTTACGAGTATATATTTCTTTTTGTTTAATTTGAAAACAACTTTCAAGAATCCGTCTTACACTCGGCATTAGAGTACGAACTTCGTTTGTATTTCAAATATTTACTTGTCACTAGAATTGATAGAATTTGCCATAAAAACAACATTTGCAAAAGTCTGGGCGAAAAGATCTACACAAGAGTTTTGCAAAAAGTAGGGCAATCAAAAGAACACCAATAATATCAAAAGAAACTTTATGCAACAACCAACCAACCAACAACAACAAACAAACAGAAGCTACAAATAAAATAAAAACAGTTAACATTTTGCCTACACACATCTTGAATAGCAGCTGTGTGTTTGAAAATTAGGATATGCATGTAGGAGGGTGTATGTGTGTGTGTGTCTCGAAGAAGTTAAGCAATGAAAAAGCCGACAGACAAAAACTACAACAACAACAAAAAAACAACACGAGTTTGGAAACAATAGAATAAATAAACTACTAATTTTGAACTTTAGCTCGAAGCACTAATTGTAATTTAATTTCCAATTAGTAAACAAACTTAATAACATAGATATATCTACATATGTACATACAAATGTACACAATCACACACAGTTTATCATATGTGTACATATAAACAAACATACATATTTACATACGAGTACAAACGTATGTTTGCTCAACTTAACAAGAAATTCAAACACAGCTATTTACAAATGCTGCAAAACTTCCACATGAATGGAGCACTGAAGAATGATAGTTATAGAGAGGTAAAGAGAGAGTGAAAGAGTAAAATACAAAGAGTAAAACAAATTACAAACACGTCATTGTACATGCATAAACACGTTTAGTTAGAGATGAGTGAGTTTGAAAGTTTAAAAGTTCAAATGTATTTGACAATAATGCACTTCACCTGTAAGACCTGTTGTTTTTTTTTTAAGTTATAAATATTATATAAATATGTACAAATAAAATATGTACAATATGTATGTATATACCTACATATGCATATGTAGGTCGCTTTTTTATTCTTCTTTTTTCGTCCATGTTTTCTTGATATGTAAAGGGTGTGTAAATTTTAAGACCGGTATTGATTTTGAATAAAATACAAGTTATTTAGTAATTATTAACATTTCTTTTTATTATGATAATATTGGTAGGCCAATACCAAATTGCCGCCGCAGCTTCGACGGCCCACCTCCCAACGATGGTCCAAATTTTCGATAATGTTGAGGCATAATTGAGGTTCCATGCCATTCATGTACCGAACTATCTCATTCTTTAGTTCAAGTGTGCCCAGGCCTATGCGCTTGATGCTCAAATGTTTTTTGCGCTTAGCTGTGCTCTTCAATACACAAATATTGCGCTCAGCACTAACAACGAAAAATACACAAACTAAATTTATGTCCTGCTAATCTAGTCTTAAGTTTATTGCCTGTTGTTCCTATATACATACATTATAGGTGTGTTCCACGAGATCTCGGACTAGTTTGGGCCAATGAGAGGAAAAAGCAAATTACTCTCTAAATTTGCAAATTTTACCCAAAACTGCTGGAATACAAAAAACCACAATTGTACATTGTAATACTAGTGCTGCTTACTTTTTAGATTGAAGGATATTTTAGTGATTTTATTGGCATTATTGGCAACAGCTGTAAAATTTAAACAATGTAAAATTTTCAGTACAGTTTTATAGCACATATTTATTAAATGAACAGCCACATACATAACTATTGCATGTTCTCATTACAACTTCACAAGGTTATTTTTAGTTTGGACAACCTTCCATTTTGCTTTTAACCAATTTTTAAACAAAAACTTTTTTCCAATTTGCAACTTTTCTGATTACATTTTCAGTTTCATATGTATGTAAACATAAAACAGCTGATTATTAAATTTTAGTCCGAAGTTACCCAAAGAAAAAGTTCGGGCTAGTTTGTACATGAAATGAAAAATATTACTCTCTCATTTTCTCTCAAAATTGCATACAAATTGTTACGTGCAACGTTTTTGAACTACTTTGGACTAGTTTGGACTGTTCCGTTATTCACGTGGAACACACCTTATGTCCTGCTAATCTAGTCTTAAGTTTATTTATTGTTGTTGCTATATACTTACATTTTATAATACTCCTCTTTGACATTTCCATTACAAGGTATTTTGTATACTAAATTGGGCTCTTCAAACTTTTTTAACTTATCTTTAGTTTTACTAAAAAAACTACCTACAGTCTTATGTATTTTATGTACAATTTTATACTTGCAACTATCATTCATATTTGAGCTCTCCAATCTTTCTGACATCCCAGGTACATAAGTCAATGATTTAAATACTTATACTCGTAATTTGTTTAGAAACATTCACATAACCAATCAACAATCTAAATAAATTGCTGAGAATTTAATTTCATTGGGATATAAAGTTAAATGTTTGAGAATATCTTTCAAAAATTTCCAAAGTCTACTGATGATTAGGGTAGTTCCTATGAAATGTCGACATATAGATAGCTGGGAAACATAGAAAACAGGCTGTTTATAATTTTTTTTTATTGGTATAAATGGTAGAAGCTAAAAATAGCGAATAGAAAACTTAATTGTTTGAATAGTTAATAACTAAATAATCAGTTTTAATATCATAAATTTATTGTTTCTATTCCTTGTTTATAACTCCATGTGTTTGCATATTGTTTCTCTTTTTATAATTCCCTCTGAACAAAAATTTAACTTAAATTCTGATGAAAATCTCATGTTTTTACGTCGTGGAACCACATGATTTATGAGAATAACAAGATTAAATATTCCTTCAGAGAAAAACAAATATATATAACTGAAAGCTAAAACCAGGAAACATAAAATATTTTGATGCTGTTTAGGCATTGTTTGATTAACTTAAAGCATTCCATAGCAAAAATATTTTTCTTCTTCCCCCACACAAACATACAGCAACAAAACAATCTAATGCGAGCATGCCGAACAACAAAAGCTGTATAGAAAAGAGCTTGGTAATCAACATTAAGTCTACTTGTATGAACTGAAAACCACCTGCAGGCAGGTCTTTTTCAAAAACCAGAAAACAAAATAAGACTACAAGTTTCCATGCCGCTTTAGAACTGTGCGTATTACGCAATATTGAAAAAGTCGTAACTGAAGAGTGAACTCGTGTGTGTGCAAACTAATTACTTGGCTTGAATATCTCTTAATTTTTACTTTTTTGTTCTTTCTTGTTTGTTCTTGTTTTGCGCCCCTAATCATTGAAACAAAAACCTCATACACACACACACACACACAGAAATGCAAACTTAAATGCAGGATGAACATTTTCCATTCATTCCAATATCCTTGCCACACATACTAATTTCCCCCCAAAAAAAAACCTAACCTCTAAACACGTATTTTCTGTGGACTTTTTTCTAATAAACTCTCCACTTTTCTCTCTTCCTTTTACAGCCTGTCGGAATTTATGCCAAGAAGTATGAATGGGCAGCAAGGTCCTCCTCATCGTCGTCAAATGGCGGTGGCCTGCACTTAGATTTGCATCCACCACCAATGCAAATTGGTGGAGACTGTTCTTTGTGGATACGTTCAGCCACATTGGATTTCGATGATGGCCTATGGGAATGTCAAGTGACGGCTAGTGATTTTACAACACAGGATGCTTTAACCAGTCAACCAGTACGCTTAGTTGTACGCGGTAAGTACTTACACATACATACACAAATGATATTTGAAGAATGTGTGACAGCAAAAGTTGAAGTAATGAGTTCTTTACACTATTTTGACAAGAATTAAATGGATACGAGCTGGAGAAGTGCAAAATAAAAATTAAAGAAAGATGAACAAAAAACCGAATATAAAATTTCCACCACTAAAAGTCAAAGAAGCAACAAAAGCTTAATAATAAGGGAAATTATTTTTTTAATAATAATCAGATTACAGATAATCTGCTTTCTAACTCGATAAGTTTTCCTAGTAAATTTCCATAGAGAATTGTATGTCTTTATAAATTTTTTATGGAACAGAATTTTATAGCTGAAACTACTATGCAAAGTTTAGGTCATCGATTAACGTTCGATAGAGAAAAGTGAAAGAAAAATGCCGATAAGTATTCCATCAAACATTTCTATATAAAATTTTTTGTGTAGATAAATTTTCTTAAAAGAGGTTTTAGCTTTAGTTTTTTATTGAAATTTTTTACTATTGATATGGTTTCTTAAGAAAATTTAAATGATTAATGAATTATGTACGAAAAACTACTACAGATAAATTTTCTTAAGAAAATGTTTCCTGGCGATACAATTTCTACAAAAAACATTCGTTATCGATAAACTTTCTGTAAAAAATCTATAATAGAAAATTCTTCTGAACAATCAAATTTTTTTTATCGAAAAACTATTGGTATCGATAAATTTTCTATACAATATTTTGCTGTCAATATATTTTCTATGCAAAATTTCTGTTATCGATGTTGTTTTTCTTAAATTTGTTATTAGAAAATTTTTGTAATTATTGATTTTTTTCCGTAATATCTTTAGTTTTTCAACAGTTAAATTTTTTTGTCTATAAATTTTTTGCTGACAATTTCTATTATCGATATTGTGTTTTATAACATTTCTTGTGAACGATGGCCTTTTTATTTCAAACTATTTTTATTAATAAATTTTTAATGGAATGAATTTGCTGTCGATAAATTTTCTATAAAAAATGTTCATATTTCCATAAAAAGTTTTATTGCCGATTTTATTGTGATTGTTAAACTTAATATAAAAAACTTTTATTATCCACGAATCTTTTATATAATATATTTGATTTTTCTACACAAAATTTTTGTTTTGTTATTTTTGTCTATTGAGATTTTTTGGGACCAATGATTTTTTTCTTTCCTTTTTTGTTAAACTATCGTTGTCGATCAATTTCCTATGAAAAATGTTTGTTATCGATAAAGTTTTTATAGATAGTTTTATTTTTGTTGATATAAATTTTTGATATCGTTTATTTTATTGGTATATCTATTATAGAAATTTTTACTATCGATAAATTTTCTATGAAAAATGTTTGCTGTCGATATTGTTTTATGTAGAAAATTTTAGTCTTTTATGGAAAATTATTGGTATCGTTATATTTTCTATTAAAAATATTTGCTGCCGATATTGTTCTATGTAGAAAATTCTTGGGAACGATTAACTTTTTTATGGAATACTATTGGTCTCGATAAATTTTCTATAAACAATGTTCGTGGTCGATATATTTTCTATACAAAATTTATATTATCAATTATTTTACTGCTAAGTTTGTTATAGAAAATGTTTATTATTATTGAATTTTTAATATAATATCTTAAAGTTTTTTACAGAAATCTTTTCGCTCCTTTATTGCAACATAGTCATATTTCAAAAAATGAGCTTTTCGAGTTAACAATGCAGAATTGTTAGCAGTAATACCTTTTATATTGCGCCAAAAATTTATAAAAATTTATTAAATTACTTTTAAACTGTTTCCTTTAGGAGATATTTTCTAAAACAAAAAAGTGTCTAATACTTGTATGGAAACTAAAAATTTGAAATGTTTTTTTCTCGAAACCAGCTTTTTTAGTTATGACTATGTTGCAATAAAGGAGCGTTTTGTTTTCGAAAAATTTGTTCAGGAAATGTTTGTTGTCGGTCGGTATTGTTTTCTACAGAATATTTTTGTGAATGATAAACACTTGTTAAAAACAATCGATAAATTTTCTATTAACCATTTTTGTTATCGATAAATTTATTAAAGATGTTTTTTATAGTTTGACATATTTCCACTAAAAAAAAATTTTCCATAAATTTTTTTTTTTTACTGCTCAGTTTGTTACAGAAGATTTTTATTATTAATTAACTTCTAATACAATTTATATTCATCTCTATTTTTGTTATCGCTAAATTTATTAAAGACGTTTTTTCTAGTTTGACACATTTCCATAAAAAAAATTTTCTATAATTTTTTTTTCTGTTCGGTTTGTTACAGAAAATTTTTATTGTTAAATAACTTTTTAAATAGTTCATATTCATCTCTGTATTTACATCCTTTATTCCGAGTTCGCCACCATATTAGAGTTTGTCACGTACAAGAGCCATTGTTTCGTTAGGTGTATGGCAAGTGGCACCGTCCTGCTGAAACCACATATCGTCCTCATCCCTATCTACCAACTCCGGCCATAAAAAGTCCGTTATCAGCTCGCAATGGCAAACGCCATTCACAGTAACTACCTGATTGGCCTCATTTAGGGGAAAAAAATATGGCCCAATGATGCCACCAGTCCATAAATCGCTGCAAAAAGTCACTCTTTGTGGCTTTACGGCATTCACTTTTCGATTATCATCCACCCAAATGTAGCAATTCTGCTTATTGACGAATGCACTGAGGTGAAAATGTTGCTTCTCACTGAAGATGATTTTCTTTGAAAATTGATCATCCACTGTTGCCATTTCCTGCCACCATTTTGACCATTGCCTACGCTTGGAATGGTCAAGAGGCTTTAGTTTTTGAGTCAGTTGCGCCTTGTAAGCGTCTAAATGCAAGTTTTTATGCATAATGTTCATTAACGACGAGCGTGAGAGGTGCAACTGTTGGCCACGACGATTAGTTGAGATAGACGGCTCTTTAGCCAAACTATTGCGACCAGCTGCAATATTTTCTGCAGAAGGAGCTGTACAAGCATGCACTGGTGTTTTGACATCTCCCATATACCCAGTTTGCTCAAATCTTTGCACGATTTTTGCGATTGTGCTTACATTTGGATGATTAAGTTGCTCGAAAAAATCACGAAGTGCACTAATACAGTTCGATTTGAACGCCCATTTTTATAATAATCGTGAATAACTTTAACGAGCTGCTCGATTGTGTATCTTTCCATGATTTACATTGAGTTAGTCTGAAATTGAGAAATGTCAAATGAAATGCAGAAAGAAACTAGACGTTAAGGTGTATTTCACGTTTAACATCGGGCCTCATATAAACGTTCTACAGAATATTTTTGCTATCCATTCAATTTTGTAAAACTATAAGTTTTTTTTCTATCATTTTGAAAATCATTAATACGTTACTTTGAAAGCAAATTATCTTAAGTGCTTTTCTTTAATAAATCACACTCCATCACTAATTACGTGCCTAGAAACTGCAGAAAGTTTTGTTCATCTGCCAAAAACATTCATCCAGCTGAGTTTCATTAAAACATGTTTTACTTGAGCTGTCGTTAAATCAGGCCAAAACTGACTGGCTCAGTACGATTGATTCACTTAATGGTTTGCGGTTTGTTTTAATATTTTTCGTATGGTCTGGCATTCACAAATCAAAACCAATTTTTTTTTTTTTTAATTAAGAAAAGAAAATCTCTCTCAAATTTTAAGCTGCTTGGCATTGTCAGACAAAGTGGATTATAACCAAAATAATAGCCATGGTTTTCACTTTACAAGCTTAACAAAACATAAAAAATAAACGCAATAAAATTTCATAAAATTCTATAATAAAACATGATTATGGAGATCCTTTATCCTTTAACTAATATCTAAAGGATTCGCTTTTTTTGTTTGTTGTTCGTATATTCTTTAATTTATTATTTCTTTCTTTGAAGTAACTTATTTAAACAATGTAAAACCATATCTTGCTGCAGCAAAAAAAAAAAAAAAAAAAAGAATAAAGTGGCATAAAAGAACAGATTAGAGTAACATCTGGAAGAAAATATATACATATGTATGAGTGCGAGTAAAGCTTAATTATTTTTCTAAATCTTGTGCTTTATGCATTATAATATAAGCCGCAAAAACCATGGCAGCAATGCAAACACTGTTTTTGATACAATCAACGTTAAAAATAAATGCAAGTTGAATCAAATGAGACATAAATATAGGATACATACACACATACATACTTACATGCATAAATACATTTGCAGTTGTTAAGAAAAATTGCAACGAACTGCAGTAACTATCTGGATGTCAAATAGTTTTACAGCATTTTAAATACAGCAGATGATGCTAAGGATTCTTGTTAAGAGAAACATTTTTAGCACAAATACAAGACAACAACAAAAACAGCAACAAAATAAACCACCAGTAATGAAACCATAACACATTGGAAAATATTTATCCTCTTGCACTTCCCACTCAACCACAACTAATCAGTCACAGATATTATTCTTAAAGATTTGCTCCCTGTAAAATATTGCCATAAAAGCAAATGGTCCTTTTCACTTTGTCACAGAGAAAAGCTGGAGCTGGTTTTCCGATTCTTTTCAAAAGTTAAAGAGACGAACTAAGAAAGTTGTTTGCCAGTTGCGAAGCAACATTCTGTTTAAAAACAAATAAATAATCAGGTGTTCTACAAAACTCAGGTTATATCTGGGTTACAAGATTACAAACTCCTACCATTCGTAAGTTAAATAGGATGCAAGTGAACAGGTGTAAAAACGTATTTAATACCCTACTGCTATTCTGCATTAAGTGGATTCTAGCTACACTAATAAGGGTTTGGGTTTATTTCCTTTTGTATGGTAATATGAGATGCACTAAAGCTCAGATATGAACAAAGAATTTCTTTTGAGTTTAAACTGTATTAAGGAAATCATATACAGTTTAAACTCAAAAGAAATTCTTTGTTCATATCTGAGCTTTAGTGCATCTCATATTACCATACAGAAGGAAATAAACTCAATCCCTTATTAGTGTAGGTGGAATCAATCGAATCAATCCAATTGTATTGAAATAAGAAAAATAATTTTCTAAATTTTTCACCCTTCTATAACTCTTATATACTCGTACGAGTAGTTTATTCTTTTCTCTAGGACCTAGAGCCTGGATAGAAAAAAACAATCTATATATGAAAATCATATTGTTTAAAATTATCTTTAAGCAGTTGTACTTGTTCACAGCCGACTAAAAATTACCGCTGAATTGCTATACTTTCCTACTTATCAGAAGCTTTTTTCCAATCATTTATTTATCTTGGTAGTTTAGATTCGATAGTGATTAATTTTTTTTTTTTTTTTGCTTTTTTTTAACGTTTATTTAACGACTAATTTGTAATAATTAAAACTATAAATAAACAAATAGTAAAAATACGCTGTCCCGTATTCGAGCACTCTAGTACATTAAAATTTTTTAGAAACTTAACTTCTTTTTGAGAATCTTTTTTTTATAATCAGCCCAATTATAAATATTCTCACGGAATGTATTTCTCTCGAAATTTATTCCTCACGGAATTTATTACTCTCATAAAGTACTTTTTTCACTTCAAATTAAAGAGAAAAGCTCAATTTTTGTTAAGTTGACTGAAGGAATTGATGAGTTGATACTTCCTTTAGAGTTTTCAACGAATGGAGAGAAGAAAAAAAAACTCATACTAACAGCCTGTTCATGGAACACAATGTGCTCAAAAAACGCGAAGAAATCTTGACGTTTTTCTTATTTGCGTTCATGCAACGCGAAAAAAAACTTTTTGAACGAAAAACGTCACAATTGACATCTGTTTTCTGTCTATGTATAGCGTTTTTACAAGATACATATAACTTGCTGAGCGAATGGAAATTTTTATTCGTTGAGCAAGAAAAAAGAAGAAGCTTGAACAAAAATAAAGATTCAAATATATAAAAATGGAAATACCAGCAAATACAAGTATGCATACATGTTCACACATACATATATACATACATAAATAAACGTTCATATCCATGTTAACACGTATATACATATACATATATGTATATGCAAAAAATTTCCTTTTTTGCTAATTATTTAAAGAAAGGAAATAATTTAAAAAATAAAAGCATAAATTAGGATCAATCCATAAAGGCAGACAAATGCTTTTATGGATCATCAATAGAATTTGTATGACCAGCAAATATTCTATAATTTTTTTCCAGATGTTTTGTTTACATAAATATTTATCACCGGTTTCTTTTTTTCTACTGAAATAGGGTTACCGTTATTCACGATGCAAAAATATATTTTACACGAAAAAAGTAAACAAGATACATATAACTTGTATAGTGGCAATACTAGGGATTGAGAATATGCATATTAATACATGTATAACGTAACAGAACGCGCACAATGAGAAGCGCGTTACACAGACCCAATTTCTTACGTAGTCACAAACGTGTCGCTGGTTTTCGCCTTATTTAAAACGCGATCCATGAACAGGCTGTTAATTTTTGTTCATAATTAGAGGAAAAGGAAAAGTGATAAAATTCCCACGGAATTTTTATTTATAATTGGGCTGAATATAATTTACATGTACATTCTGTGATACATATGTTTGTATATTAATATTTCGAAGTTTGTGTAGGAAAAAACATCGATAGTGATTAATAATATGCCACAAAATTAACAGACTACACAAAAAAAATGTCAAAAAAGCAAATGTTGCAGGCAACATGTTCATCTGTGTAAATCCGAAAGAAACCCCAAAAGAGAATTTGAAATATTTTTCCTCCAAATATTCGCTCGTCTAAACTTAGACTAATTTAATGACTGAAAAATAATCAGGCTCCAGAGACCAACATAGCTGTGTACATACTCTAATTGATGTTACTGAGGAGTTGAGTGCAGAAATGGACAATGATATGTTGTCATTCTTGGTTTTGCTGGACCGTTAGAAAGCGTGCGACACCGTTTAACTCTCGACTCTGCCAAAAATTGGAAAACATATTTAAATTTTTCAATCACTGCCGTTAAGGGCCCTGATTCACTATCCTACACGATCGTACGATTCATTCACAGGAAACTGTTTCAAAAGTCTGGACGACTTGAAAAAATCGCTTCAAAATGGCGTTGTAGGCCACACAAGTATGATTGAAATAATTTATATATACAATAAAACAATTAAAAAGTCTTATTAACATAATAATTTTACATTACTTAAATTTTCTTCTTGAAGCACCAACAATATTCTTATATTTTTTTACAGATTTTCACACTGATCGCACCACCATAATGTTTTGAAAAGTTTCATAAAATTTTTCAAATCGCACGATTTGTCAAAAAGTCTATTGCACGGTTGCATTTTTAGTACTTTTTCAGCACACATGCTTTATTTTGTAGATCGCACGATCGTGTATGATAGTGTAACATGGCCTGAAGCTGGTTACATCCTCTTTACGTGATAGGACTCACATCGTATTTTACGGAACTGAGAAATTAAATAGCTGTTTTATCAAATTTGGGTCCTCTATTATTCACAGTTTACTCCAATAGTTTGCTATTTAGGCTAAGCTACTGTGGGATAAAAATGTACGCAGATGACGTACAACTCTTCATCAGCCGTTTGCAATTAAACTTTGATCTTTGGAATATATTTAAATTGGTTACAGCAAATGGTATTTGTTTCAAAGCCAAAAACATGATGCTAACCAGTAAGGCGAATTATACGCTGAAAAAATCATGCTTCATTTTACTTAATGAAACAGTTTCATTAAATATATGAAGCATAATTCTTTCAGTGTATAATACAGCTTTACACATTTTTTTAATTTGGAAAAATACCAAAAACGCCGGATACCTAGATAAGTTAATTGGGACCTCTTGAACATGAAAAACGCTGTAATTTTTTTTCGAAGTACCGTTTTCTAGATAACGATACTAGTGTGTTGTTCGGTATATGGTCCCACTCAAACCTTTGTGGATCAGAACCGAAAAAGCCGATCCAGATAAATGGCATATCGTTGGAAAGGTAGAAAATGTTCCTCACGTCAGTCGTAAAGCAGCTCTGGGTTGAAGAACAGCTCTTGCGTCATCGTAATTATTTCTTAAGTGCGGTCAGGCTTGTGTTTGTTGTTCGGTCTTCGATAGTTTTGCATTTCACTCGCACTGGTTAACGGTTTGCCTCAACTAACTGTATTGGTTTACAGTTTTTTTTAGAGTTTATTCATTGTTAAACACGTGGAAACTTCCTATGTGAAGGCATAGGTCGTTATATCTTATATATCTTTGGCATTATGGTCTTTGGCACCCCGCCCATGCTGTGCATCCTATACTTTGCAAATTTAGTTTCTAGAGTTACTAAATAAATGAATAAATGTTCATCACGTGTCTCGTTCAGTAAATAGTGCTTAATTCTGTTTTTTATTAGAATTGCCGAGCCTCCACAAGATCTTCCACGATGATTTTTAGTGTCATATAGTGTGTAGCCATTAATTTTGAAATACCTGTTGGTTGTCAAATGTGTTTCAGCAATTAACATTATATCGATTTGCTTTTCTATAAGGAGGTGCTCAAGTTCCGCTGTTTGCGTTCCCGAAACGTATTTTAAAACAACTCTGCCTGCAAAATAGTGGATTGCATCTTCAGCATTTCATGATTATGGTTGTCATAGAAACAGTAATCGTATTTATAGATTGAACAAGAGTCTGCAGAGTTGCCTCAAGATTGCTAAAATTTGGATTGGAATTTTGTGACTTAGGCTCCTGATTCAAGTTTTGTACATCGGATTTGGCCACAATAACATAAGAAACTTGTTTAGGGGTTTGCATGTTTGTATGCCTACCTGGGAAAAATGGTTTTTAGAAATGGATCAAACATTAAAATAAATAAATGGCAACTTTAGTCGGATCAGCTTATTCACAAATAATGTGGTCTGAGCGAAACTATCTTTAGTGAAGTTCACTTGGTACACACTCTTTTTTATTGATCAAAATATTTTTATCAAAACATTTTATGAAATCAAAAATTTACTAAAAAAAAATTCCGATCAAACTTTAAAATAAAAAAAAATTTTTTGAACAAACTAATCAAAATTATTCTCCAAAAAAAAAAATGTTTCCCGAAATATGTCTATGGCAAGTTCTGCTCAATGAAAATTTTTTCATAGAAAGTTTGATAATCATGGTTAGGTTAGGTTAGGTTAGGTTTAACAGGCTGCCAGCTATTATAAAGCCAGCCCACTTGGGTCCAGTCAGGTCGCGTTGTGTTGCCTGGATTTGATAATCATATTTCTATCTGATCTTTCATTGAGCTGGGTTTTCTTAAGCTTTTCTATTAAAGGAATTTTTCTTGTTATTTCTCAAATTCTGTTTTATATTATTGAAATGCGTCATAAAAATTGCAGTAAACCATAAAAGTTTTACCGCAAAATCATGCCAGAGTAGACATAATTATTATAAATGTTTAGCCCAGCTGAACGCCACCTCTTCCCAGATTTATTCGAAATAATTCTAAAGCAAATAATTCTGCAATTGAAATTTATATTCCAGTCAAAATAAATGGCGTACAAAAACACACGAATATATGTAACTATATATTAAAGTATATGGAAATAGTTGTGTGTGTGTGTGTATATGTACGTGTTCTAATCAAAATCCACTACAACAATATTTATAGTTTCAAACGCACGTCCGTTGGAAGCAGGAAGTGCATGACATCAATTTTAATACGCTTTTACATAGATACATATGTAGGTATGTATTTATGTACCATCAGTGTACACATTGTTTCACACACTCACACATAGATAGATACACCTACACTTACTGTGAAATTTAAGTTACTTTGTTTGATATTTCTTAAGAAAACTAATAAAAGCAATAGTAAAACTTGTATTCGCTTTTGTAATAGTAGAGCAAGAAAATAAGAACATTTATAGTAATTTTTCCCTTGTTTAACTTTAAGTTGCAACCACTAATGAGTATGCTTGTTTTCTATTTTCTATTTCGTTTTAGTGGCTCCGCAACGTCCTCGTTTGGAGTACGAGGGAGCTCATGTACCACCTGGACACAATATAACAGTAGACTCTGGCTCTCTGGCAACAGTTAAATGTGTATCACATTATGGTAATCCACCTGCCACGCTTAAGTGGTTTCTTGGTAAGTAACTAGTGTAGTTGGTTGTTATTTGTTGAAATGATTACTTTTATTTTTATTTTTATTGTTTTATTGCATTATCTAAAGGATCTTTGTCTAAAACAAGTATTGCTTGTTTTAGTTGCATGACTGTCTGTAATTATTTTCTGCCAAGAACTATATATGTTAGTTAACATTATTGCCACTTAAGCATTTGAAATGAGAAGAAATTGAATATTGAGGCAAACTGGTTCACTTATTTAAAGACACTAAAAATTCCCTATTCAGAAGCCTGTATCTCTTACAATTTTTAAACGACTGCAGAATTTTAAAATAGAAGTGAAAGCTAGACGTCTCTAAATATAAACAAAATCATGCAATTTATAAAAAAAAATTAAAAAATGTGTTATTTTTTTAGTTTACTTGAAAACACAACGGGACCAGACTAGACTCAAGTAGGCTGGCTTTACAATAGCTGGCAGCCTGTTAAACCTAGTTTAATTGAATAAAATCACCTTAACTAATTTTAGTACAAAAAAGTTTCTATTGTTATTAAAATTCATTTTTCTTTATTATTGCTTTATTTACGTTACACTGAAAGAATTATGTGTCATTTATTTAATGAAACTGTTTCATTAAATATTTTTCATTAACCCAATGGAAACTTTTCACAATATGCATGAAACTTCATATATATTATGAAATCGTTCCATCAGAATGGTTTCATTAAGTTTTATAGTTTCATTAAAAAAAATCATTGGATTTATGACTACAACAAATTTTAATTTTTCTTTTAAATTCTTTGAATTTTGGTAAGATATATTAATGGGCATTTATTAATCTTAAACTACAGTTTAAAAAATTTCAAGTTTTTTTCATTAAAATGTAACTTTTATGAGTTTCATAGTTCCAATGAAACAGAATTCATTAGATCAATAACAAATAAATTTCTGGCTACCGAACTTGGTTATGCATGTACATATGTGCATGCACTCAGCATAATAATAGTTTAAAAAATTTAAACACCAGTGTATTGAAGTCATTTGAATTAATAAAATCTATTTTATTTGGTGAATACTTGTTCAACATTTTCTTTTATCATAATTAGGTACATTTTCACAAAAGCAGGGAAGTAGTATTTTTTGTGTAATGAAATAAAGTATCAATAAATAAATGGAATAATTCCATTGATCTTATTACGTACATTTGTGAACATATTTTATTAATGGGTGTTATGATATTATTTCATTTAACAAATGTAACTATTTCATTGATTTAATGTAAATTGTTCAGGGTCTCAATGAATAATAAAATTAGATAAATGAAATAACTTCATTGAGCTTATGAAGGAATTTCATATTTTTAATGAATATATTACATTAGTACAAAGTTATTTCATTAAATAAATGTTACTTTTTCATTAATTTAATGTACAGTTTTCATGTGCTTTATGAAATTGATTCTTTGATCTAGAGAAATTATTTCTCTAATCATATGATTTGTCTTTCATACTTTTAATGAAAATAAGTCATGTTTCTTATTTATATATATGTGTTATTAAAATGTTTCATTACTTTTATGAAGGTTTTCATTAAAATAATCTAATGAAATTTGTTTCATTATTTCTATGAAAAGTTACAAATGTCAAAATTCAGAGAATTTCTGAACAAAATTTTTTCAGTGTAGTTATTATTCTTAATATTTTTGTTTATAATAGTATTTTAGTAAATGAAGAAAAAAATGTAAATTTTGTGATTATATTTGAATTAATTAAAATTTTTTTTTTTTTTACGAAAACACCCCAAAAGTGCCCTTAAAAAATTTTACAAAATGATAGTTTTCAAAGTAGTCTCTTGTGGTATTTCATGGATTATTCATATCAGAGTAAGTTAAAATGGTTTCCAAACTAGTTTTCTGTGGTAATCCATTGGGTAGTGGCATGAAGTAATTTCAAGACTAACCCTGTGTGATATATATTTATTTGATAATAATACTTTTTATTTAAAACGGATCATGTACTCCAGTAATTTCTGCAGGGAAGCACTCCAAATGTAGCAGTTTTGTTTATTGACGTATCCATTTTATGAAAATCGGAATCAATGGTGATCTTGGTTAGGGCGCAAATTTATACAAATCGAAAACGTAATAAACTAAACTAAACACAAATCACGCTGAAAAAATGTACGTCAGTTAAGAAAGTGTTGCCAAATTAAAGTTGTATACCTCATTAGAAAACCTCATTTATAAAAATAATATAAAAAATAGCAGTCCATAAAAATTCTCTCAATATGAGCACTTAAGATGAACCTCAATTTCTAGTATAAATCCCTTTCAAGTAATTTTGATTGGTATTGTAAACTAAAAAAGCTTTCCAAAAGTTTCCACAAAGTAGCAACCAAAAATATAGAAAAATCATTTAAAATGTTCCTTCAGCTTTAAATAGCTTCTTTTTATTTTACCTTTTTATTTTATTTTTTCTTTAACTTCATTTTTTACATTATTTTATATCATTATTGTTATAAAATCCCTTTACGGTAAATTGTCTTTTGTTTTTACAGGTGACCAGGAAATTGAACCCATTCATCCGCAAACAAACGCCACCGAACCAGATAATCCACGTACTTGGTCGGCCACTTCGGTGGTACAATTGACAGCAATGCGTGAGAGACATGGTGATATTTTACGCTGTTTGGCTTATCACGAATCGTATACGGCAAAAACAGTGCCAGTAGAGGCCAGATTAGATGTTAAATGTAAGACATAATAAAATAAACAAAGTGAAAGATATCTATACTATGAACAAACTGTTTGTTAGAGCAACGATTGGAGAAGGAAACTACTATTTTCCAAAAGAAATATAAATTACAGATGTACAATGTTTAAACAAATATATATGTTTCTGCTTCTTAAACAAGTATTCTTTGAAAAGCAAAAGGTATACGAGTATTTTAGACAAGGCATAGAAAGTGTTTATTCAAAAAGAAGTACTTTTAAGGTACTTAAAAAATATCACAAAATTTTATTTAAAAAAAAATCTTTAACACTTTTTAAACACAAAAAATTTGGAACAGTACTTTTGTAATCGTACCTTTTGGTACATTTTTTAAACGGTTTTTTTTTAATCATAGTTTAAATTAAATTTTGTAAAAGTTATATAGTTTGTTCTTATCTTTCTAGTCTCTAGGTCTTAGTCTCGATTAATAATTAAATACAACTCCTTTTTTTAAGAATTGTTATTTATTTTATTTTCAATATTCCATATTTAATTTCAATATTTAATTTGTTTTATATGTTTTGTTGTGTCTATATTAATATAAATTGTTACGTTTGTTTTTTAGTTCCTGAAGAAGGATACCAAAGGTATCCGAAATATTGAAAATAAAATAAATAACAATTCTTAAAAAAAGGAGTTGCATTTAATTATTAATCGAGACTAAGACTTAGAGCCTGGAAAGATAAGAACGAACTATATAAAATTTTCAGAATGTTGAAAAAAAAAACTAAAAAAAAGTTTTATTTTGGTTTTTTGCCGAAAAACTCTTATCCTATTTAAATACACTATCTTAAAAAAAATTCCTTTTTAAATAAAAGCACTTAAAAATAGCAATTTTATACTATTCTTTGATAAACGTCAAAGAAAAACTTAAAAGCGAGTATATTGAAAAAATGGTTGCTTTACTAAATAACTGACGTTTGACAAATCACAATTTCAACAAAAAAAATTCTGTTTGTGCTGCCATCTAGCGCTAGGTACCTTCAATATCAATGCGCTGTCGTATAATCCTCTAAAACCAACAATTTAGGGAACAGATGTTTTAACTTTAGAGCATAGGCAAATTTACACAAATGTATGTACATATCGCTCCTTTATTGCAACATAGTCATAACTAAAAAAAGCTCGTTTCGGGAAAAATGCATTTCAAAAGTTTAGTTTCCATATAAGCCTTTTTTAGAAAATATTTCCTAAAGGAAGCAGTTTAAAAGTAGTTTGAATAAATTTTTGGCACAATATAAAAGGTCTGTTATCAATTCTGCATTGTTAACTCGAAAAGCTAATTTTTTGAGATTTTCGAGTTTGTATAAATAAGTACTTCTAACCCACTGTGCGATCTACACACAGAAAAAATAATTTAAACAATTCAAACAATTGAGTTTCTATTCGCTATTTTAGCTTCTAACATTGATACCAATAAAAAATTATAATTATAATAGCTTGCTGGGAAACATAGAAAGCAAGCTATTTATAAATTTTTATTAAAATAAACATTTTAAAAAATTTTCCAGAATAAGTTTCTTTCGAAAAAAAGTAACCTTTGAAAAAAAAACTTAATTTCTTTTGGAAATTTAAAGTCTGGAAAAAATTTTAGTTACAAAGGAAAGAGTTCTCTTTAAAAAAATAATACATTTTTAGGAAATTCACTTTAAAAAAATGATCTATAATAATAGTAGACCCTGTTTTAATAAAAAACACTCTTTATACCCTTCACAAAAATGTTAAGTTTGTGCTTCCGTTTGTAATTTCTACAGTTTTCATTTGCTACCCTATAAACTATATACGAGTATGTTCAGAATCAGAATTAATAGAAAAGTCGATTAAGCGATGTCCTTCTGTCGCTCGTTGAAACCCCGTTTCTAAGAAAACCATTAGACTTAGACCATTCTATTACCCTATCGATTCATGGGTTTGCTACTGAAAGTTAGTAAAATCGGTTCACATATAGCTGAGATATATCCAAAATTCAGATAAAATCCCTTATTTTTTGCAATTTTGCATAAAATTTTAAAAAAAAAAGTTTTTTTTTCTTCAAACTTCACACAATTATTAAACATTACAAGGAAAAAAAAATTTCCCGATATCAGTCCATATATATGTATATCCAAGATATAGCCTAAACCGATATTTAATGAAGACCTTCAATAACTTTTTTTGCTTAAAAGTAGTTCTGGTAACAAAAGGAGGTTACCAAAACACAGCAAATGAAATTTTCCGATATCTGTCCATTATATATAGTATAAACCGATTTTCCATGAATATGCCGCGTAAGCAAACTTAAAAAATTTGTTTGCTTAAAATCAGTTCTAGTAATTAAATGGGATTACTTAAATACAGAAAATTAAAATTTCCGATATCGGTCCATATTTACCCGAGATATAGTCCAAAGCGATTTTTCATGAAACTATTTTTTTTTCTTTGCTAAATGGTGTTCTGGTAACTAAAGGAGCTTACTAAAATTTAGCAAAGGAAAATTTCCGATATCGGTCCATATATACCCGAGATATAGCCCAAACCGATTTTCCATGAAAATATCGCGTAAGCGAACTTAAACAACTTTTTTTGCTTAAAAGCAATTCTGATAATATAAGGAGGTTACCAAATGGATAAAATTTTAATTTCCGATATCGATCCATATATACCCGAGATAGGCTATATCTGGATTTTTCCATGAAAAAAATTTTTTTGGCTCAAAATCAAAAACGAAGTTACTAAAATACAGAAAATTTAAATTCCCGATATCGGTCCATATATACCCGCATAAACCGATTTTTCCATGAAAATTTGTTTTTTGTTTAAAAGCAGTTCTGGTTATAAAAGCAGGTTACTAAAATACAAAAAATTAAAAATTCCGATATCGGTCCATATATACCCGAGATATAAGTTAAACTGTTATCGGTTTCATGAAAATTTCCATGAAATATTACCTTTTTGGCATGGCGACTACAAGACAAAAATATTTTTTCCCCATATCGGTCCATATATATTCGAGCATATTTAGTTCCAGTTTGTACTTATTTTTATATAAGAAATTCTTAAAATATCGCTCATTTTCAAAATTATTTGCTTTTTTAAAAGTAATTTTTCCAAAAAGCTACTTCTTTTAAAAAAGAGTTTTAAAAGGTTTCTTTTCAAAAAGACTATTTTTCGAAGAGATACTTTTTGCAAATGCGTACTTATATAAAGTGGTACTTTTTTAACAGCGACTTTATTTCATAGAAATGTTTTTGAATCAAAATATCTCAAATTAAATAAATTTTTCATGTTGGTAAACTGTGTTTGATTTAAAATTTTCTGCTTGAAATTGTCTTTGCATGTACAATTTTATTCGATGCAACTGGGCTTGTGAACTCAGCCATTGTTTTTATTTGCCAACCAGCATTTTTTGTTAAAAAGTGTGGACAGCCTTGTTGCCAGAAAAGCAAAACAAAACTAATTAAGCAGATGTGATTACCTTCATTTGCTACCAGCTTTCAGCACAAACAATTACAAATTAAATTTATTATTTTAAACAAATAATAAAAATAGAACCCAACCAGCCGTTTAACAACTCAACCAAATATTTTATTTTTAGTCCGTTTAAACTTTCGCAAACCAACCAATTTTCTGTTTCAATATTTGACTGACTGTGTTTTCTCTCGATTTTCTTTTTTTTTTTTTTCAATGAACAACTCAAACTCTTACCTTTTGCGAGCCAAAAAATTTTAATTTGGCAACAAGTCAAAACTGAACATAAGCCTTTATACAGGGCACTATTTTAAAGTCAAACAACAGCAATAACAACCATTAAGATGGAAAACAAGTTGAAGCAAAAAGTCCAGACACATGAACAGCCTTAAAAATATACTTCCATTCGAATATTTAAAGTCTTGTAGCAACCTTCAGTTTTCGCTGTTGCCAATTTTATTAAATCAATTAAATTAACTGCAATTTTCCTTCAATACGCTTTTGCATCTTTGCTTCCGTGTACACGAGAGTCATTATAGCAAAATGTTTATTAAAAGAATTCGCTTTGAAAGGATTTAGCTGGCTTCTAGAACCGCCCTCGTCATTTCACGTTTAAATTTATTCTATTTCTTTTCTGCCCCGATGTTGTTTTATCATCTCGCTCTCTGCTTACAGACGCACCAACAATACGTTTAATTGGCTCGCCGGAAATTGACTTGGAAGAGGATAAAGATGCACTGATACTACGCTGTGTAGCGGATGCCAATCCACCAGCAAGCATTGTTTGGCGTCGGGCAGGACGTTCAGAAATTGCCAGTTTACAGGTGAGTTAAGCACCAACAACAACAACAAAAACAGCAGCAAGAACATTTATAATTTTTGTTGATATCTGTATAACAGGATTTATTTGTTAAGTTTCTTGTAACTTTGCCAAATGAAAAATCCCATCCAATACACATTTTAATTTCTTTGTTTTTTTATTTTCATTTTATGGAAATTATTTTATTGCAAGATTTTTAGAATATGCCAAAATATCAGTAGTCTTTAAAACAGGTTTTAAAGTACTGTTTTTTTTTAATTCTTTGGCGTCTTTAAAGGAAACTTTACAGTTACGCCCAGTGGGACGACGTGATGCTGGTCTTTACACCTGCCAAGCACAAAATTCTGTGGGCACCTCGGAGCAATTGTCAGTGCAATTGGATGTGAAATGTTAGTTTGTTTACTTTTAAATAGTAGAAAGAAGATATAAAACTAATCTACATATTTTTATTGTCTTTACTATTTTAGACCCACCTAAAATCTTATCGGCTGGTCCTGATCGTTTAACCACCGCTCCTTTATTTAGTCCGGCAGCATTTGAGTGCGTAGCTGATGGAAATCCAATGCCTTCCTTTAAATGGGTACAACGGTAAGTTTGGCAAAACATATAATACTGTTACGAATTTGTGGCACTACTAACCCACTGTGCGATCCACTGATCTGCTTGTTATAAATGTGCACACACACATCCACACATAATATATAAGCTAAAAACATAATACACAAACAAACAACCTACATGATCTATAAAGCGTACAGCTCCCCGTAATTTAGCAACCAATGATTTTATTGTTACTGCTGCATTCTTATTGCTTCACAAGCGTGTGTGTGTATGTATATAGGCAGGCAATTATATTTATATATTTGAGTCTGAAATGATTACCAGCGATTCGGCAGAAATTTCATGACTAACCTATTAGATAAAGAAGAAGTATAAATAGGTGGCAGATGTTTGGCAAAGGCAGAGTTAAATTTTAGACAAAGTATTTGTATTTGTAACTATACAGTTGCAAATAAATTTACAAAGTATAGGATGCACAGCATGGGCGGAGTAACGTAGACCTTAAGCCCACTTTAGACAAAGTAAAAGACAGTCATATGTCATAAAAATAAGCAAGTGTAGTGTGTTAATATACAGTGGTATTAAAATAAACTTGCGAAGTACTTAAGTACTGTGTATTAAGTAAGTATCAGTGCCATTATTTCATTTGCAATTGAAAAATCTGCAAAAAATTGTTAACGAAAAACGTAACAATACATTGCTAGAGAAAGAATAACTTCTCAAAGGACTAGTCACGCAAGTGGCTCTACCACTTTCAGTATTGATTTGAATATCCAAAATGAGAAAAATTTGCCACTTTGCTATCATGATCTTTTTATCGAATCAGTTGATCTAACATGATTTGGTGGCAGAGAGATAGGTTCTGAGTCGGACTTTTACCACTAATTTCTGTTACAATTGGAAACTATTCCTAGCTATTCGTTTAACATTTTTAATTACTCATTAAGCCTTTTTAACGTTGAATGACATTTTCTGCTCGTGACTGGTCTACGTAGAACACTTAAAGGAAAACTAAAGATTTTTTAGTGGTATTATCATTTTTTTTTTTTTTTTTTTGCTTTTTAAATGCCTTACCTTTAATGGGTAATGCATTTATTTAATGCATGGCAAAGAAAACTACAAGTCCAATGTCAAACACTACTAACTGGATTTTTCGTGAATTATATATGTTGTTTTAAATTATGAAGCTTAACGGCCTTATCAAAACCCTTATGCTAACTAACCAGCTGCTAAGCTTTTTGTATGTAAATTCCCATAAGGGAAAGATACCAGCTAGTTAGTAAGCACAAAGTTTTTTATTATACGTAAGGCCGTAAATGTCAACTGTTAAACAAACAATTAACTTGAAATTGACGAATCTTTGCATTCCTGAAAACTCCAAAGTTTGAGGCATGGACGGTTAAAAGTTTTCTCAAGGTGAAAAAATTGTGATTCTGGGCTAAAAAAGCAACTTTAGGCTAACCAATTCTGTTTGTATAAACAGAATTGGGATTATAACCAACTCCGGGTGAGTTAGTTATAATGGGTTTGGGGAAAAGAAATAAAAGGAGTGTTACTATTTCTTTTCAAATAAAATGAGTTTTAATAATAATTTTAACAGTAATATAGATATAATAAAAAACAAAGGTTTTCAAACTAAATCATTAACTTTGAGGCTAATCAGTGTTTTCTTTAGCACAGCCTTAGAACCATCAACCAATTTTAGCCCCAGTCTAATTGCAATTATAATAATTTTCTTTATCGGTTGGAGAGGGCAAATGCCTAACGCATCATCACATACTGTGCCCACACAGTATCCAGTATGTGAGGCTTGCACCCACTAAGCCCCGTCCCTTTTCTTTGAGCCTTGTCTCCAGCGCCATACCGGATTGCACGTGCCATGCTCACGTCTATATCCTGCTTCTTGTCTCGTAGAATCTTTTCAATACATTCTCCATTTCCTTTCACTTTCCATTATAACTTCTACGACATTTTCCGGTATTATTTCGCCAACATTCTCCTCCAAGTCATGTCTTTCCTGCCTCCACCTGCCACATCTGAAGAATGTGTGTTCTGCGTCGTCCACGCAGTCATCTCCATAAAGGCAGCTCAATATATCTGTCTTACCCATTCTATTGAGGTATTCCAGAAAATACCCGTGGCCAGAAAGCATCTGTGTTGCTATTATAATAACAAATTGATCTTCATGTTAAAAAATTTGTTGAAAGCGCTTATTTTCTATAGCAACACCACAAATTTTTATTAATTTTATGCAAATTTTATTGCAGTGAGATGGAAATGCTCTCACTCTGTCATAATTTACCTAATTTGAAACAAAAATGATGACTAAAAAATAAATATTCCTGAAATTCGTAGCACTTTTTTTTGCATTGAGTGCCAGCAGAAACAAAAATCAACATGTAGTTAATTTATCTTAAACGACTTCAAGCACATTTAAATAACGAGCCAGCACGTACGCCAAGAAAGTCCCTAATGTATTTATTTAGTCAAGTATACAATAAGTATGTATGTGTTTTCTTTCTCTATCTCACTTGGTCTAGCACTTGTGATCCAAAGCTCTTTTGTTAGAGTACTCGTATTGAACCAACTGAAAGTTAATAGAAGTTGGCGTTTAATTTCTTGATAAACACGTACTTCATTAAGTCAACACTTACATGTGCTTTTGGAATTATAATGTGATTCTTATTTTGCTATCTAACTTTTGTTGTTTAATATTTTTCATAACAATTTCTCGGTTTTGTCTTTTTTTTTTTTTTTTTGCTTGCAATAAAAACTCGTGAAATAGAAAACTTTTTCTAAGAGGAACTTGTTGGTAGCAAAATAGGCAAAACTGGCAAATAAACAAACAACGAAATAAAGCAAAAGAATCTCTGGCGTGTTGCTAAAAGTTTTAATGAAAAATTTTGTTTCTCAAATATTTATTATGAAGTAATAGAAATCTTTCCATCTCTCTATTTGTACCTCTCCAGGATATATTTATTTAGCAGAGAAGAAACTTGTACTAAACAAAAAAAAAAAAAGAAGGAAAATTTTCATTCTAATAATATTGTCAATCTGGCCTGCGACATTTCTTGGAGACAGGAGTACTTTAATAAACACACTTAAACGTGATTAAAGTTACAGAAATAATTAAAATATATTTTGAAAGCCTGGCTGGTACTCAGACAGTTTATGCAAACGCTTAAGTTGATATTTGACAAATTACTTTTCTCTTATGAGGAGGATTCGTTAAAGAAGAGAAGAAGAAATCAGTTATTTTCGATTTTTTTCGGTTATTAAATGAAGAAAATTTAATTAAATTCATGATATACTTCGTTGAAAAAATAAAGCAGGTGACGTGTAATTACTACTTATGGTTAGTTTTATGGTTTCAAATTACATACGGCAATCAATGAAAACGGTGAAATTCAGACATAATAATATTCACAATAGAAAACCAGTTTCAGACCTGCCTGAAAAATTAGCGGTTTTATTATTTGAAGATAAAAGCTGCAGCAAAAAAGATATATTTTTGAAATTACTTAAAAGAAATCTTAAGCTTGTAACCAAGATAAAAAAAGGCATGAAAAACACATTAATCTCGCTGAATGAGAAGTATTTTCTGAGAAAAAGACCAATCTTTGGGTACTTAAAAAAAGATTGGAGCTTGAGCATACTCGCCACAGATCTCCCATTAATTTTTCAGTTCACATTTTTTCCACCTTTATTACATATTCTTTAAAACGTAAAAAACCCTTCTATTTCTAGCCTTTTCTCTATCTCTTAATTCATACATAGCATTTATAGTGCCAACCACCAATTAACCATAAGCATCAATGAATGATATGAATATATTATTTCAAGGAAATTTCATGGGAAATAAGAGCTGTAGTAAATTAGATGTAGCTATGAGCGTATTACCTTCTATTATGTTCATGAGCCTTCTGTACTCAAATGTTCAAATATTATTACTACGTTCATACACACACATTCCTATGAAACAGTAAGAACGCAACAAAATCAAGAAAATCATTGGTAACTTATTTACTTGTATTTTGCGTTTTTTTTTATTACGTTTATTTATTTGTCTGTGTATTATATTTGTAGTTTTTTATTGTATGTGTGGATGTGCGTATACATTTGTAACATGCAGGTTAGCGCAGGTGGTTAGAAATGATACAAATTCGTAACAATATATATAACAAACTAAAACTAAACATTTCATTAGAAAATGTTTCGAGATAAATATATTTCCTTGTCGCTTAAAATATAAATGACATTTACCATTGCTTAAGTAGAATGATTCATTGATGAACGGTTACCAAAAGAAATTGTTGTGAAACATTGCTACGAAACAATAAGAACGCAACAACAACAAGAAAGTCGTTGGTGGCTTATTTACTTGTAACTGCGTTATCTAAACCACGTTTATTTATTTGTGTGTGTATTATACTTTTAATTTTCTATTGTATGTGTGGATGTGCGTATACATTTGTAACATGCAAGTGTGCAAAGTGGGTTAGAAATGATACAAATTCGTAACAATATATTTAACGAACTAAAACTAAACATTTCATTAGAAAATGATTGTAGATACATATATTTCCTTGTTGTTTAAAATATAACTGACAATTAAGATAGTTTAAGTATAATCTTTCATTGACGAAAGGGTAAACGAATACCAAAAGAAATTGTATTCAACTACACCAAATGTATTTATTTCATCACGCAATAAGTTTGAGCATGTTAAAATTCAAGATCATGAAATTAAAAGCTGTTTACTTTAAAAAATCAAAGCAAAACAAATCACATTAAAGTTGCAGCAGAATATAGAGATGTTAAATTGATTGATCATGATATTCAGGAACACGATTGGCATGGATTTATGGTGTACAAATCCAAATTTATTATTTAATGCATTTTCTATTTGGAAATTTTTTGGAAAAGTTGATGGTTCGAAAAAGTTAATTAGTCTTGAAACATTTCGATTAAACTTTTCGAGATTTCATTGTATTTATAAAACTAATTCATTTTCAATTTAGTGAGAGCAGAAAGTTTTTAGAGGCAAAAAAAATTTCTTAAAGAAAACTTTACAATAAGTAAAATATTTTAGAAAACCTCATGGAGAAAACTGAAAAGTTTTCTGCAACAACTTTATTTAAAATATTGTATGCAGAAATGTAATTGATTTTCATCAGTGCCTACCACGTGGCCTAATCTGACGATGAACTCATTTCAAAGGGTTAATGTGTTGACGGCTCACAAGCACCCCCAAGTGGAAAGCAAGTTTCCCACAAGTGATAACTTTTCGTCATGTTTTTGCAGATATGTATATGATGAAACCGCTAGCTAACGGGTTTGGGCCTTCTAGTAACTCTTTTAAGGAATTATATAGATCAGAGGCAGTTTGGGCTTAATATCTCATTATAACGAGCCTGAAACCTTACCTATCTCGGCTCTAGTCTTTCCCCTTCTTCTGGCTCCTTATGCAACAGCTATATGTTGCAAGAAAACAGCATCTTTCGGTTTTTGAGTAGTTACCAGAAAACCGGCCCTACGCCACAATTCCCAGGGGAAAGTAATCTACCTTCTCTGCGACTTAAGTATCAAGCCAATATGTTTTAGGCAAGATGTAGGCACTTCAACTATAGATTAGTGCCAGAATGGCTTACCACACAGAACCTCCTGAGGCTATAGGCGAAACTCTTTCTGCCAATTAGCTATTGGTGAGCGTTTTGGAAGTGGCAGCTCAGCCTTAGTCATACTGAAACTTTTTTCTTTAAGTTTTATTTGCTATAAAGAATAAAAAACTCATTTGACTCTCTGCCGCGGAAAGTAGGTATAGTGCCCTATTTAGAAACACTTCAAAGCAAAAATCCCGGTGAACAAATTTCTGTGATTAGTTTTTGTCTAGCAAAAAATTTTTGTATGAATGAATTTTCTTTAAAAAAAAGAGTTGTGATTGATTTTCAAATTTTCGCTAAAATTTTAGACAAAAATTCATTGTTTTTTTTAGAAAAATTAAGCTATCGATAGAAATGTTGTCAATTAAAGTTTTCATAAGATACTTACGTCAATAATAATTCATTTCTGCAATATTTCCTATTATTGTGAAGCAATAGCTTGACATAATTAAGGCTACAAATAATGAATTCTGCCATTCCTCTTATGCACTCGTTAGTTTAAACAGTTCTTTTTTTAAGAAATAGTTATAAGCTGCATACAGCAAACGCACATACTCTCAACCATTCTGAAAAGAATTTATATTGCTCGCATATTTACATTTTTATCTCTTTTATACAAACAGAAAATTTCAATATTATAAAATACGTACTTACTTAAAAAAAAAATGAAAGGAATAATCTGCTTGTAAGCTCTTTCAATACACATGAATAGCTGGATATAAAAGTATAAATGAAAGTACTTTTAGTCACTGCAAATGGGAAATAAAGTAACATATGATGTTTCATGATTGTTGTTAAGAAGTTTCGTCCTTTTGATGCAGTTTTACTAATTAATGTCGCAAAATCGAGCATGAGTTTTTGCTGCTCTTAAATTTGAATTTAAAATTTTATATCTTTTAAGCATTCAAAAGGAACAAAATACTAACACCACTAAAATTTCAGCAGCTTTTCATTAAGTATTGTCTGTAGAGACCAGTCAAAAGATAAATATACGGACTAGGATTTCAATGGATTTATATAAAGGCTTATAGTTAAATGTCTTATCTATAAAACAAATTTCATGTTTAGTGAGTTCTTTTTAGACAAATTTTGTGTAGAAATCTGTGCAGTTATGAAAAAGCTTTACATCAGCACCTGCCTTGCGGCCGTATCTAATGATGGACCAGTTCCTCGGAGTGAATTATTCACGATTCACCAGCGCCCAGGCTCACACAGGTAGCAATTTATGCCATATGTTTGTAGCCATATGAGCAACTTCTTGTTGAGGAGTTCGGGCCTTCTAATCCCTCCTGTATGCAATTTCCCAGCAATCAATGGAGGACAAGGCTTAATGAGTTGGTAGGCCGAAGCCTACTAAGAATATCAGCCCTTAAACCAACTCACCCGTCAGCCATCACCACTGATTCCTTACAATACAGATATCTGCTGTATAGGCAACAGATCCTCGGAAGATTGTTAGTCCCGGAAAAAAGCCACTCACCAAACAATTATCAAGGATACTAACACTACCTTCCTGCGTTTTAGGTTTCAACCACAGGCAGAACGTTTCAGCCAAGGTTGGCACCTCAACCATGATCAGCACTGGTCGAACCGCAAGCAGAACTATCCGGGGGCCATGCTGATCCCCGTTCTGCCAATTTGTACCCTTGGTAAGGGTTTAGGAAGCCAACACAACATAAGTCATATGGCTTCCTACAGTTTTGTTTGCCGCACCAAACGAGGGACCCCTTCCCCTCTTTTCCCCGAAAAACAGAGCGCCCAAGTTAGGATACGCCAAGGTAAAACCTGTTCCCCGGAAGGAGAAATCTGTGCAATAAGAGTTTAATGAACATAAAATATTTTTTAACCATGTTAAACTAGCATATGTATCCTGTAACAGCAAATAGTGGTGCAAGTGGTGGTCTTGTGACTGGTGCTTAAGAGAGCAATCGAGAACCTATCACCCTGTCACCTATTCATGTCAGTTAAATTTCTTCATGGGTAAAACCATGTTAAAATAGGATATATATCCTGTAACACCAAATAGTGGTGCAAGTGAGGGTCTTATGACTGGTGCTTAAGAGACCAATCGAGGACGTATCACGCTGTCACCTATTCATGTCAGTTAAATTTCTTCATGGGTAAAACCATGTTAAAATAGGATATATATCCTGTAACACCAAATAGTGGTGCAAGTGGGGGTCTTATGACTGGTGCTTAAGAGACCAATCGTGCACTTATCAAATTAAAGATAACTTAGTTAGTAGCTCGGAATTCTTAAAAAGCTGCAGACCTTAACAGCGTTCTCTAACATGAAGTGTTCGAAGTGCTGTTGCATGACAACAGTGCTTCGAAAACGTTCGTACCTCAAACACAGTGCATTGCTCTTCTACAATTAGAAGTTACCAGCGATTATTCCAGTGCTATTAAATTTAAGATAGAGAACGAAAGTATCAACTAAGTTTTATGCACCTCAACCACGATCAGTGCCACGGATGGTCTGTAGACAAAGCATCTTGGGATCATGGTGATCCCCGTTTTGCTCATTACCTATTTTATCTTAGACCAGCACTCTGCTCATGCTTCTTACATGTGCACTAGATTATCCAATCAGGGGAAAGAGGTGTAGCAGTATTTGTGGTCATTTAGCTGGGACTTGCCAACATTGCAACTGACAGTAAACATGTCTGCAGGCAATTTGTTCCACCGTGTGGCTGACCACCGGGCAGTGTATATACATTACAGTTGTAAAATTGATTTATATCAGCACCTGCCACACGGCCTAATCTGCTGATGGACCAGCTCTACAGTGTGAATTATACTGGATTCACCTGTCCTGCAGGCTCACAAGTTTGAAGCGCTATAGACGAGCCCCTTACTTAAGAGTTCGGGCTTTCGTACCCCTCCTGTATGCAATTTAGCAACAATCACTGAAAGGCAAGGCTTAGAAAGCTGGTAGAGCGAAGCCAAGAGCATTAGCTCTTAAACCAACTCACCCTTCCAACATTCCTTGCAGTACAGTTGTAAGACAACAGCACATCGGAGGCTTGTTAGCTCCCGAGAACCGGCATGCGCCACAATTCTCAGGGAAACTAATTTTCCTTCCTGAGATTTTAGGTTTAAGCCAGAGTCAGAATATTTCAGCCAAAGCAAGCTATGATCAGCCTGGGTTGAACTGCAAGCATAACCACCCAGTAGCCACTGGATCAAAAACACTATATTAAGTTTTGTGCAAAAAATGCTCAAGGACATTTGAAATGTTGATTTGGCGAGTCTACTATGAGCAGAACACAAAAGTTCAATTGTGGTATAACGGGTTTAATTAAGGATGGCCGAGAAGATGGCAATGACGATGCTTGACCTAGTCGCCCGAGCATGTCCACAACCGATGAAAACATTGAAGCAATGAAAAAAATTATATTTGGATAATCATTGTATCACTATCAGATGTTTTAGAAATGAAACGTGTGATAGCGAATATTGTTTCAAAGTTGCTAAATTTTGATTATCGCTCAGGAGCTATTGAACATCACCAATGATGATCCAGATTTCCTCAAAAAGGTCATAACGGGTGACGAATTGTGGTTGCTTGGCCATGACATTGAAACCAGAGCCCAATCATCCCAATGGAAGCGTCCAGAAGAGCCAAGACCGAAGAAAGCACATCAAGTTTGGTCAAATTTAAAGATTTTGCTCACTGTTTTCTTCGATTCAGGAGCTATTGAACACTACCAATGATGATCCAGATTTTCTCAAAAAGGTCATAACGGGTGACGAATTATAGTTGCTTGGCCATGATATTGAAACCAAAGCCCAATCATCCCAATGGAAGCGTCCAGAAGAGCCAAGACCAAAAAAAGTACGTCAAGTTTGGTCAAATGTGAAGATTTTGCTCACTGTTTTCTACGACTGCAATGGCATGGTGCATCATGAATTCTTGCTGCAAGGTTGTACCGTCAATAAAGAAAACTACGTTGAAGTTATGAACGCACAGAATTATGGAAAAAACAATTTCTTGCTGTGAAGCTTGTGCGTGAGTTTTTGGGCAAAACAAACACGTTATCATGCCGTATTCACCGGACTTGGACCACGCTGACTTTATCCTCTTCCCAAAACTAAAGACACCGATGAAAGGCAAGCATTTTGCAACGATTGAGGAGATAAAAGAAAAATCGAAACAGGAGCTGTTAGCGATACCAAAAAGCGATACCATTTCAGAAGTGTTTCTAGGATTGGAGAAAATGCTGGCATATGTGTATTATATCTGAGGGGGATTACTTTGAAGGGGTCAAAATGAATAAATAAATACTTTCTGAAAAAATGTAAAATAACGGTTAGTTTTTGAACACACCTGGTACAGCTAAATAATTTGGGGATGCTTTTGTGGTGTGAGCCTTTCCATGATGGCTGAAAAAAATGACAAAGCAGTTTGATATAAATCATGCGTCAATCAAAATTTGGGACGACTTGTCCAATAACAACTAATAAAAAATCGCCGTTGAAAGGACTACAGAACTAAGATACCAGTAAGATCCAGTTTAAGCTTTAAATCATTTACATATTTTGCAACTTTGTGAGAATCTCTTTTTTTGCGTTTGCAAGAAGAATATGTTTTCAATTAAATTTCCATTCAATTCACATCAAGGACCCTAAAAAATTGTCAGGCAAATACTTTTTTGCATACAAAAACTCTATCTCTTCAGCCAGTGCACTCAATTTATTAATATTTCTTGTATGTTTCCAAAATTCATTTAAAGATAACAAAAAAAAAACGAAGTCCCCACCAATAGCAGTGCACTGAACAACTGATGCAAGACCCGATAATAGTTACGAGTAATTCATGTTTTTTATCACAAAAAAGGAATCATACATCAGTTTAACTTTTTGTTCTTTTTTTTTATTTTTTTTCTTCTTATTTTCTGTTTCATAAAAATAACGAAAGCAAATTGAAAAAAAGAAGAAACGGAAAAATGTTCGGCACGTTTTGTTGCTTTACATACTCGTATACAAGTTTGTATATTGAAGTTAAAATGTAAAAGGTTGCAGTAGAAGCTCCGTGTGCTGCTCTGCGTCCGATGCAGAAATATTCAAAATGTTTTATACAGCAGGGAGTACTCGTAGTTGTTTTCATGTAACACCAAATATCATGCATACTAAGTATTTCAATGCTGAATGGGAATGTACGAAAAAGGCAACAGAACTATTGGAGATTCGTACCGTCTGTCGCAAGAAAACACAAATATCGCGACTACTAGTCGACATGCTTAAGGATTGATAGTATTTGAATGCTGAATGGGAATGTACGAAAAAGGAAACAGAACTATTGGGAAACTATTGGAGATTCGTGCCGTCTGTCGCTGAATGGGAATGTACGAAAAAGGCAACAGAACTATTGGAGATTCGTACCGTCTGTCGCAAGAAAACACAAATATCGCGACTACTAGTCGACATGCTTAAGGATTGATAGTATTTGAATGCTGAATGGGAATGTACGAAAAAGGCAACAGAACTATTGGGAAACTATTGGAGATTCGTGCCGTCTGTCGCTGAATGGGAATGTACGAAAAAGGCAACAGAACTATTGAAGATTCGTACCGTCTGTCGCAAGAAAACACAAATATCGCGACTACTAGTCGACATTCTTAAGGATTGATAGTATTTGAATGCTGAATGGGAATGTACGAAAAAGGCAACAGAACTATTGGAGATTCGTACCGTCCGCCGCAAGAAAACACAAATATCGCGACTACTAGTCGACATGCTTAAGGATTGATAGTATTTGAATGCTGAATGGGAATGTACGAAAAAGGCAACAGAACTATTGGAAAACTATTGGAGATTCGTGCCGTCTGTCGCAAGAAAACACAAATATCGCGATTACTAGTCGACATTCTTAAGGATTGATAGTATTTGAATGCTGAATGGGAATGTACGAAAAAGGCAACAGAACTATTGAAAATTCGCACCGTCTGCCACAGGAAAACACAAATATCGCGACTACTAGTCGACATGCTTAAGGATTGAAAGCGTTGTATGTTCATTAACATTTCTTTAATTAAGATTTTTAAGCATTAAATGTTAACTAGGCCTGCTGTTTGCCATCGAAATGTTCGCTGGGTTGTGTGAAACTCTGTTACTTCTCAATTTTAAATTAAGTAGAAATCAAACAATGTTTTAAGCTTCAGCACGTTTAATATCATGTAAAAAATTCACTTTTATTGTTCGTTTTCCTTCTTCTTTCCTTTACCGACTTATCAGCAACTGCTGAAATGCTTTTCGGAAATGTTTGCAAAGGTTTGGTGTTGGATGGTTGTATGTATGTATGTGTGTGTGTGTTAGAAAATAGTTTGCTAGTGTATGGTGTAAGTGGGCCAATTTAAGTCATGTTTTATATTCACTGCAAGCAAAAAAAAAAAAAAAAGAAAATTGAGAAAAAAATATATTCAGTATAAGAAGTAACAAACTTGTATTATGTGCTTTCAACAATTCGTCTTATTATTATTTGTTACTTTTCACTCATCTTCTAACAACTTTTCACTTGTCATTGTAACACAAACGTGAGCTGGAAATCAATAAGTACACACACACACACACACACACACACACACACATACATTCGCTTCGATATAAGCAAGTATATACACACATACAGGCGCAGCATATTTATGTATTTTGTGTAGAAATAACTTTTAAAATTTTGAAAACGAAATATGCAATAACTTCAGTTACGCGTATTGTAGTTTTATTTACGAGTAGTTCTTTTAAGCTCTACTGCTGAGGATAGAAATTTTCACAATAAACTACTATTTGATATCCTCTTTTTTTATTGCTTACTTTATTTCGACTTGTTACCATGTTTCTAATTTAAATAATTGTATTTTGTTTTGTTACAGCATATCGCATGGCGCCAAGTACGTAGAACGTGGTAATGAGCCTCGTTTAGTGATTGACAATGTAACGTACGACTATCAGGGTGAATATGAGTGTCGTGCCACAAATTATATTAATGGCCAAGAGAGAGTGGCCATATCAGAGCCAGTATCGCTGCAAGTAGTAGGTAAGTAAAATTCCAAAATAGGATCAGCACTAGGCGTGATGATGTTGTCCATATACGAGTAATTTGAACTATGCGCTCGTAAAATATATTATATTTTACTGTGACAGTGAATTTTCCTCTGTTCTCACCAGTCCCCCAGGGGAACAGGCTATGCGTTGGCGTATTCCTAACTTGGGCACTCTATTTTTCGGGGAAAAGAGGGGAAGGAGTCCCTCGTTTAGTGCGGCAAACAAAACTCTAGGAAGCCGCTTGACTTCTGTTGTGTTGGCTTCCGAAGCCCTACCAAGGGTATAAATTGGCAGAACGGGGATCAGCATGGACACCGGGTAGTTCTGCTTGCGGTTCGATTCAGGCTGATCATGGTTGAGATGCCTACTTTGGCTGTAACATTCTGGCTGTGGTTGAAACCTAAAACGCAGCAAGGGAGTGTTGTTATCATATTAATTTTCCTGACGATGATAACAAATTGTTATCGAAATATTGAAAATAAATACTGTTGAATTTTTTATAAAAAATAAAAAACGATCTTTAGCGGCAAAAATAAGAAATATTTACCTGGCATAATTATATGTCAAATTGTAGGGAAAACATCATCAAGCCCAAGCTCTGTTTCTTCATTAAAGCTCACTCATTTTTACTGAATTTACTTTTGAGTCTAACGAATAATACTTTAAGTTCTTCAGCACAAAAAATGTATATGTTTGATGTATTGTAAACTTTATTTTCCACCAAAAAAAAATTATAAATAGCTTGTTTTCTATGTTTCCCAGCTATCTATATGTCGACATTTCATAGGAACTACCCTAATCATCAGTAGACTTTGGAAATTTTTGAAAGATATTCTCAAACATTCAACTTTGTATCCCAACAATCCAAATAAATTGCTGGATTGTTGGGATATAAAGTTGAATGTTTGAGAATATCTTTCAAAAATTTCCAAAGTCTACTGATGATTAGGGTAGTTCCTATGAAATGTCGACATATAGATAGCTGGGAAACATAGAAAACAAGCTATTTATAATTTTTTACTGGTATAAATGTTAGAAGCTTAAATAGCGAATAAAAAACTTAATTGTCTTTATTTTCCACCTTTATTTCAGGTGCTCCCCAAGTCCTGCGTCTGCATCCATCTATGCACACGGTTTTAGTTAAAAGAGGAGACCCAGCCTCTTTAACGCTAGTCGTATGCGCTGATCCCCGCCCTCATCGCGTTGCCTGGGAATGGGGTTCTCTAAGGCTGGACGCTGGTTCGGCAATCGGTAAGTTTTTCCTGCACTAAATTAATAAAACATATTCATTGAAACCAAAATTGTTTATTATCTCTCTCTGGTTTTTATTTTTATTTATGAAATGCTGACACATCTAAAAATCATTAAACTTCATGATGCTGATAACTTAATCGCTGTTGCAAATCCTGCATGATTATAACGTGTTATGAATTTCTTAACACAAAAAAAAATTTTATGAAATTATATATAATATACAATGCTGATGATGGTGGTGGTGTATGGAAACTACGACTGGAAATGTTTAAATTATTCAAAATGAAATTATTTTTGATGTGTGCCCACTTGTGAAATAAAATTTATTTTACACACTTTTCAACATCATATGGGTGCATGACTGACTGAATAAATTGACCATTGAATGACTCTTCGCTGTGCGCTGGTGCATTAAAAATTCAAATGTCATTTGGTTTGTCTACGTGTGTGTGTCAATGCGTTCGTTCTAATGGCGAACAAATAAACTGCCAACCAAACGCCTGCTTGAATGGTGGACGCACAAAATTTTATGGTTTAATTATTAAAATATTTATATTGCTATGATGACACACCGCACCGAATGCGGATTCTCAATTGTTAAATTCGTTTACATAAAAATATAAAATAAAAACTTATGTTTGTCATCGCTGAAATGCAAATCATCTAACGATTCATTCAACATGTATCTGATGAATGATAATCGTTTGGCTTAACTACAACTTAAAACTTTTATTGACATTTGAAAATTGAATTTATTTTGTTAAGATCGTTTTCGGGCTGATGATTTGCTGCAGGATGCTCGCGAAGACTGTTACCTTTCCACATTACACATTCATCATACGAGCGAGCACGATGCACGTCCTTATTATTTGGTTGTGGAAAACGAACGGGGCACTGATCGTCACGCCATTCAATTGAATGTGGAGGGTACGTTTACAGGTGCAGAAAAATCATGATTTTCTTTTTTCGTAATTTTTGTGACTAAAAATGTATTTTAATTTTTTGTTTTTTTTTTTTTGCAACTAATTTCATTTAATTGGTGTCTAAATTATTAATTTAAAAACCTTTTTCTGTGGATGATGGTGATTTTATTTTTCTGTACAAAGATTTTCTTTAAGTATCTTGATGAAAAGCATGCATTATAAAAAATTTGCGAAATGAATAAGCGACAAGACAGCTGACAAACTTGAACTGAAATGACTTAAATCAACAAGAATTAAAAAGCAGTTCATACTGAGCAACAAAATGAACTAACATAACTGAACTACAATTTATCAGAAATGAACTAAACAAAACATGCGATGATGAGCAGCAAATAAACTAAAACGTAATTTTTTTTTTTAATCTGGGACCAGTACGCAGGGGATGGCCCCTACATATGCAACGCATTGTACTGGAACTAGGAAAATAGGTTATGATGAGGAGGAAAGAGGTATTTGTTATTGAACTGGAACCATTACACATCAAATTTGAAAAAGAACTAAACTAAAAGTAAACTGAAAACCAACAAGAGTTGTGCATTTAAGAGAGCTAGAAATGAACTAAACAAAAGCTCCAATAGGAACAAAAAAAAAAGAAAGCAAAACTAAAATATTACTAGAACTAGAATTTACCAATCAGAACTAGAATTAACTATACAGAAAAAAATTGTTCGGGTTCAATAACGAAATTCGTAGAATCAATTAATAAATTGCGGATCTGTAAAGAAGGTTTCACAACAAAAGTTTATTAAAAATAATTATTGATCGAAAACAACTATTTTTTTAAACAACAACAAAATACGGAATCCAAGATTATATTTTTGATATTTATTTATATGCATACAAATTATTTTTTGCAGGCAGAAATTTTTTTGATTTTATTTTTACTATAATTTTTTCTGTGTATGGAGTGGTTAAATCTTAGGGGCCGATGCTGCAGGTGAACCACACCTTAATGTCAAGTTTTTTTCTGCATTTCATATGACATTACAGAAATTTAGACTAATTCAATTCGAACTATTCAGCAACCCGTTAAAGTTATTCGGGCTTAGTATGAAAATTGGCGTTCAAATCAAAATGCATATAGTGCACTTCGTGATTTTTTCGGTCAAATTAATCGTGCAAATGTGCGTACAATCGCAAAAAATCGTGGAAAAGTTTGAACAAACCGGCTGCATGCTCATACAGCTTGTTCTGCAGAAAATATTGTTGCTGTTCGCAATAGTGTCCAAGTCAACTCTTTGTCGTGCCCAACAAACGCACCTCTCACAGTCGTCACGACAGTCTAAATGAACTGGCAAGCCAGAACCAGATTACTCTGATCTGTATGCCAGGACATGTGGGGCACTACGACAATGAAATGGCTAAAGGGGCTTTTATTGGTCCCACTCCAACATATGGCTTCAATAAGGGTCTCCCTATTGAAGAGATGAAGTAATGGACTGAGTCTATTGTTGAGCAACATTGGAACGATACAGCTGGTCAAGAAATTTCTAAACTTTGATGCAAAGAGGGCCGAATGTGCTCTAAAACTGGACAAGAAAAGCCCCAGAACACTGACAGCTGCACTTACAGGTATTTATACCTGCCTTAAGCACCCGCATAGGATGGGCATTTTCAACGCAGATATTTTCAGATTCTGCGGTAAGAAAGAGGAGTGAATGAAGCACTTGATCATCCGCTGGGAGAGAGGATAGAGAGGCTGCTACAAGCACACATGTTAAGTGAATGTGATTTAATACCACTCCCAATGAGGGAGCTTGTCCGTTTACTTGACATATTTAGCCCGTAATGGGGCAAAGGGACGCACACTAGATCAACACAGGTCGCAGTGCAAGTGGCCGATGAAGGACACATCCCATCCAATAATAATATATAACAAAACCTCTTGAACACTCCAAGCGTCGGCAATGGTCAGAATAGTGGCAAGAAATGGCAATAGTGCTTGATAAATTTTTGGAAGAAAATCATCTTCAGTGATGAGGCACATTTTCACCTCAGTGGATTCGTCAATAAGTAAAATTGTCGCATTGGCGTGAATGATAATCCAAGAGTGATTGTCGAAAAACCACTTCATCCACATAGAGTGACTGTTTGGGGCGGTTTATGGGCTGGCGGCATCATCGAGTCGTATTTTTTTCATATTGACGCCAGTCAGGCAGTTACTGTCAATGGTGTTTGCTATCATGAGATGATGAACAACTTTCTATGACCCGAACTGGAAGATATGGATGTGGACGATATGTGGTTTCAACAGAACGATGCCACTTGCCACACAGCTAAAAAAAATAATGGCTCTTTTGCGCGACAAATTCAGAGGCCATGTTATCACACGTGGCGGCGATGCCAATTGGCCGCCACTATCATGTGATTTGACGCTGTTGGACTTCTTTGTTTGGGTTTATTTGAAAAAAAAATATGAATATCGATAAGCCAGCAACAACTCAAGAGCTAAAGGATAAAATAATTTGGCACATTAACAGCAGAGAACCTCAACTATGCCTCAGTACCATCGAAAATTTAGGCCATCGAATGGAGTTATGTCGGCGAAGTTGCGGCGGCCATTGTGTTCAATGAAAAAAAAAATGACAATAACTCCTAAATTATTTGTGTTTTATTCAAAATCAGCATTAGCCCTTAAAATTTAATTACCCTTTATAACAGAAGTACAACTGGAACTGGAAGTGAACTAAAACATAACTGTTATCGAACAAAAATGGATCAGAAACTGTTTTAAAGTTTAAAAACTAATTTAAATTTTAAAAATTAATTTAAAGTTTAAAAATTAATTTAGTGTTTAAAATTAATTTTTAAAAAATTAAGCTAAGCGGCTAATGAACTAGTTCTAAACTAAAAAGAACTATGTGCTACTGGAACAATTATACATCAAATTTAAAAAATAACTAGGTCAAACTTAAGTTGGAAACGAACAAGTAATAAAAAATTAAGAGGACTAAAAATGAGCTAAAATAAAACTCAAATGGGAATAAAAAAAACCAAACTATGCAACTAAATAAAAACTTCACCAAAACTGAAATGTTGCTATAATAGAAACACTTTAGAATTGATGTGAACGGAAACTTATTTATATTGGAATTGAACTATAACTGAACTAGAACTGGAATTGAATAGGAATAATAGAAATACTTTAGAATTTATGTGAACGAAAACTTATTTATATTAAAATTGAACTATAACTGGAATTGAATAGGAACTACTATCTCTCTAACTCATAAATTACTTCAAAAATGATAAAAATTTTTAACTGCTATTTAAAACACATAACTCCATTATTATGCTAATTTCAATAAATAAAATATGTTGTGATAATAGTTATTATAAAAATACAAACTAATCTTTCAACCTAAATCAATTATTACTAAAACAAAAAACCGGACACTAATACACACTCAAATACATCTGTTTATTCAACCTTTGTCTCACAAACACAAAGCCAATTACACATTGTAAATAATTGTGCGAATCTGAATGCGGTCGTGTGCATAAATTATAGAATAATTTATGCGAGTAAAAGTTAACCTATTCTTATTTAATAAATTTGAAAATGAGACAAAACATGTAGTTTGTTTTATGTTTTTTTCTTTTATTAGTTTATTTATTATTGTTAAATATTTAAGAAAAACTTTACATCAATGAAACCACAAGTTAAAAAAATTTGACATGGATGTATTGTAACAAAAACTTTAAATATTTAATCAATACAATCAATTATGCAAATGACAATTGAAAACAATTTAAAAATGTAAAATCATATTACAGTGAGCATCTCCATTAAATTAAAGCTGAATCATTGCTTAGAGAGTACGAGTAGAATGAGCTACTTAGTTCACAAAATTGAACTAAAATTTGAAGTAGTTCAGTGCCACTTCAGTTTAAATAAAATTTTAGTTCATTACACGTTCTATTTTTGTTCATGTTAATTCAGTTTTTAATTCAATTCTTATCCAGCTTTATTTTAATTCTGATACACGCTTAGTTCATTTGTAATTTCATCATATGTTGAATTTTATTTCAACTCTAATTTTCACGTTTTCATTTACAATTTAAAAATGTAAAATCATATTACAGTGAGCGTTTCCATTAAATTAAAGTTGAATTATTGCTTAGAGGGTATAATGAGCTACTCGTACTTAGTTCACAAAATTTAACTAAAATTTGAAGTAGTTCAATGCTACATCAGTTCAAATCCAATTTTAGTTCATTACTCGTTCCATCTTTGTTCATATTAGGTTGGTTTTTAGCATTTTTCTAGTTCATTCCAGTGAAAGCTCATTTTTAATTCAGTTCTTATCCAGCTTTAATTGAATTCTGATATACTCTTAGTTCATTTGTACTTTTATCATAAGCTGAATTTTGTTTCAGCTCTAGGTGTTACGCTACCTCAGCACAAATTTGATTTATGTTCATATCTAACTCAGATCTAGGTTTTCTACGATAAACTTTATTTTAGCTTAGGTCTTTATGTGCTTAAGTTCAGTTTTAGTTTATTTTATAATTATTAGGTAGCCCCTTTCTATGATTTGAGATCTAAACCACAGCCAGAATATTTCAGACGGGGCACAAATCAGTGTCAAAATGGTCTGGTTCTATTCTATTCAGGTCTTGCTTTTCTGCAATAAATTCGGTTTTAATTTAGGTCCATATCTGCTTAAGTTCAGTTTTATTTAGTTTAGTTTTAGTACAGTTTTATCAAATTTTTAGTTTTATTCAAGTTCACTTCAACTTCAGTTCTTATTTAGTGTGAGTTTATTATTTTTTTTATACAAAATTTGCTTCTAGTTCTGATTTAGTTAGAGGTTATTTCACGTTTAGTATTACTTCAAATCAAATTTAGTAGTTTTTTTACATTTTACCTCTACTTGGCTACGTTCCTTTAGTTCAGTTCACTTCTTGTTCAGTTTCTTTTGTACTTCCACTTAATTTCTATTATTTATTTTTATTTATTTATTCCATTTATTTTCAAATCTATCAAGTAAATTATTGTTCAGACTAAGTATTATTATGAGATCTAGTGTATTTCTAATTCAGCTTATTTCCTGTTCTTGTTTAGTTGCTACCCACTTCTAGTTCAGTGCTAGATCGATTTTCACCAGAAAAGAACCCTTCTGCAGTTCAACTTTAGCTAAGCTTTAAATCAGTTAAAGTTTGGTTCTTGTGCAATCTTTATTCAGCTTTAGTTGAATTTTAGTTCATATATACTGTTAAGAATTTTTGTCACGTCCAACCCAGTGTGCAGCTGTTTATCTGCTACTTATTGTACAACACATTCATACAAACAAGATAAAACTAAAAACATAATACAGAAATAAACAAACATACATGATTTAAAGTACGTAAAGTTCGAAGTAAATCAACTAGAAATGATGCTGTTGTTTTTCTTGTACTCTTGGTATTCGCTGTATTATATTTCGTTGTTGTGACTTGCTTATTGTTCGCAAGCATTTGTATGAATGTGTATATACTTAAGAATTATATTTGTACATTTGAGTCTAGAATTATGATTGGCTAGAATGATCTTGATAATTGTAGAAGCTGGTAATGAAGTATAAATAGCAGGCAGGTCGGCGGCAACGAGTCAGTTTATTTTTAAGCTTTGTACAAGTCACAAGTCAAAGTAAGCAAGTCTAGTGTTATGGTACGCAGTAATATCAAGTGTAAATAAAAATTTGAATTATTTAAGTACTGTATAAAGAACAGGTGTGAATATCATTTACAATTCAAGAATCCACAAAAACGTTTTTAATGGCAAAAACGTAACAATACTTTAGTTTTGGTTCATTTCAGGTTCAATTCCAGTTCATTTCAAGTTTGTTTTCTATTTATTTTTGATCGGGGACATATCACTTTTAGTTCAGTTTTAGCTGAGATCTGACGGTCATATTCGTAAAAATATTTTTTATTTATAACAGGTTTATTTGATTTTTACATAAAGTTTGTCCATAAAATCTACAATAAGTATAAAATATTTTTTATGAATACGGCCGCAAGTGTATTAAAACAGTTTAAGTTTAGTTCTAGTTCAGTTTATTTTCAATTTTAGTCCAGTCATAGTTTTCTTGCTTATATAGTTCTGATCGAAGAAACATCATTTGTAGTTCACTTTTATCCAAGTTTTAGTGCAAGTTTTGTTCTTGTTCAGTTTATTTTCAATTCTAGTCCACTTTTAATATAGTTCGCTTCAAATTTAGTTCCTATGTAATTCTGAGCGAAGAAACATCACCTCTAGTTCATAATTAGCTAAGTTTTAGTGCAATTTAAGTTCAGCTCTAGTTCAGTTCAGTTTTAGTTGAGTTCTAGTTCATATTTAGTTGAGTTCATATTTAGCTAAGTTTTAGTTCAATTTAAGTTCAGCCCTAGTTCAGTTTGCGTTCAGTTTTAGTTGAGTTCTAGTTCATATCTAGTTATTATATTTCACTTTAAGTTTATTTCCTATGTAATTCTGATCGGAGAAACATCACCTCTAGTTTATATTTAGCTAAGTTTTAATTCAATTTAGGTTCAGCTCTAGTTCAGTTTAAGTTCAGTAGTAGTTGAATTCTAATTCATATCTAGATATTATATTTAACTATAAGTTTAGTTCCTATGTAATTTTGATCGGACAAACATCACCTGTAGTTCATATTTACCTAAGTTTTAGTTCAATTTAAGTTCAGCTCTAGTTCAGTTTCAGTTCATTTTTAGTTGAGTTCTAGTTCATATCTAGTTATTATATTTCACTTTACATTTACTTTCTATGTAATTCTGATCGGAGAAAGATCACCTGTAGTTCATATTTAGCTAAGTATTAATTCAATATAGGTTCAGCTCTAGTTCAGTTTGAGTTCAGTTTTAGTTGAGTTCTAGTTCATATCTAGTTATTATATTTCTCTTTAAGTTTATTTCCTATGTAATTCCGATCGGAGCAACATCACCTCTAGTTCATATTTAGCTAAGTTTTAGTTCAATTTAAGTTCAGTTTTAGTTGAGTTCTAGTTCATATCTTGTTTAGATATTGTTCATTTCTGGTTTAGTTATTGTTCACTTCAAGTTTAGCTCTTATTTACATTTAGTTCAGCTTTAGCTATGATTTACATTTTTAAAGTCAATTAAAGTTCATTTCTTATTGAGTTTATTTCCTATTCTAATCGAATTATAGTTCACTTCAAGTTGAGTTTAGTTGCAGTTTTGATCAGAAAAGTATCATTTCCAGTTCAGCTTTAGTGAAGTTTTAACTCAATTTAAGTTCAGCTTTAGCCTCCTTCAAAACACGTTCGGGACCTGTTCTAATTCCATTTAATTACCTTGTTAGTTCAGTTTTAATTTACTTACATGCAGTTTCCAGCGGGTTGGCTTAGCGAAAATGAAACGCTTGCAAAAAACAACTGATATTTATTTGTTATGAAAGAAAACAAGAGAATTTAAATACAATTTTTTTTAAACCCAAAATCAACACAAATAAAATTTAAAAGGCATGTTTAAATATAATATTATTTTACTCGCTATTGTGTAAACATGACAATATGTATAAATAATTTATATAAGTTAACATATTTTTTGCTTAAATGTGTATTTATTTGTATTTACATATGTATGTATGTGCGTGTCTGTGTGTGTGTGTGTAATGCAAACTACTTAATGTAATAATACATATTAAATAACTAACAAAAAAATTGTATTTTAATATTTTTTTCTTCCCATAAACTGCTGCTGTTTATTGTATTGTATTGTGAAATGTTGCAATTAAAAAAATTCTTGTGGCATCACACGCATCATCTTCGTGGTCATCATCATGGACGGTTTTGCAAATCGTATTTAAAATTTTCCGCAACTCCTTATTAACGACTAAAATTTACTTCTGGCTGATGTTGGTGGTGGGGGGCTCGCGTAGAACCTCTGGAGATGAGTTATTTATTGGGCATTGCTGGGGGATGCTTGGCGGCCTTGTTTATATTAATTTGTCTTTGCATTTATGCCATACGCATTAAAAAATGCTGCTTTAAAGGTGAGTAAAGAAGAGTTTTTTTTTTCACAAAGTAACTGTTTTTAATAATATAAATATATGAAATAATTATTTAAATGAGGCACACAATTGAATTCTGCTTGACGGGCTGTAAACTGTTTCGGGCAAAGTCCTTTCATTATTTTTTTTTTTTTAGCTATTCAAACAGCAGGTTTTTATTAAATATTTATTTCGTGGTTGGTTTTATCTTCTCATTTGAGGACTTTTTTTTATCTTTTTCATATAAACTTATTTGTGGCTGTTGCACAAACATTAATAAATAATAATTCCTGCCATATTTTTTCATTGTTAAATTAAGATAATTCTTTTTTTTTACTTGTTTCCTCCACACTTATTTTATCTTTTTTTTTATTTTGGCATTCATGCTTCTCCACATTCACTTATTTCAACATTTCATTTCTCAATGTTTTTTTTTCTTTTTTGCTTTTTCAACGCATGTTCAGCATTATTATTTACAAAATATATTTTGTATTACGTTTGTTGTTAAGTAAAAAAAAAAATAAAAGAATATATATATTATTAAAGTTATTTGCATATTAATGCATTGTACTCAAAATAATAAGGACAAATAGCTGGGGCGTAATAAAAATTATTCACAAGAAAAAGCAAAAAAAAAGAGGAAAAAATAAATAATATTTTTTCCTTTTTTCGCAGTAAATACAATACAATCGCATTTTGCACAAAGATAAACTGTTAAACTGTCACGGCCATGAAGTAAATATGAAAATATGTTGTGTTGCATTCCGGCACAGAAAAGTAGATTAAAAGCAGCACGCTGCTGGTATATTGAAGAAATTGTTTTCTGACTATCAATTCGTCTGTGTAAAAACTCAATATAGTATCTACAAATACTTATGTTGTAGATACAGAGTCACTGAAGATTGACAGTCAATACAAAATATGATAATCACTCAAACGTCAAACGGTTTAAGCTTAAGGTAAATACGAGAGGCCTACAGATATTTAACTGAGATGAACGGCACAAGAGGCCTACAGATATTTAACTGAGATGAACGGCACAAGAGGCCTGCAGATATTTAACTGAGATGAACGGCACAAAATTATACCGGAGTAGGCTGTTGTGTGTTATAGCTAGCAGCCTCTTCAACCTAACTACCCATTACATTGTAAAGAGTATTACTGTTTCATATCTTTATGTTGGCAACTCATATCAATACATTTAACAGCTGATAGTTGGTTATTCTTTATTTCTAATTTAACATTCTATATGGATAGACTTTCACAAAGGCAATGCTTGCAAACTATTGCTATCTTTTATGATAATAGTAGATCTATTCATCATTTAATATTTTATTACCTGTCTACTACATTCTGATCTCTGAGAAAGCGTAATTTTGGTTGCGTGATTACGTAAATAGGGAGAATTTATGCATTTCGTTACACAACGTGGCTTAGCTATACGCAAGTAATCTAGGTTTTTTAATAAGTAGAAGCCTACCTATTATATTCTTGGATTTGTAAAGAGTGTTTTTGATTCATAACTTTAAGTTGGCAATTCATGCCAACAGCTGATACTTGCGTATTCTTTATTTTAATTTATCATTTCTCTATGAATAGACTGCCACAAGAGCAACGCTTGCAAACTGTTGATATCTTTTATCAAAAATATGGATCTATTCATCATTTGATATTGGATTTCCAGTCAATATGTTGTTCTCCGACAAATAATTTTGGTTGAATGGTTAATAGGCAGAATTTATTGCCTTAAACAGCGGGACCCAAGTAGTCTGATTTTTTAATAGCCTGTTTAACTTAACTACTTATTAAATTCTTATGGCCTTATTTATAAACATTTTGTCATGTTTATTAAGCTCTTATTACACAAATTTTCTATAGAAATCAGTGCAATAACAGCTTAATAAACATGAAAATTTTTTTATAAATAAGGCAGTTAGATTTTTAAAGAATGTTTTATGTTTCATAACTTTAGATTGGCAATTCATGCTAATACATATAACAGCTGATAGTTGATTATTATTTGTTATTTGTTGTTTATTCTTACGGATGAAGAGCAGCGCTTGCTAACTGTTGGTATCTTTTATCATAACAATAAATCTGTTCGTCAATTGATGATAATGGATTTGCAATGAAAATCTTTCATCTGGCAAATTCATTGGTCTATATGTCTTCAAAAACAACGACGGTCACAATATATCTGTCGTTGATAAACGCCCGCGGGGAACACGTTTTCCCTTGACGTGCTCTAACTTGGAGAGAATGTAAAATTGCTTTACATCAGTACCTGTCTTGATGTCCTTATCATATGTTGCGCCAATGCGGTAAATTGTTAAGAATCCAGTAGTGTAACTTACAAACCTCAAATAGATTGCAACTTTGCCATAAGTATATAGCCAAATGGCTATAACTCTTACTGAAGTGCTCAGGTTTTCTAATCCCTCCTGTATGGAATTTTTCAAACACTCAATGTTATGAACTGGTAGGCTGAAGTCTATTAGAAGCATCAGCCCTTAACCAACTCAACCGTCTAAACCAGTTCCTTACATTTCAGGTATCTATTGCCCGACAACAGTATATCGCAGGTTATTAGCCTCGGAAAACTGTCATGCAGCATAATTATCAGGGAAACTAGTTCTCTTTCCGGGACGTTTAAGCCAAGATAGGGCCGTCAACCATGATCTGCGCGAAGATCAGATCATCCGGTAACTTTGCTGATCCCCACACTGATATTTAACCCTTTCTGAGGATTTCCGACACAGCATACCTCATGTGGTTTGCTAGAATTTTATTTGCTACAGCAAACGAAAAACTCTTATGCTCTATGCCTAGAAAGCAGAGTACACCATCCTTACTTGGGCAGTTTGCTTACTAGGATATAAATAACTGTTTCGTAGTCGCTACACTACGAAACAGCTAGTTGTCCCCCAGCTAAAGATTTGATTATTATTTTTCTTGTCTTCTTCAATTAATAATTATTGATCACAGCAAATTTGTATTGTAAAAAACACTTCTTAAGAAAAAAAAACTTAAGAAAGGAAAAACTCGAACTAAAACCCGATGTACATATGTACAAACCAAAAAATTTTTAATTTAAAAATTATAAAGTTCAACAAAAATTTAACAAATTAATATTTTGTTCTTACGCCAACCCAAAAAATTGAGTTGAATTTGATTTTGTGCCACCGAAATTTAAAAAACGCACTGAAAATGTAAAAAAGCCCCGCACCGACCAAAGAATTTTTCGCACAAATAATTTTTAAAAGCACCACAACCGGTGCAAAACAGACCGAGTTGGCAACACTGTTTATATGGCTTCAAATAAATGATAAGAAATTGTCACCTGGGACAAGTCACATGAGGACATATATGAGTCAATGGTCCACTCCGTGAAATAGATTCACTGGCATTATACCATGATTGCAGACGCTCGCGTAAATCAATTACTCATCTATCAGTGGTGGCCGGTGCACACTGATGTTAGAAATTGCACAACTGAATTGCGTTTGCCTTGTCATATACTGAAAATTGTAATAATGTGTAATAAAGTCAGGTAAAATTATAAAAAGTTTTACTGCTTTTACGGTTACCAGAAATTTATCTATTGGACACTGAAGCTAACGTGGTGTTTATGGGACATGAATGAGTGCTGCGTCTAGAAAAGTTATTTGAGAAACCCTCAAAATATCGCGCACATTTCATAAAATTTTTCTAGAAGTGTCACTCACTCGTGTCCCATACCGACCACATAAAATATATTTGCCACTCATAGTCGTACCATAATTTTTATGTAACATTAATATTACCAAAATCAAAAGCATGCAAAAAAAATTGTCACAAAAGTTTTTTCCAACAAAACTAATATTAAAAATTTTACACTTATTCCAATAGCTGTTAGGGCGACTTCGGTTCTGGTTGCCATCCATAATCGAGCCATAAGTAACTAATGTGATGTTTCCATATTACAGACAATCAAATAGTCAAGAAAATTTATATGAAAAGCCGTCTAAAATTTAAGTGATTTCTATATACATTTTTCAGACAAGTCGCTTGCTTGTATTGTGTAAATATTAACTAAATGCTTCTCCAAATTCTTTTAATTTACGAGTGTTTTTAAAAAAAGTAAAAATTTATTTTGATTATTTTGCTGAGAGAATCTGTTTTTTGTTGTCTTAAACTTACATAAATACTTTAAGTATCATTTTACATTTTCTCTTTTGATTCTTTGCCAAAATTCCTAATTCATTTAAAAATATTTTGCTTGAAAAAAAAACTACGGTAGAAAAGTTTAATAAATTTTTGTATATAAATTTCATTTTATGCACAGTCAGCTTTTTATTTTAACGCTTAATTAGATTTTGGGGTTTTCCTCTTTTAACCACTCAAGTTTCTAAAAATTTCATAACAAAATTGTAGTCCATGAATTACTTATTTGATTTCGATAAGTTTCCATAACACGAAATCAAAAACTCATCTCACTCAGCTAAATAAAAAACCCCCTCGAAATATTTGCCAACTCATCAAACATTATTTTTTATCTGCATAATTAACCTTTTGAAATATTTTTGTTGTTGTTGTTGTTTTTTTTTATTTCTTAATGACCAACAGCCACTAAATGAAAGCAACAAAAGTTGGTAAAAAAGTTCAAAAATTTACAAAGTTATTGTTGTGGATTTTTAGCTGTTTTACTTCTTTTTTTTTTTAGATAAATAATCCTTCCTGTTTGCTGTTTGTGTATGATTTCGTGTTTGTTCTTTTTTTTTTTTTTTTTGTTTGCTTCTTTCGTCTGTGCCCTTACTTTTCTTTCCGTTTTGTAGCTGCTGTTGTAATGGGCAACAATGGTTTTGGGCTTAACAACAACAACAACAAGAAAAACAACAATAATAATAAGTTAAGCCAACCAAAAAACAATAAATAAATATTTGTTCATTAAGCAGTTTGCGTAAAATCAACAAATTATGCACATTTACACATACCCACTAACTCTTTATGTCCTGTATAATTACAAACACACACAAACACTCAAGCAAACAAACAAACAAACGTGGAGATATAATAATAAAAACAAATACGAGTACAAATTTACTCAGGCAGCCACCCAACTGCCCCCCAACGAGCAACTTAACCAAGACCCAAGTAACAAATTAAAATTCCCATTAAGTTTTAAACCATTTTTAATGGAATGGAAGTTGAAGAAGCGCGGCATTTCAAGTAAAAAGTTTTTCATCAAATGATGTAACGAATTTACAAAAAATAAAATGGGGAACCTTGGAAACTGTTTTTTGAAGAACAACTTTTTCATAAAAGCTTATTTTTTAGTATAGAGCTCCTTTAAAAACATATGTTAACTCTTAAACTATCTTTTACTAAAGCATTTTTCAACAAAATACCTCGAAAAATGCACCCGTATATGTTATAAAAAGATACTTTTTTTTTAAAATAAGATTTTTTAATATGTGTAATTGTTTGAGCTTAAGGTCTCTTTCGGAATTTTTAGTTTTTTTGGTTTTTAGTTATCTGGCAATATTTCGCTTTCCTTTGGATAGCTTCTTCAGGCCAAATAATATTTATTTAATTTCAATTTGTAGAATGTTTGAAAAATTAAAGCAAGAAAAACAAATAATTTGGCCTGAAGAAGCTATCCAAAGGAAAGCGAAATATTGCCAGATAACTAAAAACCAAAAAAAACTAAAAATTCCGAAAGAGACCTTAAGCTCAAACAATTACACATATTAAGAAAGAAAGAACGGTCGAAATAAAGAAATAATAAGCATATAAGATTTTTTAAATAATTACTTTTTGAAAAGAGAAGGTACTTTTTAAAAAATTAATTTTAAAGAGAAGGTAGCAACTATTCAAATCTTTCGCCTACCAATCAAGCCATGGGTCCAGAAAATGTTTTTTGAAATGTACAAATTTATATTTTTAACAAAACTCATTGGAGTTCAAAAGAGGAAAAGTTGTTTAGGTGAATAAGTTTTGTTCAGATTTGAAGAATAATGTTTCGATTTGATTATTTTTGTCTTGTGAAGGGTTTACTAAATTTTTTAATTAAAAATACCGCTTAAATTTGGCTAAGCGTATGTACAACTGTGACTTATTACAAAAGTTCCCTTTTAACAAAGTTCCATGTTACATGAATTTCTCTTTACAAAACGTCTGTTGTACAAAAATCCTTTCTACAATAGTTTTTTTCAAAAGGTCGATTTTACAAAGATTTCCGTTCACAAAAGTTCCGTTTGGCATAAGTACTTTTTACAAATTATCCCTTTAGCCAAAGCTCGCTTTTACACAAGTTCCATTTTACAAGAGCTCGCTTTTTACAAAAGTTACCTTTTTACAGAAGTTCCCTTTTAGAAAATTACTTTTTACAAAAGGTCCCTTACACGAAAGTTTCGTTCAAATATAGTGCCCTTTTAGAAACGTGCTTTCATACAGAACTCAATTTTTTTTTACGAAAGTTCCTTTTTACAAGACTTTTCTTTTAAAAACTATACCCTTTGTTTAAGTTCCTTTTTAGGAGACATATTTTACTAAAATTTTCTTTTACTAAAGTTCTTTTACACAAAAATTTCTTTTTCAAAAAGTTTGTTGCCATTAAATTTGGCTTTTACGGAATGAAAATTATAGAAACTACAAACGGAATCACAAACTTTTTTATTTTTATATTGGACCAGTACTCAGGGGATGACCCCTTCATATACAGTGCATTGTACCAGAACTAGGAAAATAGTTGGTAGGGAATAGTGTTTGTGAACATTTGACTTGAACTCTCCAACGTTATAACAGACAGGAAACACGTCTGCAGGCAAATTATTTTACAGACGAAGCGTTCGGCTGAAAAACGAATTCTCTCTGTAATGCGTAGTGCGATTCCCCGGGCAATCGACCACAAATGGATGAGCTGTGGACGATGAGCGCGTGCTACGTAAAAATATGAGAGTTTCAGGTCCCTAATCTCGTCAGAGCAAAATCCATTGTAGTAACGATAGAACAGAGTAACGCACCCCACACAGCGTCGATGCTCCAGTGAGCCAATAGAGTTAGATACCCTACTGTCACCGATGAGCTTCTTCGCCCTCTTCTACACACAATCGATTAGCCCCAAAATAGACTTTGAGGCACCGACCTAAATATGAGAGTTGTATTCCATTTTCGGTCGGATGTAGGTGGTATAAATAAAAAGGAGGTCGGATGGAGTGAAGTACATCTTACACCGTTTCAAAAAACCGAGGCACTTGAATGCTTCTTTAGAGATATGAAAAATGTGTTCAGTCCAGCGAACACCACACTGTATCTTCGTTCCAAGAACATCAAGAGCTTCCGATTCCTCAATATTTATAACATCCATGAGTACAGATAAAGCAGCATCTGTGGTCGTTTGTTTGTGTGTTAATAAACAACATTAGGTCTTACGAACGTTAAAGGCAACCCTGTTTTCCCGACCCCATTCGGAGATTAATAGAAGATCACTGTTTAGTGAGTCATTCATATTTTGCCTCTTGGCAGCGATCTCTGATAGGCTGGACCTATAGCTAAAAGAGTACGAATGGCAAATGCTGCTGTCATCTGCGAAAGAGTGGATAGGGTTGGAAGTTTGATAGAGAAGGTCGTTGAGCAAAATAAGAAACAAGGTGGGGGAAAGAACGGAGCCTTGCGGCACCCCTGAATTAATCTTCAACTCGTTTCCTTATACATTTTTGGGAAGCATATAAAAACTTAAAAAGAACCTTTAAAAATGTTGCGATTTAAAAATTAAAGCAAAGTTGGCACTTTTAGTATTTATACCCCTACAAAGTACCTTAAAGAAAGGTTGCCTTTAAAAAATTCCTTCTAAAAAATTACTTTTTTAAACAAAACATTTTAAAAAGAGCCTCCTTGAAGAAGCAACTGAAAAAGTAGTTGAACATAAAAAGAACTTTCAAATAGTATAGGGTGTTTTTTTAAGCCCGATAGAACTTGAAATTGTAAAAAATAACACAAAAAATTAAATTGTAATCAAAATTTTTTTTATTCGAAAGATCAATACGTGACATTAACATTTGAAAATGATTTCGGGCATATGGGCACCGCGGCTGTTCTTGACGAAGCGCATTCTGGACGTCCAATTTTGGGCCACTTTTTCGAGCACTGCTGGCCGTATGTCACGAACAACACGAACAATGCTGGCCTCCAAGGCGTCAATTGTTGCTGGTTTATCAGCATAAACCAGTGACTTCACGTAGCCCCACAGGAAATAATCGAGAGGTGTCAAATCGCACGACCTTGGAGGCCAATTGACAGGTCCATTTCTCGAAATCAACTTATCGCCAAATTTTGATTTCAGTAAGTCGATGGTTGCGTTCGCCGTATGGCACGTAGCGCCATCCTGTTGAAACCACATCTCCTCCGGATCAATGTCATCCATATTTTCAAACAAAAAATCATTGATCATGGTGCGGTAACGATCTCCATTGACCGTAACGCGAGCTCCGGCCTCATTTTTGAAGAAATAAGGTCCGATGATGCCACCAGCATGAAAACCGCACCAAACAGTGCATTTTTCTGGATGTAATGGAGTCTGTAGGGTCTCTTGTGGATTGGTCTCACTCCATATGCGGCAATTTTGCTTATTAACAAACCCGTTAAGCCAAAAATGCGCCTCATCGCTGAACACAATTTTGCGATAAAACGACTTTGCGAATCGACGACTGATTTTCAAAGTAAATTTGGATAATTTCGTAGCGTTGTTCAAGCGTGAGTCTATTCATGATGATTTGTCAGAGTATACTGAAACAAATAAAAAAAATGTTTCATCAAAATTTAATTTTTTGTGTTACTTTTTACAATTTAAAGTTCTATCTAGCTTAAAAAAACACCCTATATTTTTTGAAAAAGAGACTAGCATTTTTAATCGTAGAAGACTCTATAGAGAATCTCATAAAGAGTGATCGTCGACGAGCTAATTTTTTAATCACAAACGAACCATCGCACGGAAGTACGTGTCACAATACATAACTCAACAAAAGACTCTTATGTTAATCGTATAGGAAGTATTCTGAGCCTCGTGTAGATATTATCTTACAACTCCTCCAGGAATCGGCCACGTAACCTTTGTATGATTCATACAGGAAGCATAACAAAGCTCTTTCGATATTTTCATACTATAAATACTTCGCACTGACTTACTACCATAATATACCCAGGCAACGCAACGGGACCTGACTGGACCCAAATAGGCTGGCTTAAAAATAGCTGGCAGCCTGTCAAATCTAACCTACTACCATAATCATCATCCGCACTTTTTATATTCAAAATGTTGTTGAACAATACAGAAAAAATTATTGTACGCTGCTCGGTTCTGTTTATCTATTTATAATATAAAAAGCAATTAAAAATATAAAGTATATAAAAACAATAAAATTTTTAATCGTCTAACAAACATTCCGAGATTGTCTGACGAGCGTGTCAAAAAATTTTTAAAAAAGAAATAAGAAAGTAGATGTTTTTCTTATTGTTACTCGTCAGATAATCAACAAAAGATTATTTTGGAGATTGTATATTGAACACAATGGTCTAACAAACACAATGGTCATCTAGCTGGCATGAAAAATATTTATTTTTTTACCTGCTGAAAAAGTATATTGCGAAAAAACAACTTAAAAAATTACGTACACTGAACAAAAAATTTACTTTCATGCTGCAAAATGGTGTGTAGACTTGAAGAAATGTAGTTTATTTACAACCTCTAAAATATTTTATTATTTTCTTGGCATTCATTCGGCTTGCTGAGATATTGTACGAGACTTTGGACGAAGAAACAATGTAATTTTTCAGCTTCTTAAAGCATCTTTAAAGACTATCATGTCCTGTCGTTGTCCTCTTTTCGCCTAAAGGTTGTCTGCGAAATAGCGAATTGTGTGCTGTTTGCATTGTCTTGCTGTAATTAATTGAGAGGGCATCAGCAACAAAAAGGGTGTTTCAAACTTAAAACAAAACAATGGAAACTTTAAAGTTTTGATATTTGTGAAGTAAATTTTCTACAAATTTTCGTTCCATGGCGAAATTATTTAAAAGATTTGCCGTTTTATCTGTTGGCAAATTCTGAGCATTATTATTTATTAACTTTTTTTATTTCCTAATTTTTATTTTGCTAATACGTGAAATAATAAAAAAAAAATCGCATAAAATCCTAGAAAAGCTCATGAGCAGAAATGGAAAAAAGCCAGAAAGAAAACAAAATCAAACCACCAAAACGCCTCAAGTCGTACGCTAACAAAACAAAGAAATGAATTCATTATTATTTTTATTTAAAATAAAATGTAATTGTTTTTAAGAGCAGCAAGAAGAAAAAAAAAAGAACAACAGCATAAAGTAAAGCATTATTATTAAACTACAACTGACCACGCTAAAAGATTTTATTTGCTTTCTGCTCGTTGTTGTTCATTTTTTCTCTCTTTGTTTTTTGCATTTTCCTGCAGTCCTTTTGTTGTTCATCCGTTTCCTGTTTATGTTGTTTTAATTAAACAAAGTGGTGGTCGTGGCCAAAGTGGCAACTTAAGCAGCAAAACAAGTCATTTCTAAACAAATGCATTCACGATTCCATTAAAATCTTTTTCCCCACCCCTCTCTCTCTCTCTCTCTCTCTATCTCCCCTTACTCTCTATTCCTTGCTTTTTTAATCAAAATAAACTGAAAAATAGAAACTGAAAAAATCAAATCATCTTTCTATTTAAATTAGTTTAATTAAGTTTTTTCTAGTTTTGTTTTTTATTGCTTAAGTTTGATTAGATTTTGTATATTTTCAGAAAAATTTAAAATAAAAATGCTCAGTTCTGAAAAGTAAACTCTTAAAGAATATCAGATTTGCTTAAAGCATTTTATAACTTAAGGTTATATTGAAGTTAAGCAAAAAAGAGATGCACTCTTTGTACCTCCCTTTCTCTTTATTTCTTTCTTAATTGAAAGCATTAGTTAAAACTTGTTTTGTTTTTTAATTTATATCCAATAAAAACAAACTTCATTTATTATTTAAATTAAATATATGCATTCTTTTTAAATACAAATATGAAAAAGTTCCACTAACGCAAATTGAACGCAAATTGAACGCAAATAGCTGTAGACTTGACTAAATTGATGTTGAATGCTAAAAAACCAAACCTTATCAGATTTAAGCTGAATGTTTACAGAACAAGAGTTTATGAAAATACAAATTGATGAAACTAAAATATGCGAATACTCTCTGATAGCCAATCAGTGCTGAAGGCCCTGAGCAGTTGTGTCTTTATGTCCAAGTTAGTACTCGAATGTCACAACAGGCTAAACGAACTGGCAAGCCAGAACCAGGTCACCCTGATCCGTGTGCCAGGACACGAAGGGCATTGCGGCAATGAAATGGCTGACATTTATGCCAAGAAAGGAGCAGAGGGGACTTTTATTGGACCCTCTCCAAGTTTTGGCTCAACAAGGGTCTCCTGAATGAGGATATAAAAAAATGGAAGGTGTCCATCGTTGAACAACAGTGGAACGAGACAGCTGGTCTTGAACACTCCAAGAAATTTCTAAACTTTGATAAAAAGAGGACCGAACGTGCTCTAAAACTGGACAGAAAAAGTCTCAGAACATTGACAGGTGCACTTACAGGTCATTATAACTGCTACAAGCACTTGCACAGGATGGGAATATCCAACACAGACGTTTGCAGATTCTGCGGTGATGAAGAGGAGTCAATGGAGCACTTAATCACCCACTGTGGAGCACTGGGACACAGAAGAAATAGGCTAAGTGAATGTGACTTAATATCACTCCCAATGAAGTAGCTTGTCCGTTTTCTTGACACACTCAACCCATAATGGGGCAATTGGACGCACAATAGATCAATATTGGTCGTAGTGCAAATGGCCTATGAGGGCCATATCCCATCCACTAATAATAATAATAATAAATAATAATAAAATATGCGAATCTAAAAATGTCAAATATCTTGGCATTAAATTAAGTCATAATCTTTTGTAGGATAATCATATACGAGGGCGGATTGAAGCTACCTAAGTAAGAAAAAACATTGTTTTCTAGCAAAAACCATTTATTTTACAACATAGTCTTCTTTTAGTTTAATGCATTTAGAAAGACAATATTCCGACTTTTTTATACCATCTGAATAATACGATTTTGGGAACTCATCACAATACGCGTTAGTTTCGGTATTCACTACTTCGTTTGAGATGAATTTTTTCCCCCTCCAGCCGTTTTTTGCAAGTTTAGAAACAGGAAAAATTCACTAGGAGCTAAATGTGGACTATAATGTGAATGGTCCGCCAATTCGAAGTGTATTTCACGTAAATTTAGCATCGTATCTTGAAGAAAGAGCACTTTTTTCTTCTTTAAATGTGGTCGTTTTTTCTTGATTGCATCAATCAGTTCATCCAATATAATATTTTCCTGTAATTGTGGATCCTTTTTCAAGACAATCCATAAGCAATATTCCGTGTTCATTCCAAAATACAGTGGCCATAACCTTGCCAGCCGATTTCACTGTCTTCATCTTCTGCGGAGCACTGCCACTAACTTCCATCTATTGTCACGCTTGATGTTTGGTTTCAGATGTGTAGTGCTGGACCCACGTTTCATCAACATTTTTGACGCCAAAAATCAACATAATTACGCTTAATCATGTCCAAACACTGCTGTGATGTGGTCTGTCGAACTCGTTTTTGTTCAACACTTAGCAAATGTGGCACCCATCCCGCCGATAGCTTTCTCATATGCAAATGTGCAAAAAAAAAAATTTTGAACACACGTTCATATGATATGTTTACCATTTCAGCAATCTCATGTACCTTGACTCGACGATCTTTCATAACGATATCGAGAATTTTCTTGATATTTTCTTCAGTAACCATCACTTTTGGACTTCCTGTTGATGGTATTGTTGCAGTGCTTGTTCGGCCGCATTTAACCAATCAGCAATTCAATATTTTACCATGCAATCGGACGGAGCAGACTCACTGTAATGTTTATCGAGATTTTCTTTATTCTCTTTCGTCCGTCCCTCTGGAGAACAGGTATTGCCTTGGCGTATTCCTAACAAGGGCATTCGGTTTATCAGGTAAAGGGGGGAAGGAATCCCTTGTTTGTTGTAGAAAATAAAACTCTATAAAGCTACATAACTTATGCTGTGTTGGCTTCCGAAACCCTTACCAAGGATTTAATTTGGTAGAGCAGGGATCAGCCATCCCCGGGTGGTTCTGTTTGCAGTTTAACCCGGGCTGATCATTGTTGCCTATATTGGCTGAAACGTTCTGGCTGTGGTTGAAACCTAAAATGCAGGAAGGGGATATTAGTATCCTTGATGATTCTTCGGCACATGGTTTTTTTCGGTGACTAACAACCTCCCGAGGGTACCTGTACTGTGAGGGTACCATTAGCCTTTACATCTGTGATGTTTCAAAAAAAATTATAGCAAAACTTTCTCATCACGAGAAGGATGTAGTAAGGAATGCTTTAAATGGACAAATAAACTTTAGTTGGTCGAATACAAATTACTTATCACCAGTTGGTTTTATAAATCAGAAACCTCTTAATTTTTACTTAAATATTAATTTGCGTCCTCCTTTTTATTTGAAGAGTATTCCATGTACTCACCTTTACTCAAAGTTAATGCCCAAATAGTGGTTCCGAATACATGTTGTTCTTAATTAATTAGTTTTTTTTTTCATATTTTCCTTTACCAGTGAGTCATTAAAAAAAGGAGATAGATTTAAGTTGATAAAAATTGGCTTACTTTCTTAGAATCTTAAACTAAAAACACTAAAAAGCAATCAAATTAAAAGTTGCCAATTTAATTAACATTTTCTTCATTTCAAAGCCACCAAATGACAACAAATAAACCAAACAAACAAACAAACATTGTGCGTTTCCCATCTGCAACTCCTTAAGCGAGACAATATGTAAATTTTATTTTTGTTTTTGTTTAACTAAAAATAGTAATGAACAGGGAACACTAACAACAACAACAAAAACAACTGCAACAGCAACAGCGAAAAGTGGTTAACAAAAAGAAAACGCAACGGAAACCGGAACTGCATATATGTCACAAACATTATCCGTTGTTTGTAAATGGCAGCAGAAAAACTAACAAATACAACCAAAACACGATGGCTAAAAGTATATGTTTGTTTTGTATGTGTGTGTGTGTATGCGCGTGTACATACGAGGGAAAGTTAGAGAAGCAGAAAGAAAGAAAGTAAGAGCGTGCGAACTTGTATTGGTATTTGTGTGCAAACACGAGCTGCACGTCTATAAAGTTTTATAATTTAGCTGTCAATCAAAGTGTCAATTTAGTAAACAAAGCCACCACTAGTGCAACTACATTTGCTGCTGCTCCTGCTGCAATTCAAATACCAACAAGAATATCAAAAGCTGGTAAAAAACAAACATGAGGTATTGGCCACAAATAAAACTTCATTCTTTTGTGCTAGCTTTGCTAACTATCCCTTTCTTCCTCCTCCTCCTCCTCCTCTTGACTCTTAAACAACGCGTCAGTTTTTTTAACACTTATAGCAGTCAGGTATTCACCAGAGTCATGTCAAAAATAAATAAAAAATTATGCAAATAAATAAAAAAGCAAAACAAGAGAAACCCACTGGATCGTTCAGATAATAAAATGATGAAATGTCAAATTTTGTCTGACAGTTTAACTTTGTTTAATTTTTTATTATTTAGGTATAATATTATTCTAGTCGAAAAAAAATAAGAAAATCAATAAGATTTCAGTTCGTAATTTTTAACAATTTTAGACTTTTTTTAATATTCCTTCGAGGAAAGAAAAATTATTTAAAGTTGTTTATATGAAATTTACGAGTACCTACATCAAGCAACTTTGGTGAAAGTAATTTTAGTTATAAAGTAATTTTACTTTTTCGTTATTATTGTTGATTAGAATTTACGTGAAAGAAAAAAGAGAAGTGTAGCTTTACCTTTACATTCTCATTTATGAAAGAACAGTAATAATGTTGAGCCAATGCTGGCTGAAGAGAATAATGAAGAAACTATATATGTTTTCCGTTATCCATTTAAAAAGAAATAAAACTAAACAGAGCTGGCCTAAATACTCACCATATGTATTTCAAATACAAGATACAAAATACTTTCCAGCTGCGTATTTCAAATACAAAGTACAAGATACTTTTAAGCTGCGTATTTCAAATACAAAATACAAGTAAAAAATACAAATGCTTTTTTTGCAATTCGATCTTATAAGAATATACCTCTCTGGTTTTAGATACATATTTTATTTTACAAATGCACTTAAACTAAGTTGAATATTGTCATCTAAAACTTAAAAGGACGTAACTGGCAAAATATTGTAAGCTTATTAAAATTTGTGAGTAGTTGTACTATTGATAATAACGCCTCAGTTAATAAAAATTACGTCTTCGAAAATTTTTGTCAGTTGCGCTCTTTTGCGTTTTAGGCGACAATCTATATGTTCATGGAATGCCGGACATCTTTAAACAATATGGCGAGACATTCTAACATAACCCTAAAATGGGTACGTGGACATGGGTCCAACAATGGCAACAACATCGCCGACGACTTAGCCAAAAAAGGGACAGCCCTAGAGGATAGTGATATAGACCCCTTTTGCGGACAACCATTAACAGCGTGCTGGAAAACAATAAAACTCCACACACTGAAACGTGCACAAGAAAAGTGGCTCACAGAGCCCACATGCCCTATATCAAGGAACTTGCGGCCGCATATTAACTCTAAGAGAACGTGGGAGCTATTAAAACTGACCAGATCTCAACTAAGAGTGACTGTAGCAGTCATCACTGGCCATTGCCCGTTTGGGAACCATGCCAGGAGACTAGGACTACCCCATAACGACTTCTGTAGAAGCTGCCAAGACGAGGAGGAGAAGGAGACGATCCTTCACCTCCTCGGCACATGCCCGGCATTGGAGCATCATCGTCAAGAGAACATCAAGAGAACATCAAGAGCTTCCGATTCCTCAATATTTATACGAATGTCAGATGCTGCTGTCATCCGCGAAGGAGTGGATAGGGTTGGAAGTTTGGTATAACAGGTCATTTAGGAATATAAGGCATAGGGTAGGAGAAAGAACGGAGCCTTGCGGTACCCCTGAAATATTGTTCGATCTTCGTTTGATCAATAAATTTAATTTTTGCAGCTTCAGATCTATGTTTTTTGTTTCATAAAAAATTGACTAATAAAACTCTTTTATATCTCGATATTTCGATAACAATTTGTTTCTCCTGACGATGATACAATGTATTGTATAACTACAATAACTATAATAAAATATATTTCGATCCTCAGCAAACTCGCTCAAAGTTTAACTGCAGGTTAGCAAGTTTCGGGAAAAGATAATCTTGCTTTTCAAATACATATGTGTATATTTATACAAAGTGTCCATTTATCATTTGCTCATGCCAAAACACAGTAACACCAGTTTTCTTTTTTTTTTTCAAGGAAAAATTTACGTAGCGTGTTTCTAATCTCTAAAAAAAATTCCCTTAACTCAAAAATACTTTATACACAAAATTTGTGCTTAAACAATTTTCTGTGTTACAATTTTATCTCATTTTATCTATATATATAAAAAAAATAAAAACATATTTTTGCTTTTTACAGGTAGTGGCGGTTATAAATCATCGGATAAAGACAGGTGAGTTTAAACGAAGAAATTTCCATTTCCAGCAAATACTACGCAAACATTTTATATTTTTATAAACAAATTTTATTTTTCTAACACTTGCAAAGTATTTGAAATATTATAACTTGGTAAAATGCAAAACAACAAAAATAAAAATAAAAACAATAAAAAAATAAAAAAGTGAGAGATATAAAAAAAGTGGAGAAGATAAAATATTGTTGGTTCAAGTTATTTCAGTTTGCAAAACTCTTAGAAAACTAAACTGACCTCAACTCCTGGCAACAGGTGTTGCTAACGTTCAAAAGTACAACAACCATAAACACAGAATGTTGTTGCTGTTTTATAGTTTTTGCCACAACGTTTTTTTTTTTTTTTTCAAATATGTTTATGTATTTGTGTGGAATTGTGGAAGTATGTGTGTGTGTGTGTGTGCGGGTGTGTTTAGTGTTGGAGTTGTTGCGGTGTATCATTATTTGTAGTCTGCTGGATCTCATATTTGTGTACAAATCGTATGTGTGTGTGTGTGTGTGTATGAATTTCATTGTTACAAATATTTATGTTGATTTTGTGTTCTTCGTTTTTTTTTCTCTGTGTTACCACACTGGCTCCTATTTTCTTTATTCAGGGAGTGTGAAAAATTCATACTATATAAAAAAAAAAAATTTATATTAATGATTTATGTTCGAAAGTTGTCAGATGCAGGGTCATAAAAGGGAGAAAAATCTGCTAGCAAGAAATATGATTCTTTAAAAAAAATTTCAATTTTGAAAACAGCGAAATTACTTTAGGGAATAGCATTAATTATTCTCGGAACTTTGATTAAAAATATACTTTCTTGAAATACTGACGCTGAAAAAACAAGGGCCCGTAATAAGAAGACAGTATGAGCTTTTCTAGAATATGAATAGAATTTCGCCCGTAGGACAGTATGAGCTTTTCTAGAATAAATAGAATTTTGCCATAAACTGAAAATCATCAAAGCTTTAACTCTTCAGTAGAATATATCAGTGACGTTTTATTTTAACAGCTTAAGTCAAATTTTAGAACTAACTAACTTCTTTAATCAGATTTATTAGATAACTAAAATTTTTCTGTAGTTTAGATTTATTTCCTCTTATTTTTAAATACAATTCTTCATATATAGTTCTGCATTGAAATTTCCACTGAAAGCTTTTCTTTATCCTAGACCAGTACTCAAGGCAAAGCCTCCATATATGCACTACCGCCACATAACACTAGCATCTTATTTCGTCTTAGGGTTTTATGCCAGATGTACATGTTTGATACAAAAATCTTTAAATTTCAAAATAGCACTACACAGAAAAAAATTTTTTACGTGTTCAATAACGGAATTCGTTGAATCAATTAATGTATTGTTTGAATGCGGACCTGTAAAGGAATTCGTGGATTCAAACAAAAGTTTAGTAAAAAAAATTATTGATCGAAAACAAAATTTTTTTTTAAACAACAACAAAATACGTTATTCCAAGGTTACTTTTTTGATATTTATGTATATTTAAACAAATTATTTTTTCAGACAAAAAGTTTGTTGATTTTATTTTTATTATAATTTTTTCTGTGTTAGAGTTGCACCAGTTAGAATATTACTTGTAGGAAACTATATTTCGAAATACTTTTAAACTATTATTATTATTTAAACTATTATATTTATTCACTCCCTATGATGGAGCTTGTCCGTTTTCTTGACATACTCAACACATAATGGGGCAAGGGACGCACAATAGATCACCACTGGTCGCAGTGCAAATGGCCGATGAGGGCCATATCCCATCCAATAATAATAAATAATAATGCACCAGTTAGAATATTACTTGTATGAAACTATATTTCGAAATACTTTTAAACTATACATATAGCAAAATCTTTTATTTAGGAATTATTGTCACTTCTTCTTACTATGATAATATTTATATAGTTCAATTACCTATAGAACAATATAGCGGTCAAATGGCCGCCAAGTAAATGAACAAATCATATTATCCTTTAGCTCTTGAATTGTTGCTGGCTTATCAACGAAGACCTTTTCTTTCCAATAACCCCAAAGAAAGAAGTGCAGCGGTATCAAATCACATGATTTTGGCGGCCAATTCATATTGACACTACGAGAGATAAGAGAGTCATTGTTTCGTTAGCTAGTTAGTGTGGCAAGTCGCACCGTCCTGTTAAAACCACTTATCATCTACATCCAAATCTTCTCATTTGGGGCGCTAAAAAGTTCGTTATCATCACACGATAGCGAACACCATTCACAGTAACTGTCTGACCGGCTTCATTTTAGAAAAAAGTTTCAACTTCAACTCCGTCACAATACTTTAACATAAAAAATTTATAAAATTTTTTACTATCAATAATTTTTAATTCAAACAATTGAGATTTTTATTCACTATTTTAGCTTCTAACATTGATGCCAATAAAAAATTATAAATAGCTTGTTTTCTATGCTTTCCAGCTATCCTTATGTCGACATTTCATAGGAGCTACCCTAATCATCAGTAGACTTTGATGATTAGGGTAGTTCCTATGAAATGTCGACATATAGATAGCTGGGAAACATAGAAAAGTAAAGTTATTACCAATAAAAAATTATAAATAGCTTGTTTTCTATATTTTCCAGCTGTCTATATGTCGACATTTCATAGGAACTACCCTAATCATCAGTAGACTTTAGAAATTTTTGAAAGATATTCTCAAACATTCAACGTTATATATCAACAATCTAAATATATTGTTGAGAATTTAAAAAGAAAAATACCTGTCAAAACACAAAAAACAAAAGGAAAAAGCAATATTAGAGAGGTGAATAAATGAAATAGCTTGTTTCTTGTGTTTTGACAGGTATTATTACAGCATTTTTCTTGTTAAATTCTCAACAATTTATTTAGATTGTTGGCATATAAAGTTGAATATTTGAGAATATCTTTCAAAAATTTCCAAAGTCTATGGATGATTGCGGTAGCTCCTATGAAATGTCGACATATAGATAGCTGGGAAACAAAGAAAACAAGCTATTTATATTTATTTTTTTTTTTTTTGGTAATAATTTTTAATGTTATATAGAAAAGTTTTGTTCTTAAATAAAATTTCCCAATGAGAACAATTTTCAATATTGTAAGCTTAAAAAAAAAATATTTTTAGAAAAATTTCCTGTTTTTATATAAATTTGGTGCTAGTGTGGAAGGAATTTTACTTAAAGTGTACTTTAAAAAAATCCCAACAAATGAAATTTTGTGCTTTGTTACTAATAAAGTGTTATTTGTAAATTATATCAACACTTCATTTAATAAGAGAGACTAAAGTAAACTTTCCCAGCAGCGTAAACAGATTTTCATTTTATAAGCTTTTATTAAATTTAAAAGCCAAAATTTACATAAAACTAATCTTAGTTAAAACCATATTTTGTTGGAAATTAATTTTCAAAAAATAGCTGAAGAACTAAATTTTCTGCATAGTAACTATTACGACACTATTCGATAAAGCGTGATCAAAATACTTTAAAATTTCGAAAGTTTAATAAAGCTGGAGCCGAATAAAAATTTCTCATTACATTTGGAAAGCTCCTACAATATAAACAATGTAGTTTAGTCACTGTTACAATAATAATAATAAGATATAGTTTATACAATATTGTCCATTCGAAAGAATAAATCCCCCTCTTACAATTTCATCCTACGACCCTATTCCCTCTCATTCATTGCTCCTTTGTAACAAATATTGTTCAAAGCAAGTTTCATGTTATTTTTAAAACTTTTAGTTTTTATTTTATTTCTTGTTTAGTGCTGTTGCACAATTACATGGATATTTTAAAATGTTTATAGAAATTAACATATTTTTTGTACTGAAGTGTAACGTGGTTACGAACAACCTTTACATGATTTGTATTTGTGAAAAATTCTGAAGAAGGGAATAGGAAATAGATCGAGAAATAACTGCTTTAAAATTGTTTTAAAAAATAAATTCTCACTAGAGAAATTAAATAGATATGTTGTAGAAATTATGATATTAATGGTCATTCTTAGACTACTATTAAAAATTTGGTCGGAAGGAATTAAACTAAACTGCTTTAATAACCAAGTTTTTTGTTAAAAGAAATAGATAACATGACTGCTAATCAATAACTATTTATCATGGAAAAATAATTGTAGACTTAGCTGTAGTTCGAATCCTATTGATTACTGATGAGTAGTGTAGCGGCTATGAAATAGTTAGCTGCTCTCCAGCCAAGTACTCATTTATTTTTTCCCGTCTTTTTTGATCAAGAGTCACTAATCACGGCAATTATTGTTACTCGTACAATATATTAAAAAATATTTTTTGGCTCAAGCACAGAACGGACTCGAACCTAACAAATAGCAAAATCAATTAATGATATCATTTTTATAGTAGCACAAAATTAAAACTCATGCAAGAAGAGTTTGAAGAAGTTATTTGAAGAAGTTTATTCGAATGAATATTCCCGAAAATAGTTTTCATACCACAAAAATTTGCCATCGAAGAATATAACCTTTATTTTTTTAACTCTTTTATGGATTTTTTTAATAGCTGGTCGTTATAAAATCTTTCAAATAAAAAGACCAATCTAAGAATCACGTTCCATGATAAGTTGACATGATCTACACATATTGGCATTGTTGCGGGTGGGGTGTATAGTATGCTAACGAACTTTTGTTCGTGAAAAACTGTGAAAAACTCTAGTCCATTTAAAGTGCGTGTGTTACTAGCAAAAATGTATTTTATTCCTTCAATTTTATACGGTTGTGAAATCTTTGCAAATTCACCTAGAGAAAAATATATGATTGATATGACAATATTCTAGGTGCAACATAGTCTTGTTGAATTATGTTTGTACCTCATAACACTATATTGTTAATTTAAAACGCCATTGATATGGCTCTCCATGGTATTGTAAAAAAAATATTACAAATAACTATACTATATTTTGGTTCAATATTATTATAATAGTAAGCAACTACAGTATTAATTTGAGTTACCATATTAGTGTCATTCTCAATCATATTATGATACTAAGAAACCATATTTTGGTCATATATAACTATGCTACTATCATTAAAGAAATGTACTTATGTTGCGAATAACTTTATTTTAATAGAACCAGGTTTTTGTCATGATTTAATATACATATGATAATAAATTAAAGCTAAAATACAAATTTATATTTTCATGCTATAAAATTAGAACAATTATCCGGGTTGTTTCTTGATGGGATGAAAGCACAAATGTCCTCTTTAATATTGAATTTGTTGAAATTGCAATATTAAGAGTAATACATAACCCTAGTAATATGGTTGGATGTAACCTAGTGTGGTTGATCACAACAATAGTATGGTTTACCATAGAAATTATAATGACTGTGACAATATTATGGTTGGATACAACCATAATATGGTTAGCCTGAAGTATGGTTGGTTACCAGACGCATACATATGTTTACATCTGAATAAACTAAACTTTTGATTTGCACTATCATTTAAAACGGATTTTTTATACAATTTAATTTTTTATTTTATTTAATTATTTTTTTTTTTTTTTTTTGTTATGTACATATTTTTCTTTAATGAAACAACATACAACACATTTTCGTAGTTTCAAAGAAAAAATAAAACTGAAAGAATATTTTATGTTAACGACGAGAACGAAAATATCATTAATGATGCCAATAATAAGTTTATTGTGTATGCTAAGTAATGTTGTATGTGAGTTAGCGCATCATATATATAATAAAAACAAATTTTCTTACAGTAGGTGTGAAAAAATCAATTGTTGTTTTAAACAAAATTTTCATAAACGCTTTTATGGTATGCAACCTTATGTGGAAGTTTATAGACTGTAACAATAGCATTACAGAAAAGCACAGAATAACATAGTTTTAGAGCAACAAACTGCAATTAAACTGATAATACACTGTTTTTAACAATCACACACAATGTTATAGCAAATATACTAATGTTGCTGTAACCATATTTTAAACTGCCTTTTCTTTGCGTGTTGGGGCAGCGAGGATTGACGTAAATCAGATGTTGTTTTTTGCAATCTAGCACAGTATACTTTCCAGAAACAACATCCTGATCAGATTTCACAATACTAATACCAAATATTTTACCCCAAATTTGATGATCTGCTCAAATCTAACTTTCTTGCAAAAACTAATCATTAAAAAACACAAACCATCATACATACATATATCTATAAAGAATAAAATTTGCTAGATCAATTCGTGGTAGAAATATTATTCAAATAAAATGTAAGAGTCTTACATCTCAACGCCAGTATTTAATTCCTGCAATTAGTCATTGGAACTTATTACCAAATCATATGCAAGAGATAAGCAACGCTAAGAGGCTTAAAATATAATTAAAAAACAAATTTTACATCTCTGGGTAAGGAGAATTATTAAAATACAAAAATATGTATGTTAATAACTAAAAAGGAAATACCGCTTGTTCAGAGACAGCAAACAATGTGGGCAATTAACAAAATGCATATGTGATTCAATATGAGGTGAATACAGATATAGAATAATTAAGCGCTCGTTGGCTGAGTGGTTAAAGCAGCAGATCATGATACGTCATGATCCGAGTTCAAATCCCAATGGCTGCTGCTGAGTAGTGTAGCGACTACGAAACAACGAGTTGTCCCCCAGCTAAAGATTTGATTACTATTTTTCTTGTCTTCTTCAATCAATAATTATTGATCACAGCAAATTTTTATTGTAAAAATTCCTTCTTAAGAAAAAACTTAGAAATGTACAAACGAAAAATTTATTAAATTATAAATTAATACTTTACAAAAAACTTGCTTTCTTTCCGCAAAACAATACTTATTATTTATTTTTGTTCTAATTGGTCTGATATTTACTTTTGATTAAATTCACATACGAGTACATACATACGTATATTATCATTGTTACACATTTACTCTTATAAATAAAAAATAATAATTTCTTAATTCATTTCAATAACATTTTTTGCGGTTGCACTATTTTCAATCTATTTTTTATGTTCCTTTACTTTTAGTGAAAAAGCCGATTTAAAATCTCGTTCGGACAGCACCAGTGGTGGTCCTCCTGGTGATTCCATTTATACAACGCCAGCCGGTTTTCACCATCAACAACAACAGCAACAGCAACAACAACAGCAGGCTCAAGCACAAGCCAATCAGCAACTACATACACATCATCAGCAACTAGCAGCAGCTGCTGCTACGGCTGCTGCCAACAGTCATGGACATCATGGATCACCCGAAGCAATGAAGGTACGAATGGCTGCAATGATATTACAGCCACCCACTAGGGTCTAGCAGGCAATAACAAATATGACAACAAATACTACTACTACTACAACAACCACAACTACTATTACTAGTACTACTACCGATAACGCTACTAACACAACAGTAACAACAACGACAAATACTAATACTGATACTGATACTGATAATACCTATAAAGAAACTTTAAAAGATAGTAAACTAAATAATACAAAGACAAATATAACAAACAACAATGACAACAATAATATTAATCAAAATGTTGAAACTTTAACGAAATTGGAACCAAAAAAATCACCAAGTTTGTGTATTAAGAGGGACATAAAAAAGTCTCCAAGTTGGGACTTGAAGGATTCACAAGACGGAAATGTTCCGGACAGTGAATTGACTTTAATCGAAAACAAATACCAAAGTTTAACAAAAGTAAATAGCAGCATTTTGTGTAAACAGTTTAAGGATAATAATAACTTAGTTAGTTTGGAATTAGTTTTAAGAAATAATATCGATTTTAAACAGACAGAAGATAATGAAAAATTAATTAATTTCGAAGAGCAGGCCAAGGAGGAAGAGATTCCAAATGTTAAGCAGGATAGTTGTCGAACTGAAACGAAAGTCTCTTTAATGGATTGTTTTCTGGACTCAGAGAGCTATAAATTATTACAAAAGCTGCCTATAAATAATCCTTTTTATCGATTTCACAAACAATCAAACTCTTTTCGTGAAATTAATACGAAGAAAACGTCCTGGGATTTTTTATTTTATAATATACGAAAATTCAAGTCTGATACAGATTTATCGCAAAATCATAATATTATAAATACCGTTATAGATGACAAAATAGCAACAACAACAACAATAAATGGTAATAAAAGTATTTTTAATAATAAACAAAACAATATTGTAGTTGTAGCCAATCAATGTAAAAATAATAATAGTAATAGTCATATTAATTGTAATAATATAACAACCTTAAACAGAAATCAAAAGTTAGATATTAAATTTAGTCGCCAGCAATTCAACAAGCTGCAACAACCTGGTCAGCATCAACAAGCTGTAAGTAGTTCTGGTTTGCCAGCGCAAAGCGTCAACGCTTTAATTATGATCAAGCCCAACGATTTTAACAACAGTACCGTCATAACAAATCCATTTTCAATATTTCACGATGACGAAACAAATTTGACGTTAACGGTCGATAAGCGCTTGCGCTGCGCCTCTTCGGCCAGCAGAAGGCTATTAAGAAAACCAGTTACGGCCACCTCAACATCCTCCACCTCTTCTGGCGGCTCGGTAACACTACAAACACCAAAACCCTTTACTAGTCAACAACATTTAAATAACTATCATTACTTGTACGGAGTGCCCATTAAAAAGTTTGAGCGCCAGGACTTTCCCCCCTCCTCGGAGGCCAGTGGCCGTGCGAAAAAGCCTAAATTGCCCACCTCCAGCTCATCTTCGAGTGTTTTTAAGCAAATATCTTTGAGAAAAATGTCCAAAACAGCTTCGGCCTCCTCTTCCAATATACACGTGCCTTTGACGGGGCCCCAGCTAGAAAGACTTAAAATAACTTATCCCAATCTGACTCAGCCTTTGACAACGACCGCCGCTAATCACACGGCACATAACAAAAATACTTACTTTTCCCGTTTACAGGCCAAAACACGCCAGGGCCTGCAAAAGCTCAAGGACAAGTGTAAACAATTCAATTACAACACCTCACAACGTTCCCATTTGGGGAGACATCAACACACTTCCAGTTTTAAGACCATGTCCAAGGTGGAAAGCTTTCGTTTCATTAGTGATCGCGACAACATACGCAACTACGAAACCCGCTGCATGGCCGCTTATCATCAGGATCATAAAAAGCATCCTGGCACACTGTACAAGTCCTACAAATCTGAGCTGGACTTGTCGAAAAATCTCAATTACTTGGAAGCTTATCTGAATCAAAATTTTGAACAACAAAACGCCGCACAATCGGTGGGCCGCCATCAGGGCCAGAAAATAAGAAGAGCTTTTCACCACATGACTGAAAGTACAAATCTCAAGCACAAACGCAGCAACTCACATTCATCGGCATCGGCAGAGGCTCATGTTTCACCCAAAAAGTTAAATTTATGTAAAAATAATTATGAAAATGTACAAAACTTGCCCTTGACGAAATCGGACTCACTTAGCAGCTCCGATTACGCCTCAGTATTTTCAGCCAATTGCGGTGACGATAATGTGAGCCAACACAAAACCGATAAGACTGACTTAAGCTCCCACAACAATTTGCGCTACGAACATCCCAAAATGTCAGAGTTCAATAAACTAAAACAGCAAAAACTTCCATCAGATCTCAACCAACAACGACAGCAGCAACAACCTGTGCACGAAGAGGACACCGAGGTAGAGGAAAATGAATTAGCTTTTAAACAGGAACTGCTTAGTATTTGTCAAAACAAGGATAACATCTATTTCGAAAATGACTTTCCCTTGGATATACCAGAGGACGAAGAAGATGAATTGGCCTGCAACAATATTAGGATATTAATCAATAACTCTGAAGACTTTGAAAGATCTCCGGATGAGGACTGGTACATGCAGAGATCGGAAAACGCAAACTTAACGGAAGTGGCCTTCTATCAATCGCTCAACGAACAGCTGCAGCAGGAGGACTTATATGACGACAGAACAATAAACTATGATCCTTTTATGCCCCATTTGAATTCCGATTTGTACAATTTTGATACGGAAACAGAAGATGAAAAGCAATTAATATCTTCTACTTCGTCGCTGCAAAGATGCCAGCAGCAAAGCTTAAACGATTCCTACAAATACAACTATTCGAATTCTCTAAATGAAAAATCTTTACACCTGCCAGATTACAAAACGGCCGAGGAGAATGCTCAGTTAATGCAAAATCTGTATAAAACATATCAAACGCAATCATTAACCAAACACACGGCCATATCCTCCTCCTCCTCCACCTCGTCCATACACCAGCAAACACACGCCCATCCTCATGCTGCAATACCAACACAAAACTCTACTAAATTTAAACACGCCAAAATTAGCAATCCCCTAACACCCCTCAGCTACAACTCTGTCAACTCTACGCACAACATTAACAATCACACTTCCCCATTCGCGAACAACCAGAGAAACTCATCTTCATCTACCGACACTTATGACAACTTTGTCACAACACGTTCCTATCCACAAAAGATACCCTCAAAAAGATCTTCCTTTAGTCAGTATTCACAACGCTCACCTATACAGCCTCAAATGAATGCTCTCAACTACTATGGCGTCTCGTCCAGCAACGATACCTACAGTATACCCTTCAAGCTGCAATCCTCTTCTTCCTCTTCCAATCATTCCTCAAAACTTTCCAATTCCTCCAGCAATTCCACCACCTCTTCCACTCACACCAATCCCTTAATAATGCCCTCCAATCATATCGGCAGCAGTTTAGCAGCTGCGGCAGCGGCCAGTATTCCTGCCACACAAATAAATTTAACAAAATTGTATAACAATCAAAATAATACTTCATCATCGAATACTTCTTCCACGGCCATCATCACAAATAGTGTCACGTTGCCGGCCGCCTCGCCAGCGCTGTTGTATCATCAGGAGAAACGTGACAAGTTCATATTGGAATACAAGTGTTAGCAACTAGATGATGAGAGGAAGCACGAAAATATCAACATGTATGTCTTTGTGACAATTAAAATTTAAAAGCTTTTAAGGATTAACTTTTGAACGGAATTTGCAAACTCTATAAGGATTTAATATAAAAAAAACAGGCAAAACAATTCCACAAATGACTTGTCGTAACCTGAAAGCTTTTGTACTCATTGGTTAAGCTGAAAGCCCTAGTTTGCACTAGAAAAAGAAACCCTTTAACAACTTGACAATCAAAAATGGTTTAAAGGTACCTTTTTCAAACACTTGCAAAAATACTTCATGAGGAAATTCAAATTTTTAAAAGGCAAAAACTAGTATCTTTGAGAAAAGCTTAATTTACTGAAGGGACGGACTCCTTTTTCTTAACAATGAAAAGAAAAATTATCTTATTGCAAATTCAAACTGCTTTCAACATGATTGTTTTTAAAAAAGGATCTTTTTCTTTTTTAAGTAACTTTTCAACAAATTTTTAGAAAACTTAAAAGATATAATTTTCTCAACAAAAAAAAAATATTCTAAAAGCCGGTTCGACGAAATATCGAATGAAAATGTATGCGAAATAAAGCTAGTCACTCAAATACGAATCAATTTGGGTTTGTCTATGTCACTATTGTTCGTTCGCATGAACTTATATATTTTAATTGAATTTTGACACATCGTTCGCATAGAATAAACTTAGAAAATACCCAAATCAATTTTCTTTCGCCTAGAGTGCGAATGAACTTATCCTTTCGACATCGGCAAACTGGCTGAACATTTTTGAAAAAAAAAATTTCATCCCCAAAATTTTTCAAAAAAAAAAAATTTGTTTCAGATCTTTTAAAAATTCATTTAATTTTAGGAAAAGTTTCTTCCAAATATATTTTGATTAAAACGGTTCTTGTATCAAGAACGTGTTTATTACAGAAAACTGTTTTTTTAATCTGTTTCCCTTCGAAAGATGGTTAGGTTAGGTAAGCAGGCCGCTGAATTTCCAGCAAGTACCCGAAAACTCCAGCTCACTTGGGTCCTGTAGGTCATTCCCTTTTGTGATTGCCTGAAAAAGTTAGTAAAGGAAGAAGAAAATAAAAGGTTATAGGGAAATAGAGGGAGTGAGGAAGAGGGAAAGGAGGTGGGAAACTCTTAGTGTGGCATTACTTGCTGATTTACTAGCCATCCGCTGCTTCTAATGAAAGAAGCTAACGCAGTCGGTTTGACCGAGGCCAGACATGAAAGGCTATTGAAGCTCCGCTCGCCTAAGTACCTTAGACGATGATGCTCCAATGCCGGGCATGTACCGAGGAGGTGAAGGATTGTCTCCTCCTCCTCCTCCTCGTCTTGGCAACTTCTACAGAAGTCATTATATGGTAGACCCAGTCTCCTGGCATGGTTTCCGAACGGGCAATGTCCAGTGATGACTGCTACCGTCATTCTTAGGAGAGATCTAGGAAGTTTTAGTAGCTCTCCTGTTCTCTTAGAGTTAATGTGCGGCCACAGGCTTCTTGATATAAGGCATGTGGGCTCTGTGTGCCACCTTTCTTGGGCATATTCTAGCGTGTGGAGTTTTATTCGTTTCCAACACGCTGATAAGGGTTGTCCGCAAAAGGGGTCTATATCCCTGTCCTCTAGGGCTGTCCCTTCTGTGGCTAATTCATCAGCAATGTTGTTGCCATTATTGGATCCATGTCCACGTACCCATTTTAGGGTTAGGTTAGAATGTCTCGTTATCTTATATAAAGATATCCGGCATTCTTGGACAAGACTAGAATTAGTATATATTCCAGTCAGGGAGTTGATGGCGGCCTTGCTGTCTGTGACAATCATGATATCCCTTCCGAATTCCTTTCGAAAGATACTTTTCTCAAAAACGGTATCCTTTTCAAAAAGGCACTGCTTCCCGAAAAGGTAAATTTTTCGAAAATGTGCTTCTTTCAAAAGGAAAATGTTTTCTTCAATGTTTTATATATGATACTACAAGGTGACGCAAAATTAAACATCTAATTTCGTTTTTGAATAACGTTTTTACTAAATAAAAAAATATTAGTTTGAGTATTGGAAATCTGTATTTGGAAAATATGATACCAGCCAAGTGGCAGATCCATTCAAATGAAAATGTGCCAGGTCACTCATTATGATTTTTTCATGAAAATCGGGGCTGTCATGGGCGACCTGTAACATCCTTTTGGCATATATACGGTGGCATAAATGGTCTTGTGGTAGAAGCTATTGTGTCAACTGAATTTTAAATGGCAACAAATGCAAATCTTTGCGCAAAATTTCTGGACAAAGTTGTTCTTTGTAGACCAAGCTGCAGAGCTTGGCATCGAATTGACGATTATGGATTGTTTTGAACGCTTTCTTAGATAGGAGTATTGTTTTCAGCCGATCGTGCAGTACGTTGTGGTTCATGCTTGGGCTTATCAACCATAGACCGCATTTCTTCGAAATACTACATCACAAATAGTGCGTTTTGTTCGCACAATTTTTCATGAAAATCAGGATTGTCATGGTCGACCTGTAACATCCTATTGGCGGCGTAAATGATTTTATGGGAAAAGCTGTCAACTGAATCTTAAGTGACAGCAAATGTAAATCCTTGCGCAAAATTTGTGGATAAAGCAGAGCACGGCCGATCTTGCTGTACGTTATTTTTTTGTCTTGGACCAGTACTCAGGGGATGACCTCTACGTATGCAGTGCATTGTAACGGAACTAGGAAAATAGGTTACGAGGAGGGGGAAAGAGGGAGTAGTGTTTGTGAACATTTGACTTGAACTTTCCAATATTATAACAGACAGGAAACACGCTTGCAGGCAACATATTCCACAGGCGAAGTGTACGGCTAAAAAACGAATTCTCTCTGTTATGCGTAGTACGATTCCCCGGACAATCGTCCACAAATAGATGAGCTCTGGACGATGCACGTGTGCTTCGTAAAAGTGTGCTCGTTCCGGGAACAAGATTCCTAATCTCGTCAGAGCAAAATCCATTGTAGTAACGATAGAATAGAGTAACGCACCCCACACTGCGTCGATGTTCCAGTGTATCAATAGAGTTGGACACCCTACTGCCACTGATGAGCTTCTTTGCCCTCTCCTGCACACGGTCGAGTAACCCCAAAATAGACTTTGAGGCACCGGCCCAAACATGAGCGTTGTATTCCATTTTCGGTCGGATGTAGGTTATGGCCTATCACCTACAGACCGCCTTTCTTTGAAATCATTTACTATATGACAGTGTGTTTTGTTGGCACATTGCTTCACCAAAGAACTTCACGTAATTTCTCATCTTTGATAAGAAGTTTTAGCGATTAAAATAAGTTTTCAGATATTTTTCCATAATAAATTTGCCACGTGTCTACTTCACAACTGCCAAATATGAACAGTCAATACCAATGTTTACAAAATGGCAGCAGAACATTGTACCTTTCTGGCGGATACCCAGTTTATTCCAAAGTTGATTAAAACACACATGTCAGCCAAAAATCCACAATTTCTCCGCACTGTAAATAAAAGTATGTAAATAGTCGATTCTTAGAATTAAGTTAAATGTTGAAACTGTAAAAGGATTCAAAGGATGAAACCTTTATATAAATATATGCATTTGTATACATAAATATATGTGTATATAAATTATTCTCCTCATTATTTAAATTTAAAAAAAAAACAAACAAAAATTTTATAAATAACAAACAATTGATTTCCTATGTGTAATTATGTATAAATTTATAATTTATTCAAACTTGTTGAAATAACTATACATATTTAATTAATAAAAATTGAATATAGATCCTTATATTTCAAACAATATTGACTAAAAAAAAAATACTTTATATATAAAAAATTAATTGTGAAATTTTCTGACAATAATGAGATTCAATTATAAATTTAATAGAAGATAAAAAAAATCATTAAAATAATTGTTAAAACAAAAGATTCTAGGCTACTAAACAACTAAAAAAGTAAGCGAATAAATAATAATAAAAAAAACCTAAAAAGTAGTTTTAATTCTATAAATAATAAAAAAAAATATTACAACGCGCAAAAACTTATATAATATAAATACAATATGAAATATTGAAAAAACCAAAGTTTAATTAACTTTAAGCAAAACAAAGCCACATGATAAGCCGTATTGGAATTACAGTTGCCCACAAAATTAAGCATCTACTAAAAAAAAAAATAAAATAAACAAAACAACACACAACTAAACATGAAAAAAAAAACACACTACAAAAGAAAAACTTTTAAAATTTGCCAAGTTAATCAGTGTGAGAAAAAAATTGTTAACAATTATTAAAGAGAATAAATTTATTAATTTTTTTATTACATATATTTTGTTAAATTATTTATTATTATCATTAACAATGTCAATTTAAACTGTTGTTGTTGCATTTGTAATTATGTTGAATAATCTTTTATATAAACTTAAATTTTCAAAATTGTTTATTAACCTCGATATAAATGAACGCAATCAAGCCGCATTTAATAAAAAAAAATACAATTATAATAATTGTTTTGTTTGAAAAATTTATGCAAAAACCTGTAAACGATTAACTTTTAATAACTAATTTTTATTTATAGAAAAACAAAACGGCGGAAAATGGTCAACAAATGGCTTTCCTTTCCACTTTTCATAAAAAAAATAGGAACTTTTTTTCTATCTATCAGAAACACTTTCTAAATAAAGTCTTAAAAAAGTTTTATAACATCTTTTGAAAAGCTTTTTCAAACATATACGATGGCAGATATATATTGAAGCAACCCAAGTAAGAAAAAAAAAATTTTTTTTTTTCAAAAACCATTCATTTCTCACCATGGCCTCCTTTTAGCTCAATACACTTAATAAGACGGTATCCTAAATTTTTTGTACCATTTGAATAATACGATTTTGGAAATCCCTCAAAATGCGCGCTAGTTTCGGTAATCACTTCTTCGTTTGATATGAATCTTTTTCCTGCGAGCAAATTTTTTACAGAAAAAATTCACTAGGAGCTAAATTCAGACTATAAGGTGGATGATACACCTATTCGAAGCGCATTTCATGTAATTTTAGCATCGTATCTAATGCTATGTGAACCAGTGCGTTGTCTTGAAGATAGAGCACTTTTTTCTTCTTTAAATATGGTAATTTTTATTTTTTCGCATCAACCAATTAATCCAATGAAGCACGATAATACTTTCTTGTGATTTTGGAACCTTTTTCTAGATAATCGATAAGCAATATTTAGTGTGCATCCTAAAATAGGTTGCCAGCCGGTTTCACTATCTTCGCCTTCTTGGAAGCCCTTTCACATGCATCCATTGTTTCGATTGATTTATATTTTCAGGTGTGTAGTGGCGAACCCACTTTTCATCAACAGTTATTAATCGTCACCAAAAATCATCAGGATTACGCTTTATTCTGTAAAGTAGTCTTTTGAACTCGTTTTTGTTCGACACTGAGCATGCGCTGCACCCATCTTGCCGATAGCTTTTTCATATGCAAATGTTGATGCAAAATGTTGAACACACGTTCACTGTTTCAACAATCTCATGTAACTTGCGTCGCCGATCATTCATAACGATATCGAGGACTTTCTTTATATTTTCTTCAGCAACCACCTCTTTTGGCCTTCCTGTGGATGGTATTGCTGCAGTGCTTGTTCAGCCACGTTTACATTCAGCAATTTTCATTAATTTACTACTCGTATGTAATCTGACGAAGCAGACTCACCTTAATGTTTATCGAGCTTTTCTTTTGTCTCTTTCGCTGTTTTCCCTTTCAAATAATAGTGTTTAATCACTGCACGAAATTCACTTTTTTCTATTTTTCAAGAAACACAAAAGTTGGTTACTTCAAATGACTGCAACTAAAGCTACCTTTTAAAAGAGTACCTTTTACCTTACCTTTTATTAGCCCTCACGTCCTGTGAAACTTGTGATAGAAATAAGTAAAAGAGTACCGTTTAAAAGAGTACCTTTTAAAAAGTATCTTTTAAAAAGTATCTTTAAATAAAGTACCTTTAAATAAGTACCCTTCAAAAAAGTACCTTAAAAAAAGTACTTTTAAAAAAAGTACGTTTTAAAAAGTACATTTTAAAAAAGTACTTTTTAAAAAAGTACTTTTTAAAAAAGTATATTTTGAAAAAGTACCTTCTAAACGTACCTTTTAAAAAGGACCTTTTAGAAAAGGACCTTTTAAGAAAAAAGTACTTTTTCAAAAGTGCCCTTTAAACAGGTACCCGTTAAAAAAGTACTTTTTAAAACAGAGCCTTCTAAAAAAGGTACCTGTTAAAAAAGTACTTTTTAAAACAGTGCATCTAAAAAAAAACCCTTTAAACAAGTACCTTTTAAAAACGTACCTATTAAAAGAGTACCTTTTAAAAAATTACCTTTTAAAAAATTACTTTCTAAATAAGTACATTTTAAAAAGGTACCTTTTAAAAAAGTATGTTCTAAAAAACTACCTTTTAAAGAAATAGCTTTTATAAAAGTACCTTTTAAATAGGTACCTTTTAAACAAGTACCTTTCAAAAAGGCATCTTTTATAAAAGTACCTTTTAAAAAAGGTCATTTTAAAAATGTAACTTTTAAAAAAGTGCCTTTTACAAAAATATCTTAAAAAAGTACCTTTTTAAAGTTCCGTAAAAAAAGCCCATTCTAAAAAGATACCTTTTAAAACAGTACCTTTTTCAAAAATTTCCTTTTTCAAAAAATACTTTGCAAAAAGTTTCTTTTTAAAAAGTATTTGTTTCAAAAGTGCTTGTATTAAAAGTTGCTATTTTCAAAAAATACCTTAAAAAAAGTTCTTTTCAAAACAGTAATTGTCCTAAAAAGTACCCTGTTAATAAATTACCTTGTTACCTTGCCTTTTAAAAAAGTACCTATTTCATGAAGTTTCCTTTTCAAAAATTACCTTTTTTAAGAAATATTTTCTAGAAACGCACTTTTTGAATAAAGATTTGTTTCAAAAAGTACATTTTTCAAAAAATACATTTTAAAAAAGTACGTTTTAAAACAGTTTCTGCCCCAAAAAGTACCTTTTTAAAATTACGTTTTTCAAAAAATACCTTTTAAAAAGAACCTTTTAAAAAATTAACTGTTTCAAAAAGTATATTTTTCAACAATTACCTTTTTCAAAAAAAAAACTTTTAAAACACTACCTTTAAAAAAAATGTTTTTGGTGCGTTTTTACCCGTTTAAAAAGATATTTTTTAAAAAGTTACCTTTTTTAACGAATACCTTTTAGAACACTACTTTTCAAAAAAAAATTTTTTTTTTTTAAACACACTTCTAAAATATTACCATTAAAAACTATTTTAAAAACTACGTTATTTTTTAAATAAATTTCTTTAACGTAAATTTTATTAAAACTACTTTATGAAAAATAACCTTTTCAAGAAGTCACTTTTCAAAAATAATTAACTTTGGCAAATCTGTTTTATGGCAAAATAGTTCATATTCAAAAAAGTATCCTTTTAAATGGTATTTTTTAAAAAACAAACTATTAACAAGTACATAGTCCCAGTTTACACACATCAAGTTTTATTGATCAATTCTGCTTCAATTTGCATTTGAACTTGCATTTGCATTCACACACAAAAGCTTTGAGCCGACAAGTTTAATTTATTTAGCCTTCAAGTTTTAATATTTTTTGAAATTTTATTTTAAACTTGACGGTACCGCCAAGTTTGCACCCTATTTATTTATTTATTTATTTATTCATTTGTCTATGGAAATATTCCTTTCAGACATTAATAATATCTCTGAAGGAAGTATGGGGTTAAGTGTATCCATGTCAACATTTTTGTCAACATTTATGGTGTCTTTCTGGTGACACAGTCAATAAATTTTTTTCTGTATCTTTTTGATAGAGAATATTTTTTGTTAATAATTTAATTTGTTTTAAAAATTTATCTGTGGCCGCAAGAAAATAGCTAATTCTAATAAAAAATAATAATAATAAAAAGTGATATAAAAAGGTAAAGGTGAGCAAAAAGTGCTAAACTAGTTAAATATTTTATAATTATAGGCAATCACTATTTGTTTTACTATTGACATTTTTTCACGTGGTGACAGCGTCTATAGGGAATCAATACAGTTTTATTATGGACATTTCCCACAGTGCGGTAATGTCGTCAATAGTAAATCAGTACAATCTTACTATTGACATTTTCTCTATATAACCCCACAAGAACTACCTAGTCAGTATTGACGCAGTCTACTGGTAGATTTCGTAGGACAAGCCTGTGTTAAATGTCAATAGTAGTTAGCAATAGTAAGGGTACAATTTGTCAGTAGTACTGGTGACATCGTCAATAGGTAATCACTATAGTTTTACGATTGACATTTCCTGCAGGGATGTGTATATAAATATTAAAATATGTAAAAACAAAATAATTAGCAGATATAAACAACAAAGAAAAACGTTATGAATTTAAATAGACAATGATTGAATTCTTTACAACATTTAGATTTAATGAAAAATCAAGTAGTTCAAACAGTTGGTTGAACTGCATACACACTCTCCTGAGAGGGTCAGCATCAACATAATTAACTCTGGAAAATTCCACAAATAATGGAAAGAAATACCGGGATGAGCGTTGAGGAATGTTAAATGAAATTCGATTAACCAAAAATCCAGATCTAATATCACCATTAATAAGTTTCAGAGTAAAAGAAACCTTGAGCATAGTTCTACGGCTTTTCAAAGTAGGTAGCTTGATGAGAGCTAGACAAGCCGCATACGAAGGCAAATTTTGAGGGTTGAAGCGTAACCCTCGAAGGCAAAATAACAGAAACTGCTTTTGCACTGACTCGATGGCCTTTGAATGAATCTGATAGATAGGGTCCCAAATAATCGATCCATATTCTAATATAGGACGAACGAAGTGCAGTATATAACGTTTTCGCAATGTACGGATCTGCGAACTCTTTGGACCATCGTTTTATAAAACCCAGTGTACCCCTGGCCTTATTTATTGTAGCTGTGATATGCGGAATAAAACTCATTTTTGGATCAAATAACATACCTAAATCCATTATACTGTCCACGGTATCAATTTTATAATCATTTACAAAATAATTAACGATGTTCGGATTGTTTCTACAAAAGTGCATTTGCTTGCATTTTTTAAAATTAAGCTGCATCAGGTTGACTTTACACCAATTATAAAACGAATCTAAATCCATTTGAAGAAATTTATGATCCAAAACGTTATTATAACATAGGAAGATTTTTACGTCGTCTGCATACATTAGAACATTTGAAAACTTTATTACATCTGGCAAATCATTAATATACAACGAAAATAGCAGTGGTCCAAGATGGCTCCCCTGTGGTACACCGGAAGGTACTTGTATATTTTTTTAAATTACGTTTCTGAAAATTACATTTTGTTTCCTCTCCGACAAATATGAAAATAACCATTTTAAAGCTTGATTTGTAAAACCCAATATTTGCAACTTCTTTACAAGAAGTGAATGATTCACTTTATGAAACGCTTTGCTGAAATCGTTATAAATTACATCTGCTTGTTTCTTTTGAAATAGTCCCCGATTTACAGCGATAGTGAATTGGAACAAATTCGTGGTGGTTGAGCATCCCTTTTGAAAACCGTGTTGATGTGGAGATATTATACTCAACACATGAAAACACAACTGCTCAGTTATCAATTTCTCAAAAAATTTGGGAATAATACTAAGTTTTGCAATGCCAGGGTAATTTTCAATATCTGCTTTGTTGCCTGATTTAAACAGAGGAACTATGTTGGATGTTTTCCAAATAGTTGGGACGAAACCAAATCTGGTCGATTTGTCTCTACTCCCCATTCTCCCACAAACTCAAGACTTGACGAGTGGAACTTGATGTGTGTAAACTGATAGATAGTTACTAAAGCTACGTACACACAGTTTTCAGATTTAACAATATTGCCATTAAAATTTTCTGAAAATGTATTACAATCGTGTGAACTGTCCATTTTTAACTTACAACGTTGTCAGAAAACCCATTGTCAATCAGTTGTAAGACAACAATATTGTCAGGCATCTGACAATCGTGAGAACACTCTTCATCGGCATTGCTAGATAATTGACTGGTATTGCAAGCTCAGTTTTAATTGTCAGATGTATAAAATTAATGCACCTGACAATAGCATCATTGTCAGAAAAAAAAATTGATGGACAACACTGCCAAACAGATCGTTGTTAATATACATAAGTGGCAATGCCTTACAATTGTCTGGCAATTTTTTTCATCTAACAATCTGACAACCGTGTGAACTGACAATTTTTATTGTCAGATTAATTTTTTGTCAGACCATAGACTGACAATGAGATTTTAAGATTTTCTTACGATCGTCTGAACACACAATTTACTTCTGCGGGAAAATTTTTCATTGCCAGCATGTTGCCAGATTTTACAATATTGTAACATCTGACAACCGTGTGTACGTAGCTTAACAAGTACTTTCCCGAAATTTTTTTATAGAAATATAATATGAAAAGTATTTCAAGCAAAATACCTTTTTAAAGCGTTTATGTTTTTTGAAAAGAACGGCGTGAGAGAAAGTTTTCATTTTAAGCAAACTCATTCATATGGAGGAACAATTTGTTTACCCTTGTACCTCTGTTTGGTAGCAACCAAAAAGTTAAAATTCATTTATCAATATACTATTTTTTTTTAAATAAAATTTTTTGTGAAAAAACACACTTTTTGCGTAGAATTGTTAAGTTTAAAAGCGCTACAACAACATTATTAATATTTCGCCATTTACATATTTGAGATGGAAGCAATTTGCATTAGTTATACAAATGCGGCATTGAATAGACAGACTTTTCTGTTGTTGAAAGAGTTGTGCCAGACAAAACCAAAACCAAAAAATAAAAACGAGGAGGAAGAATTAAGTGCAAAAACTGTGGTACAGTCTTCACATAAAACTGTTAAACATATGTTAACAAATAGTAGATATGTATTATATAAAATATTTATGTATATTAAATATGTACTCACTTAAAAAAAAAAAACAGGCACAAAAGTATATAGAATTGGGTATTAAAAATCTGTTCGAGTGTGGTAGACCAACGTACGGTACGAGTATGTCCAGGCTGCTACAATATGTTGCATGTATGCTGATAGTAAAATATCTGATTACACATCATCTTTGTGCGGCAAGCGTTTTTGTAGGCACAACTATGCAAACGTCTGTCTGCACACGCCACATTGACTGCAGAAGAAAGCAATAAAGCAAAAGAATATCGAAACATAAAACTTAAATAATTGCACCAGGCAAGACGAAGGCATGAATTTTATTTATCGCCATTATTTGCCGCAGTGGCTGGAAAACTTTATTGTCTTAAGCAAAAAAACGAATCAACATGAAAAACGGAAAGTAAAACAGTTCTACAGTGTCTCTGCAATGCATTTAATTTTATTGTATTTAAACAAAAGGTTTTTTGTGGAAAAAGAGAAATTTTTGAGGAATTTGGTTTTCAGTTTCAGGCTTGCTTCGAGGCAAACAGTAATTTTTGCTTTGTCATTATCAGCCATGTTACGAGAAACGCGCAATCTGAAACCGCAAAACATTCTCAAAAACGCTTTATTGATTTTTAGGTGTTCTAAGGAACGTGCGTTTTACTGGCGTTTCGGAATTGCTTACGAAAAAATACAACATGTGTTTTACATGCGAGCACAAGTATAGCGTTGGTCTCATGCAGAAAGGCCCTAACAAGCATGATCGTAATTTTACAGGAGAAGGAAAACCCATAATGGAAACTGTATATCTGGCTTCGTCTACAAGTAATTTTTGTTCAATTGCTTGTAAAAGCGATATTTATGGAATTATTTAATTAAATTATTGTGACCCTGTATATTTATGTGAAGCGTAGTAGAATCCCTAAAAGTTTTCGATTCAGGGAAAATTCAAGTTAGGGATTTTCTACACGAGACTAACGATATGGTAGTTATATAAAACGAAACAATTTTGCAACAAATAGAGTAATTTTTTTTTTTTTATTAAAAATGTGTAAAATTCCTTTAACTTTTTCTTAAATTAAAAAGAAAATTTATTAGATTTTAACTGTGAATAATTTTTGGCTTTTTGCAAGTTCGGTTTTAGCAAATTCAGCCAGTTCACTTCAATATAGACATACGAGTTGAAGTCGACAATTTAAAGCGATATGCGTATTCCACAACACTTTTTTGGTGATTTCATATCGCAAAACCATACTTCTTGCATTATACGTTTGTCAAAATTATACGTTTGTCAAAACATCTATTTGGCGTTTTCAAATCGAAAACGCTAAATTTTTAATCGATGATTAATTTTGTTAAAAATTTTTAACGATTAAAACAATTACGTTGGCTTATTGAATACTTTTCCTCAATAAATTTGTAACGTGTCTATTTCACGAGTGCCAAATACAAACAAAACAAAGTAGTATACTTTCCGGCGGACACGCTATATATTATCAAAAGTAAGGCAACAGCGTTGTCAACTGGGTGCGTTTCGCACCATTTTTGCTGCTTTTTAAAATAATTTGTGCGAAAAATTCTTTAGTCGGTGCGTGGTACGATTTTTTTTAAATTTTCGGTGTGCTTTTTAAATTTCGGTGGCACCATATCAAATTCATCTCAACTTTTCGTTTTACTGTAAGAAAAATGTATTCATGTGTCCAAAATTTTCACGTTTCATTGTGCAGATCAAAATCAGAACACGGAGTTATAGTGTGGAAAACGTATCATATAATATGTACAAAGACAATCTTGTTGTATTATACATATTAGCGAAAGAAAAAGATATAAAAGTTTGCTGCTTTTAGAGTGTGTTTTACTATTAAACGATCATGCAAAGTTTGTCAAATATTACAATAAATGCAGACAGAGATAATGAAGTTCATTATCTCTACTATTAAACGATCATGCAAAGTTTGTCAAATATTACAATAAATGCAGACGGAGATAATGAAGTTCATACTTATGAAGGCGCGTGAATTGATAAATTACTAAATTATTAAACTTTTCCAAAATATTTGCATTAAATATTGATTATCGTAAACTTCATCTTTTGTTTGTTATAATTCTGAAAAATTTTCGTTTAGTTCACTGTTCGCTTCCGAAAGCATAAATGAAATTTACATTGTACATTGATAGAGTTGCTGTTAATAGAGTTTGATGGATTGTAGTGTGATTCTGTAAATTTGAATCATCCGATAATCGTAAATTTTTTCGACATATGTCACCTCTTGCAGTAACAATTGTATGCTCCTGCAATATAATTTTAATGGCGGTAAACAGCTATAGTAACAGCTGATTTCAGTCAACAGCGAATATAATTAAATAATGTTGCTGAATAATACATTTGATAAAATATCGTTATAATTAAACAATGAAAGTCACATGATGCCAAGTTTGACAAACACGAATTCTAGCTATTGAACGCATTTAATGGCGGTGCTACCCTACCCAGTTTGATTGTATAGTAGTCGCTTAAAAGGCTGTTTTATTATCGTGTTTTTAATATAAAAATGTTTTAAATTTTTATAATACAAAAAGAGTTTTTAAAAAAAATTAAAAGAAATAATCAGAATTTGGTGTGTTTTTATTGAAAAACCCCGCTTTATTCTCCATTTTGGTGCGTCTTGATATTTCAAACTTGACAACACTGTAAGGCAATCAAAATAGACTAAGAATATCTTTATAGGATAGCTAAGTAGCTTCTCAATTCAATATTCAAAAAGAAACAATTTCGTATGTATAATCTTTCGATTTTATGAAACAATTTTATTAAATATATTCACAAATCGCAAAGAATTCGTCACAACATATTGAGAAAATATGCACAATATTGACAAAGAAACTTCCACATTACGGGGGGAAAAAAGAGAAGTTTTTATGTAGCAAAATTAGAATCTTAAAATTTTCTCCAATTAAGTTTCTACCACCATTCAACGCTTTAAACACTGTGTGCCCTACAAAGGCAGCTATCGAATGTAAACATTAAGGCATAAAACCACTGCAAATGCGTCAATATACTCCCAAGCACAGGCAATTATCTGATTGGTTGTTTATGGTATTTTATTGCAGTTGTTGGTATGCACTTCTTTATGTATTTTTACCTCAAAGTCTTGTTAGGTCTTGCTCCCCTTTTGCTATTTTTGTTCACATTTTTGCTTTCATCACACCATACTTCTTTGTTTCGGCAATAATTATTTCAGGAAGCATAAAACTAGCTGTTCAAATAGGAAAGCATACTTTTTGGCTGTTGACTTTTTTTCCTTTTTTTAATTTGCACTTTAATATTGAAGTGTAAAAATTGCAAAGTAAATGAAAAGTATTCATTAAAAATTTCTTAAAACGTATAAATAAAAAACGTTTATCATTTGTTTAATTAACAAACCGATTATGAAATATTCATCAAAAAATGATGTCTTCACCTAAGTAAATGACAAAGTATACATATGTATATATCATCGCTTTTTAAATTTTTTCTATCTTTTTAAATTTGCCTTATTAAAATATGACTTTCATAAATTAAAGCTCCCAATAAGTTTGTTTACTCATTAATCATGCCTTAACATATGCTTTACTATTTACTTTATGGCAGTGCACAAACGTATGCCATCATATAAAAATCCATTTTGGTACATAAACATATGCATCACACATTCATATGTTTTATTTATACTTATTTAAAAAAATCATTAATTTTTTCTCATTATGAGCTTAATATAAATTTTATCTGTTTTCAGCAGAAATATTTTATATTATTTTTACTATTTTTAATTTCATAAAGATAAAAATTACAGCTCAAAAGTCTTGTTTGATTAAGCATTTACAATTCTGTTCAAGTTTCAATTTACATGTACACAAATAGTGTTTTTAATATTAAAAATATTAACGTGGAGGTTTTACAATTAAAGCATAAATAAATTGCTTTTTTTTAAGCCATAATATTTTTTTTTATAAATTTTTTCTCATAATAATGATGAGACATAAATAATAAAAGGCTGGCAGCATTTTTCTGTACTTTTTTTATTTTTAAAATCAATATAACTGTCATTGACAAAACATCATTTCCATTAAAATTAAAAATTATATTGACTGCTTTAACTTTTTTTCTATTTTTTTTGCCTTCATTAATATGCTCACAAAAAAATTTTTTGTTGCTCTAAAGATAAAAAGTTAAATGTCAGTTTTGCATAAATGTGGGATTAAAACAGAATCATGTTTTCATTTACGCTAGTGCACAAATAATACTTACATTAATCAATAATATGTTTGCGTTTTTAATATGTTTGTTACGTGAGTTAATGTTTTATATCAATATAAATTAACAAAGTTGCAAATATAGCTATTGAAATATATATACTATATGGTGCATTAAGCCTGAAAGTATGCTGCATAAAATTACCTTTATATATATTCATGTTCTTGAGCGATTTCAAATCATATTCAATAAATTTCAATAATTAGCAAAAAGTATATTAGAAACAAAAGAAATAGAAATATTAGAAACAAAAGAAAGGAAAACAGTTATAATTAGAAAGTGGTAACTTTTGTTTAACTTCGAACAGATTTATATATTGTTTGCGTTTAATTTTGGTGTCTTAGCTAAACATCGTTTTTAGGCTAGTAGCGCAACATTTTAACGAATCACAGATTTTAATATCCAACAGAATTCTTTCCCTTAGGTCCTTGTAATTCCCTAATAAAGCTAATAACGATGAATTTTGAGTATGTTTCTTACTAGTTTTATTTAAGGGAATAACTTATTAGTTAAGCAAATAAAAGCAAACATTTCTCTTCAAAACTTTCTTTAAGTCTTAAAATAATTTTTTTATATAAATTGTTTGATCGTTTTAAATAAATTATTGATTGTTGAGCAATAAATAAATGCCCTTGAACTTAAGCAAAGAACTATAAGTACTTCAAAACAGAAGCGCCCAGGCCCTATGCGCTTGGATACATACACAAGTGTAAAGCAACAACACTTTCGCATGCTTTGCTGGTACACATTGACAACCGTAGATTTTGTGTTTGTTTTACGTATGATACCATGTTGCTTTTTACAACAAAAAATATTAAATAAAAATATTTAAGCGCTTTTTTATTTATTGAATCTTCAAAATGAACTAACAATAAGTAGTCAAATCTTAATTCATACTCAATATAAAAATAAAAAAATATAAAAAATGTGCACATAAAAATAAAAAAAAATTTGCTTTTTTCTTAAGTCCGGCATCAGCCAAAGACAAAAAGTTTTATTATGCGGGAACTATATCAGTAAAATCACCTATTAAAAGTACTGATGGTGGTAACGGTATCCCTTCTTCTCAACCGAGTGTGGCCACTAAAATTAAGTATAGGGTGGTTAAATTTCAAGGGCCGATGTTGATTTTGAATAAAACACAAACTATTTAGGAAATTACTGTAATTTTTTTTTATTATGATATATTGGTATTACTCAATTATGCATAGAAGAAAATATCGGCCAAATGGGCGCCGCGACCACGGCGGCACACCTCCATCCGATGGTCCAAATTTTCGATGACCCTGAGGCTTAATGGAGGTTCTATGCCGTTAATGTGCCGAATTATCTCATCCTTTAGCTGTTGAATTGTTGCTGGCTTATCGACGTACACCTTTTCTTTCAAATAACTCCAAAGAAAAAAGTCCAACGGTGTCAAATCACATGATTTTGGCGGCCAATTGACATCGCCATTACGCGAGATAACACGGCCATTGAATTTGTTGCGCAAAAGAGCAATTGTTTCGTTAGCTGTGTAGGAAGTGGCACCGTCCTGCTGAAACCACATATCGTCTACATCCATATCTTCCAATTCGGGCCATAAAAAGTACGTTATCATCTCACGATAGCGAACACCATTCACAGTAACTGCCTGACCGGCCTCATTTTGGAAAAAATACGGCCCGATGATGCCGCCAGCACATAAACCGCACCAAACAGTCACTCTTTGTGGATGCATTGGTTTTTTGACAGTCACTCTTGGACTCTCATTCGCCCAAATGCGGCAATTCTGTTTATTGACGAATCCACTGAGGTGAAAATTTGCCTCATCACTGAAGATGATTTTCTTCGAAAATTGATTATCATTTTCATAATAAGTCTGGATAACTTTAACACGGTCTTGGATTGTGTATCTCTCAAATTGAGTAAGTCTGAAATAGAGAAATGTCAAAAAAAAAAATCGGAAAAAAACTTGGCGTTTAGGTGTGGTTCACATTCAACATCGGCCCTTGAAATTTAACCACCCGATATATTGCGCACAAGAGGGTTTGGAAGAAGTTCCAGTTTACTGACATACCTTGTCACGTACTTAGAAAATTGCTCTTTTACTAGCGGCAATTCGAATTCATAAAGATCTGAGTGCTTTATGAAATCGTGAACTATTACCATGGAGCCTTTGAATTTTTTCAATGTTTTTAATTAAAGGTTTAGTGTTTGCTATCCATATATTTGGGCAGCCCTGCTTTAAAATAATCATAAACTTCTTAAATATTGATTTATTGTTGTAGTCATTTTGATTTTAAAATTAGAATTGATTCTTAACTGCACAATAATACGTAAATCATATTCTATGTGCAATTAATTTTGTTGTTTTCTGGATAATTATTGACTCAAAGGATATAATTGCTCTAAAGAGTAAACCTATAACTAGCAGTATTTTTAATGAACATTTTTTTTCGGTTGGATAGAAAAAATGCCTAACGCATGGTCAGATACTGTGGCCACACAGTACCCGGTATGTGGGGCTTGCATCTACTAAAACCCCTCCCTTTTCTTTGAGCCTTGTCTCCACCCCGGTACCGCTTTCGCACTGCTTCAGGATGGTGCTCCTCCTTTGTTCCTACCCGATTGCACGTGTCATGCCTACGTCTATATCTTGCATCTTGTCTCGTAGAATCTTCTTAATATAAGTCGCTATTTTACTCCATTTTGTATCACTTTCCATCATAACTTCTACGACGTTTTCAGGTGTTATTTCACCAATATTCTTCTCTAAGTCATGTCTTTCCTGTTCATCGGTTATAATAACGACTTTTAGTATTGATATTATTTTTTCCTTACCGCTTCTCTTCTAGTGGCCACTTCGACATCAGCCTTACGCGTTTGAAATAGAATAAATTTTTTGCTTTTATCATGTGCCAGAAAAAAATACTATCATAGTGTAGAAGAACCAGATTGATTGTAAACATAACTGATTATTTTTTGCAGCGCTGTTTAGCATCATATTAACATACTCGTTCACATTTATGCTCTTGTGGCAGTTTCGTAATAGCAAATTGTATTTGAATAAGTGAATTTAGGACTCGAAAATATTTTTCGCTTAGCATCATTAACTTGAAATGCAACACGTGTGTTTGCTGGGCAAATATTCTTGCAAAAAGCTTTCTCATCAGCTACTAAATGAACGGCGTATTCCTTGTCGTGAAATGGCCTTCAATGGGTTAAAGCGGAAGATTCAGAGAAAGGTTTTTAAATTTACAAAAAGCGTGCAATTAATACTTGATGCTTTAATATTAGTACATATTTGTAAGCTTTTAAGCTCATAAAACTAAAGGCCTTTAACAAACAAACAATTTATAAACAGCTTGTTTTTTATAAGTATGAATATCAGAAGCTAATAAAGTGAATAAACTCAATTGTTTGAAAGCTCCCAACTATAAAAGTTATTTCATTTTAAATTTCAACTTAAGGTTAAAAGCTTTTCGTATATTTTTTCTTATATTAGTTATTATAGACCAGTACTCAGGGGACCAGTACTGGCACTAGGAAAATAGATTATAATAACTTTTTTAAGCTTCAAAGCTCGCTGGATTTTAAAAACTTAACTATTTCCAAAAAGAAATTAAGCCTAGCTTTTTGAAAGTATGTATGTTGTGAAAGCCATTACAGGAGTTTTAGTTATGATTATATTTAACAGTAAAGTTTTAAATGCTTTTATTATTAAGAAACCACAAATGCTGCTATTTATTTTAACAAACTTTGCATCACAGCTAAGTACCACTATATTACAGGATTTTTAGACCAAAAAAAAATGCAGTCCATCTAGTTAAAGGACTTTGAGACCAAATAAGAAAAATCAATTAATTTTAATACTTTTGAAGCTCTATAACCGCCAGCAGGTGAAGAAACGTATATAAAAATATATTTTAAATTTAATTTTAAAAATACTGACGGGACTTGTAAATGACTCAGAATACTCATAACCATGTTACTGATGACGACCAGTAGTCTAGAGACTTTTATAGTTTTAAAATGAATTAAGACTTATTTAATAATCAATATATTTTTTGTTGAACATATTTCCTTAAAAAAAAAATATGAATTTAGTTTTAGTTTTTTTCTAATTTATTTTTAGTATTAAAAAAAATACGACAATTTTTCTTTAATTTTTTATGTTTATGTTTGTGTTTTTTTTTTTTTTTTTGTATTTTGTTTTTTTATTATTATTATTAATTTTTATATTATATATCTTAATTTTTCCTTCATTTAAAAAAATTGTTAAATTTTCACGCATTTTGTGCATTTTTGATAAGAGAAGTTTTCTTTTTATATTTGAAAATTCTTTACTTTTGAATTTAGGAATTTTTTTCCAAAGCCCTGTTTTTTCAGTGTACGTTTTTTAATGGTTTTGTTGTCTTGAAAATTTAACAAATTACATAAAAAAGAACGTTAAGCCAAGTTATGAAATGAAATTGTTTGAAATCCATGATTTGTTTATCTGAATGAACTCTTTTTTTAATTCAATGACAAAGAATTTTTTCTCAACTTTTTTTTTTACATAAATAAAAATAAATTTCCCTGATATATATAAAACCCTCCACTAATAAAGTTAAACAATTTCCATAATAACTATAAACAATATATATTTAAAAAAAAGCGATTGTTAGATGTGTTGTGTAAAATATTTATTATTATTTTTTAAATCAAGAATCAAAATATTAATTTTCTTTAAAACAAATTTTAATTTATTTTTCAAATGAAAACTAATGGTTATGTAAGTGTTTCTTAAAAAAACAAAATATTGTAGGATTTTGAAGTATAAAAATTAGTTTTTTTTTTTTTTTAATTTTAAATTTTTCCTTTAAATTTTCTAAGACAGTTTTTTCAGTTTTTATTGAAGTTAATATAACATATGCTGATTAAGGTTCTTATTCATTGTCAAGAAAACCTTTAAAGTGTACTTTAAGTTATTTTCTTGAAAGCCTTGAAGTATGCTTCAGTTTTTTGTTTTAGTTTTAGTATTCTACGAGAGCCAATTTTTTTGTTTCTTAGCATTAGCAAGATATTTTTCTGTTTATATCTTGATACTAATGCTAAATTTAACAGAATACGAGGGCCGTTTGATAAGTGATTGGTTGTTAAGAAGGAAAAATTTTGTTTTGTTTTGTATATACATTTAATTTGTTTTTTTATTTCTGGGAATTTTAATCAATATCTAATTTTCTATATTGTTCAAACAGGCTTTTGCATTCCATTTTTATTTTATGAAAACAAAATTCTACCCAAATTATTTTTTATATTTTTTTAGACTTATAAAATCTTTATTTTCTTACGAAATGCTGTGATTTAGTGTCACACAAATTTATAAAACAATAATAATTACATCAAAGAGTTTAGTTTTTGGCTTAACAATAATATAATATATTATTAAAATAAAAATTACAATAATATAAATTCTGAAAAGAGTCTACTGCTTATAACGAAGCTTCAAAACACTTGTCAGTTCGAAACAAATTGTTTTGTAACTGCACTCATTCCCGATAAAAAAATAAATATTATTTGTCCAATTTAAAAATCATAAACAGCTTGTTGTGTTTTCCAGCTGTCTACATATTGACATTTCATAGGAGCTACCGTAATCATCAGTAGACTTGGAAGTTTTTGACACATATTTTCAAACATTCAACTTTATATCCGAGTAATCTAACTAAAACACCAAATTATTAAAAGACAAACGTCTTTTAATAATTTATTTTAAATTGTTAGGATATAAAATTGAATGTTTGAGAATATCTTTCAAAAATTTGCACTGATATTATCTATGAAATGTCGACATATAAAAAATATAGAAACCAGCTGTTTATAATTTCTTGATTAATATGAATACTGGAAGCTAATAAGTGAACACAACTCAGTTGTTTAAATTATTTGCCGAAACTAAAATAAAATCAAGATAAAGTGAAAAAAAAAATTTTTACTTTTATTTATTTTTAAATTTTTCAATCCGGATAAAGTTTGTGTCTTTCAACTTAATTTTATTTGAGAAAACCTACTAATTGTTACACATTCAATCCCAAAAAAAACTTTTTACATATATATTTTTGCATTTTTTTTTCTTATAAAAGTGATTACTGTTTTCTTTTATTTTTGTATTATTTTTGTTTTAAATGTTTTGAGAAAAAAGTTTTTTTCCATACCTGTTGCAAATATTTGAGGCATTAACGTTAAAAAACTTTAGAGAAAAAAATGAAATTTCCTCTATTTTAACGCCTTTTTTATCGATTTTGTGTTATGTATATTTATTTTCCGGTAAAAAAGATATGACAAAATTGGATTATGCGCGGGCCAAGAACTTATCACACCTTCCTCGTTTTCAATATTTTCTTCTATAGATTTTTTTTTCTCCATGTGTTGATTATAATTTTTACTTTAAACATTCAAATAAAAAACTTGTATAAAGGCATTTGTCATGCATTGAATTGAAAGTTATAAATTTATATATGATAATATGATATTTTCCAAAAACAAAAATTGAAAATAGTGTAAAATTAAAAAAAAAAAACTTTTATTTCCTTCATTTTTATTAAATATTATTGTGACATATGTTATGAGGGGCGTAACGTGAATATATGGCATGTTTGAAGCAGTGTGTTGTTTTATTTATTTAGCTGAAAAATGTTTAATATTCCTTTATTTCTTTTATTTTCAAAAAAACTAAAAAAAAAAACAATAAACAACTGTACGTAATTTTGCATTAAAAAATTTGTGAATTGTTTTAAAGTGTGGCCTTTTGTTGAACATTTTATTTAATATTAAAACTTTTAATATTTATATATTAGGAAAGAATTCAAAATATACAAACATTACTGTTCTACCTTTTTTTTTTTCTTTTTTTGTATCTTTTATTTCCACAGTACGTGCAATTTTACATATTTTTAGTTATATGTATGTTTGACCTCCTTTAATAATTTACTTAAACTTTTTTCCTTTTAGAAAAATTTAAGCATAATTTTTTATTTAAATTAAATTATTATCTCGATAATATTTAAAATTCATTAGCGAGCTTGTTAATGGTAATTCCAACGTTTTATCAAAGCAAAGGATAGCAGAGAGTTGTTTCATTAGTAAAACTATATGTAGTTCAGTTCTGAACAATATCCTACAACAATTAAACATACAAACTTTAATAAATGCATATGAGACACTTAACGTTATTACACTCTCATACTCTTTGAATGTAATGAAAGAAAACACAACACAAAATCACATATTCACACACACCACCTTTTCATTGCCATCAAATCCACCACAAAAAAAAGAAAAAACAAACAAAAAATTGTTATCAACACTTATTTGCTCACGAATACACAAACAAAACTCACCTCTCTTAATAGAAAATTTAGAAAAAATGATGAACCATTTCTTTACCATTGTTTTAGCTCCCTCACACTCTATGTTTACCGTTATTTCATCGTTCTTTTTTCTCTGCATTTGTTAGTGTAGGAATGAGTACATAAGAGTTTAAGTACAAACACTATCCAAACCAGCAAAACCAAACATTTATTTTGTTTGCAAAACAAAAGAGAAAAAAGTAAAAAAATATATATATAAATAAACAAGCAATCATCCAAACAGACCGTTAACATACGTTTGCATGTGAGTTTGTGTGTTTGTTGACATGCACAGTGAGAGATGAAAACATTTCCTTTTATGTTGAGTAAGTAATCGTAACCAACAAACATTATTGTAAAATGTAATTTATATGCATTTCCGTTGAAATGTATTGTTTTTCTTTACATTTTTATTGTTTAATTTATAATCACTGACATGTTGTATTTAAATGTATAACTTCCGGTTTCATTGCCTTCTTTCTTCAAAAAAATAAATAAATAAAAACAAAAAAACCACTAACAAACGGCGGAATTTTTAGCGTTTTCATTTTTCTTATTTATTTTAAATTGCATATTTAAGTTAAAACTTTCTATAGTAATGTTTAAAAAAAAGGATTAAACTACTTACATTATGAACAAACGGTGAAACTTTCTTTTCATAAACAAAACGGATTTTTGTCAAATTTTCACAAAAGATGGTTTTTCATAGTTTTTACTTTTCAATAAGAAACTTTTTTAAAAAATTTTTGCTACAAAAAGGATCCTATTTTCAAAAAAAAAACTTTTTACAAAAAATAACTTTTTAACAAATATTGCATACAATATTTTTAAAAAAAAGTTACTTGTTTAAGAAATGCAATTTTCATTACAGAACATTTTACAAGCAGGTATATACTTTCAATGTAAGATCGGTTTTAAAAGGTCCGTTATAAAAAAGGGATTTTCTTTTTTAATTGAAGATAACATTTTCAATACAAATGTATTATTGTTGTAGTCAAAAGTTTAATAGATTTCTTAAGTACTCGTTGCAAAGCCTAATACTTAAAATTGTTTACAAAAGTGACGATAGGCTTATACGTAAGACAAGCATATGTCTTAAATATTTTCAGAAAAATCCCTGTTGCTTTCAGATCCACCAGATGTGTTGTTTATTTATTTAATAAGCTTATAAGTTTCCATTACTTCCAAGGAAGATCTCTGGAGAATAAGGAGGCACTGTCCACATCTTTAATTTCACCTAAGTTTGTGTCCTTATGTTTTCTTCATGCTAACAAATTCTGGCATATCGAAGTGCATAACATTTTATGTCGTAAAAATTAAAAGGACCCATTTTATTTAGTTAGTTAAATATACTAATCTGAATAAATTTGCAAAAGGGCTAGGATGCTTAGTACCAAATATGATACTAACAGTGCATTCGTAGAGTCGCTGGCACTATAACGATTAAATGCCACAATAAAACTATAAAGCACTACAGTTAGTTCAGGCAAATCAGGTCACCTGTGTGAGGCAGACATAAATCTCTAGAAGACCAAACAACAACCACGAGCGTAAATAAATTAAATAAAATTCACAGCAAACTAATTGCGGTCCAGACTTTTTAAAAGGCTTTTTGTGAAAAGCGTTTTCTTTCATAAAAAACAACCTTTTTATTTTTATGAAGGTCAAAAAGAAACAAGAAACTGTTTGTAATAAAAAATTATTATAAAAAAAAAAAAAATTTATATAAATTTTTTAAAATTCAAGCATATGTAAAAATATAGTGTCCTAAAAATACATATTGTGCAAAATTTTCTTTTTCAAAAATATTATAAAAAAAAAAATTTTTTATATAAATTTTTTAAAATTCAAGCAAATGTAAAAATATAGTGTCCTAAAAACACAAGTTGTCCAAAATTTTCTTTTTCAAAAATAATCGCCCGTATCACATTTGGCTTGACGCCACCATCGTCGTCAATTTTGAGCACAAATTTTCATTCAAATGAAAATGTGCCCCGTCACTCATTATGATTATGGTTGTCATGTAACATCCTATTGGCATAAGTACGGGGTGTAAATAGTCTGAATCTTAAATGGCAAAAAATGCAAATCCTTGTGCAAAATTTTGGCCAAAGTTGTTCTGTGAAGAGTAGACTCCTGAGCACATTATCGAATTGATGTTGATGGAGTGTTTTGAGTACTTTATTGAGCAGCAGTAATGTTTTCCAGACAATCTCGCAGTACCTACATACCCTTTTTTCCGAAATCATTCATTACGCAATAAATGGTGGGATTTATTGGCACGTTGTTTCTGCCATAGCTTTTATGTAACTTTCCCATCACCACAGTGGCCGATGATTGATTTTGCTGAAATGTTTTGACGACTAAAACACGTTGGGCTATCGAATATTTTTCCATAGTAAATTTATCACGTGGCCACTTCAGGGACACCCGACACATGCATTTTTTTAAGCATTTTTTTATTTATTGAATCTTCAAAATGAACTAACAATAAGTGTTCAAATCTTAATACTAAATTTAAACTTAAAAAAATGTGATTTAAAAAAAAAAATGGTGATTTTTACTTAAGTCCGGCCAATGCTAGACAAAAAGTTTTATTATCTATTTCGGTAAAATCACCTATTGAGCAATCTGATGGTGGCAGCGGTATCCCTGCATTTAAATGCGAACGTTTAAGACGACACGAATGGAGGTTGTTATCTTTGCTGATTTTTTTCCGCACGCGAATTAATTTAATTTCTATTTTTGTTGACGATGAAATAAAAACAGTGTGACCAGTGTGTTAAAAAAATTAAAAAAACACAATTTAACTCTTGGAAATATTTTAAATTAATTCGAGATATACTAGTGGATTTTACTTCACTTACGAGTAAGCTGAATTAAGCGTAGCAAACAAAAGCTTTTTTAGGTTAAATTTGACTTTTAAGACTTTTCTTAAAAAGAGCACGTTTTTATTTATAAGCGTTTTCGTGAACGTTTGTTGTAAACAGACCTCGTTCTATAAAGCAAGTACATTTTTAAAGCTAAAAACTTGAGTGATCACACTGAAGTATACTTTTATGCAAATGAATTTATATTGCTGCCGTGTTCAAAATAACTCAGTAGTTGACTACAGTAATACAATTGTGGGTTACGGCACTTGCTGTAGTGAAGTCGTAAAGTCTGCTGTGGTCTATATGTTTGGCATAAAATTGTTGTTGAAAGGTTTTTTCATAAAAAAAAGGTGGTAAATTTTTAAGCCCGATGTTGCTTTTGCATAAAACACAAATTATCTCTAATGAAGCATTCAAGTGGCTCAAGTTTTTGAAACTGTGTACTTCACTCCATCCGATCTCCTTACTATTAAACCACATATAGCTTTCTGAAAATGGAATACAACTCTCATGTTTGGACCGGTGCCTCAAAGTCTTTTTTGAGGTTACTCGTTCATGTGCAGGACACAGCGAAGAAGTTTATCGGTGACCGTAGGGTAGCCAACACTATGCTACGCTGGTGCTTTATTATGTTCTATCGTGACAACAATGGATATTGCTCTGATGAGATTAGGGAGCTTATTCCCAAAACTCGCACATTTTTACGTAGCACACGTTCATCGTCCAGAGCCCATCGATTTGTGGTCGATTGCTCGGGGCATCGTACAACGCATTACAGAGAGAATTCATTTTTCAGCTGTACACTTCGCCTGTGGAATAAGTTACCTGCAGACGTGTTTTTCTGTCTGTTATAACGTTGGCAAGTTCAAGTCAAATGTTCACAAATCCTACTCCCTCTTTCCTCCTTTCTATTTCCCTAGTTCTGGTACAACGCACTGCATATGTAGGTGTCCTCCTCTGTGCAGTTGTGAAAAAGATTTACATCAGCACCTGCCTTGCGGCCTTATCTGATGACGGGCCAATTCCACGGAGTGAATTATTCACGATTCACCAGCGCCCCCGTGTGGCTTACCAGGCTCACACAGGTAGCAATTCTTGCCATATGATGGCGGTCATATGAGCAACTTCTTGTTGGAGAGTTCGGGCCTTCTAATCCCTCCTGTATGCAATTTCCCAGCAATTAATGGAGAACAAGTCTTAATGAGTTGGCAGGCCGAAGCCCACTAAGAGCATCGAGCCCTTAAACCAACTCACCCGTCAACCATCACCACTGGTTCCTTACAATACAGGTATCTGTGGTATAGACAATAGATCCTCGGGAGATTGTTAGCCCCCGAAAAAAGCCACACACCAAACAATTATCAGGGATACTAACACTCCCTTCGTGCGTTTTAAGTTTCAACCACAGCCAGAACGTTGCAGCCAAGGTTGAACTACAAGCAGAACTACCCGGGGGCCATGCTGATCCCCGTTCTGCCAATTTATAGCCTTGGTAAGGGTTTCGGAAGCCAACACAACATAAGTCATGTGGCTTCCTAGAGTTTTGTTTGCCGCACCAAACGAGGGACCCCTTCCCCTCTTTTCCCCGAAAACAGAGCGCCCAAGCTAGGAATACGCCAAGGCAAAACCTGTACCCCGGGGGATCCTCCTCTGTGCACTGGTACAAGATAACGTTCACATTCATAATAGGAATATTGACTCACAACAAGTGATAAAGAACGGCGATGTGTTACATTGACGTCGACAAATAGAATAAGGGCGATTATTTTCAACAGAGACACTTTTTACGTTAAAGTAATTTTTTAACAAGGAAATTTTCAAAAAAAAAATAAAAAATATTCACTGTTTACAAAAATTTCCTCTTTCTCTAGAGAAAATAAAACAAAGTTTTGTGAAAGAAAGCTTTTTTTAGAGTTTTTTTTTTATTGTAAAAATCTATGTTAAATTTTAAAAAGTTTTAAAATCATACAATATTTAGATTTTTTAGGAAAATCATTTACTTTTATATAAAAAATAGTCCCATTTTCTACTAAAACTTTTTTAACAATTTTTTTAATCCACCCCTTTTTTTATTCCGTTTTTTTTCTAACTAAAAAATTAGCACTTTTCCAGTTTTAATTTAATTTATTTAATATTTAAAAACCTATTTTCGTTAAATGAAAAAATAAATGCAAAGTGCGTACAAATTTAACAATTTTTCTCTGTCTTGTTCTTCTTGAAAAAAAATACAACAAGAAGAAAAACTTATTTTCACAAAAAAAATAACAACAAATTTGTTTTATTCATTATTTTTTTTTTCTCGATTTTTTAAGTTGTCCATTTAATTTAATTTAATATAATTTAATTCCAATTACTGTATGTGTGTGTGTTTTTAAACTAAATAACGTTTTGAGTTGAACAAATTTATTTAATTAATTTTAATTTTCTTTTAATTACATTTTAACCTGAAACGAGTAAAAATCCTGCAGAAAAAAATACCGAAATAATGAACAATAATATTTAAAACTCATTTATTTGAATTTAAATGTATGTATGTATATTATAATTATTAAAATGACGATTATATTTAATTTATTTTTAGTTTAATTTGTTGAACAAAAAAAAATTATTTTCGTTTATGTTTTTTTTTTCCATAAGTTTTAACAAATTAAGCATTATTTGCATATGGAACTTGTTAATGAAATGCATTTAGGTTAAATGTAAAATTTAATTAAAACTTATTTGTTTATGAAGCAGAAAAAATGCATAAATTTCAATCCTAAAACCTAAACACACATTATAACACACATTTATGTTTATATGTTTATTATTTCCCTCATTCATTTGTTTCATCTGTTTTTATAATAACAATTAATTAGTTAAAGTTTAAAATAACATTTTGCAAATTATTTCAAGTGTTTGACAAAAAAAAAACAACAAAAAGGGCAGAAAGTATTTATTTGTGCAGAACTTTTAACCTTAACAAATACAAACTCGTATATAAGCAACATCATTTCACTTCGGGCTTGAATATTTTCCAACCAAACGAATTATTTTCGCTTGAAATTCCATTTGAAAGAAGAAAAAAATGTAGTCTATCTTCAGGCGGTTTGAGAACAAAAATCAAGTACAAGCAGACCGAACATTTTTTGCATAATAAATTAAAACTTTACGCTAAAGCAGTTATTTATTTTATACATGGGCTTATAAGACTTTTAAATATTGTAAAATATATAAGTTTTTTTTTTGTTTAGAAATTTTTTCCAAAAAGGTGTTTCATAGAACAGAGACAAGCGATTGTTTTAAAAACTTGTATGGAAATCACTCAAAAAGTTTAGTAACTTTCATAGAAATTTTCTAGACGAGCAACACGTCTGCCTTCTATAAACAGCCCATTAATTAGAAAGGTATTTGTCAAACAGCTACTTTAACAAAATGATTATTTTAAAAATTTATATCTTTTATTATAAAAAAACTAACTTTTTCAAAACGACGCTTTTTCAAATGGATACTTTATTAATAATCTTGCTTGTGAAAGCGGTAAATGCCTCGCTAATGATTTCCACAGGATTTTGAATAAGAAAACTTTTATAATTCAGTTTATTTATCCACTGCTTTTTTTATCAACATTCCTATTAATTACAATTAATATTATTAATACACTACGAAGTAGTTATTACTATCGAATGTACTCACTTTTTGGTATGCAAAGCACTAGAATGTTAGTTTAAGTCTAACAGGCTACCAGCTATTGTAAAGCCAGCCCACTTGGGTCCAGTTTGGTCCCGTTGTGTTGCCTGGATGTGATACGTATCTCAGGAGATTTACATATCACTGGTTTAGAACCAACCCAACGATTGGATAAAGGAGTCCAAACCACTTTCCTCGCATGCCGATACCTCCGTCAAATCATGCAGCATTGGTCTGCCTAGATGCAATGCCGTCATATAAGAAAGTCCTGGACACTAACAGAGGTAGTGCTCAACGCTTTCTACTTTCTCTTCGTCTCTGCAACTTCTCCAGAAGTCATTAAATGGAAGATTTAATCTTCTCGCCTGCCTTTCTATGCGGCAATGCCCCGTCAGGATCGCCACAACAGAACGCAGCCTCCTTCTGGGCAAGCCCCTATGGATGATAGTTCGCCTGTTATGATATTTGTATCATATCAGCCTTGATTTTCGACTATTATGCTCACTAGACCATCTGCCCTGAGTGGTCTCACAAAGTTGAAGCTGTACTTGTTTCTTACAGCCCGCAAGCGGGATTCCAATGGTCCCATCTATATCTCTTTGTTGTAGCTGGACACCGGCCTATACAACACTAGATTTCCGGGCACTTCACTGTGCCCATGTACCCAAAATACTCTAGGTTCGAATGTCTGGCTATCTCCTTTAGAGATATCCGGCATTCACGAACCAACCACGATGTCGTAAAGAAGCCAGCTAGTGCATGCATCTACCTGAGCGGTCTCAAAACGCTGAAGCTGTACTTGTTTCTTACAACCCGCAAGTGGGATTGCAACGATCCCATCTATATCTCTTTGCAGTAGCTGGACATCGGCCTTTGCCAGTTCATCCACTACTAGATTTCCGGGCACTTCACTGTGACCTCGTACCCAAAAAAAACTCCGGATTCGAATGTCTCACTATCTCATTTAGAGATATCCGGCGTTCACGATCCAACCTGAATGTCGTTTAGACCCTAGACTGGTGCATACAATGCAGCGTTACTATCAGTACAAATTCGGATATCATCTCCGGATATTATCTCCATATATCCTGTAATACCTTAACCAGTTAGCTTCCCTCATAATGGCTGCGACAACGGCCTGCACTACGCTACACTCCTTTTGCAGCCTGAAACTCATCATCTTCTCATACAGGGGGATAAAGATACCCCACCAACTCCCGACGCCGACTTGGATCCAGCTATATCAATTTCAAGCACGTCCTCCTGACGATCTGTGTCAGTCCTCTCCAAGACCATTCCTGATAAAATTACATCAAATCTCCTGCTGGGCAGTAGAGCCCGCGAGCATTAATCAATATTCTTTGGAAAGTTCACTGTTCCTCTTGTTATTGAGGCATGACCATATGTCGCCTCCTTCCACGTCCCGCTTGACCACAGCCTGATAGCCGAATTCATGGCTATTTCGTTCAGCATGAGAACAGCCGGCAGGCAGTTCAGCATAGTGAAAAGAGCTTTCGATGGTGTAGTGCTGGTCACCATCAAAGCAGCAGTACGCATTATCTTTTCTGCGATTTTGCAGTAAGTGGTTTTCTTTGACGATTTGCACCACACGAGCGCCCCATATGTTAGAATGGGCTTAAAATCACTAGAAAAGATTTTCTATTTAAGATTTTCTATAAAATATATACATATGTATGTATGTTAAGTCTGAAGGACTTGTTAACTCGCCAGCTTAATAACAACAACTTATTTATGAAAGCGCGGAAATTATTCATTCCGAAAAGTCTCAAGGACTTGTTACCTCGCAAGCATAATAACAACAACTTATTCATGAAAACAAAAATGGAGTTTCATATAAAAAGCGCGGAAATCATTTATTCTGAAAATTAGCACAAATGGCATTAAATGCAAATATGTAATTTATTCTAAGCGGTTTTGCCAGTGGTGGCAATACCTGCAGTAATATGGATTTTCGAAAATTGCTACAGTTATTAAAAATATATGTCTTAATAAAACATTTTTTTTTTAATAACTGAAATGTCCCTGTTCTAATACAGTTTGCAGTTGTAAAAATGTATCTCATTAAAAATTTCCCTTCTTAAAAAAAGACTTTTTCAAAATTGTATTTTTTAAAAAAGCACTTTTTTACGACGTTTTTTTTTTAAGGTACTTTTTGTAATAAGTTTATTATTACAAATTTCTTGAAAAAATATTCTTTTTTTTTTTTTAAAGAGTACTAGTTTTAAAAATATATATTTTAATAAATAAACTTGTTGTACAAACTACTGGAATAAAAAATATACTTTATAACTAAATACTTTCCAACAAGATAGTTTTAAAAAAGGTGCCATGAAAATTACTTTTTCTAAAAAGTTTTTTGTCTTAAAATAATATTTCTTTTTAAAAAAGAGTACTATTTTGAAAAAATTTATTTTTCAATTTACAGATTTTTTGTACAAATTGGTGGAATACAAAAGGTACTTTATAAATAACTACTTTCTAACAAAATAGGGGATGACCCCTACATTTTCAGCGCATTGTACTGGTTCAAGGGTACCAAGAAAATTTTATATCCTTAAAAATACACTTTTAAAAAGCTACTTTTTTTAAAAAGTGTTTTTTTAATAATGTACTTCTTGCTTTTTAAAAGGTACTAAAAATTTCTTTTAATAATACTCTTTTTTGAAAAATGTATTTTTCAAGTTAAAAGTTTGTTTACAATTTAGTGGAAATATGGAATCCCATTAAAAGATATATTTTTTTACAAAAGGTATTTTTAAAAAACAATTCATTTAAAAAAAACACCTCCTGCAAAAAGTATCTTTAACAACATGGTACTTTTTAAAAAATTATTTTAAAATAAAGTTTTTTTAAAGTTTTTTGAAAAAAAAATGTTTGAAAAAAATAATTTTTAAAAGCAACTATTATAAAAAACATTTTTAATAAAAATATTTTACTATTTTTAAATAAAGTTTTTAAGCAAGATTACTGCTTATATCATAATACAAAAAAGTACTTTTTGAAAAAAATATACTTTTCACAAAATAGCTTCTTTTCTAAACAATACCATTACTTCAGGGAAAAATTCCCTTTTTTAAAACATATAAATTTTACTAGAAAGTATAATATTTTTTCAAAAATAACATCAATAAAAATAGTTTTAAAAAAGTGCTTTTTGTTTTAAGGATACTTAATGGAAAAAGATACTTTTGGAAAAGTGTACGTTTTGAAAAAAGGTAGTTTTAAAAAGATAAATTTTGAAAAAAATATATTTTTCGAAAAAAAAGAATAGTTGTCAAAAAGTGCTTTTTGAAAAAAGGGTACTATTTGAAAAATGTAATTGCTGTAAAATGGTTGTTTTTCGAAAAAAAAATAGTTGTGAAAAAGTACCTTTTGGAAAAAGGGTACTATTTGAAAAATGTACGTGTTGTAAAATGGTAGTTTTTCGAAAGAAAGAATAGTAGTGAAAATGTACTTTTAGAAAAAAAGTACTACATGAAAAATGTATGTACGTGTTGCAAAATGGTACTTTTTCGAAAGAAAGAATAGTAGTGAAAATGTACTCTTTGGAAAAACGTGTTGCAAAATAGTTGTTTTTGAACAAAGTACTTTCTAAGAAGAGGTACTTTTTGAAAAAGGTATTTTCTCAAAAAAGTTGCTTTTTGAAAATATTGTCTTTTAAAGAAAATTTTATTTTTGAAGAACAGCCTGTAACTAATTTTCAAAAAAATTACGTTTTGCAAAATGGTTGTTTTATGAAAAAGGTACTTTTTGAAAAGAGGTGCTTTTTGAAATAGGTTCTTTCTCAATAAAGTTGCTTTTAGAAAAAATTTCCTTTTTGAAGAAAAGGTAAGTTTTGAAAAACACCCTGCAACTAATTTTTGTTTTTTGCTAAAAATACGATTACTTTTGTGGGAAAATGCTAATTTTTTAAAAAATTGTGATTTTCTTAAGAACAAAATTGTTGAAGAAAAGTCCAAGAAAAAAATAATTTTTTGAGATATAAATAAAAAATACATTTCGAAAAAAAAATTTTTTTGCGAACAAAATATTTATTTAAAGAAGGTGATTTTGAAAGATATATAAATAAATAAGGAAAAATAATTATTTACAAAATTGGCACCCATAAAAAATGTATTTTTTGTTTAAAAGAAAAGTTTAAAAAAAAGGTTCTTTAAAACAAACATGCTTAGTTGAAAAGGGTATTTTGTTGAAAAATATGGAAAAATTTTTTGAAATATGAACAAGTATTTTAAAACAAGCACTTTTTAAAAAAAGTACTCTTGGAGCAAAATTATCTATGACGACAACAAAATACAAGGTACCTTAAAAAAAAGTACTTCTTTAAATAAGTTCTTATTTTACTAAGCTAGCAACGAAAAAAAAGTTGCTAAAAAAAAGGTACATCTTGAAAGGTACTTCAAAAACAAAGTAGTTTAAAAAATTAATTTTAAAAGGTACTTTGAAAAAGGTATTTTCTTTTAAGTTAGATGCTTTTGTAAAAACAGATAGCTAATTCAAAATATATATGTGCTGTTTAAAAAAATTAAGTTTTAAAGAATACCTTTTTAAAAAAATGAATTTTTCAAAAAATTACGCTTTTTTAATAAGACATTCAACTTTCCACAGTTTTTATTGTTTCAGCTTATAATAAAAAATTTCTTTAAAAAATATGCTTTTGAAAAGCTACAATTTTTGTACAATAAAATTCATTCTTTAAATGAGAATTTTCGGCTGTATCTCTTATAATATGAGAAACAAATTTTAATATATTGAAATACCGTTTTCGGTGTTAAGCAGCGATTTTGTTACAGCAACTCTCTTTAAGAGAGAAATAGTATGTTACTCGTAGTATTATAAACACTTAAGCATACAATTCCTTCAAGCAAATGCCGCCAGACTGAAAATGTTTTCAGCACTGTCACTTGCCTAGAAAATTAAAAGACCTTGTTTTGCTTCGAAAGGAAGTGATTTTAATCCAAATTTCGAAAATTTTAGCAAAACTAATTTAAAAAAAAACAATTGGTTTAACTTATTTATATTCAGCTTTTCGATGAACTAAAGTTTTTAGGCAAAAACTTGGAAAGATGGGAAATTTTATTTCTACCACTCCTAGCAAATATATTAATTTTTAAGTTTTGTGCAGAATTTACGAAAACTTTGCTAAAAAGATTCTTTTCCCAAAATGATTTTTAACAAAATCGAACGCTTTTTTCATTTTTATAATAATTTGTATAATAATAAAAAGCAGCATAGTTTTAGGGGCAACCGATTTACTTTTACCTGTAAAAGTTTTCATTAATTTGGAAATTATTTTTTTAAAGATTTACTGCCTGTTCGGCGATATCGAATGAAAATGTATGCGAAAGCGGGCTGTTAAACTTGATACAAGAAGTAAGCTTATAGTGACTAGTGTGTAGAATAAAACAGCTAGTGCTGGGCGAGTCTTTTGAAGAGATTAAATTACTTTAAAAAATAGACTAGGCAAGCGCCTAAAAGTAAGTAGTTAAAATTGAGCATTAAGAACATTCTGGACAAAGTAGTAAGCAGGCAAAAATACTTTCTGCCCTCTTTTCACTTTAAATAATTCACTTAAAGTAATTACTTACTTTACAAAAATTACAATTTTGTCAAAACTAAACAATTTATCTTAAAACTGCCTATTTTTTCTACAAAAGAAACATAAAAACTATTTTAACAAGAAATCTGTGTTTTTCTAAGAATGATTATTTTGTAAATATTTAAATTTGTTTTTAACCAATAATAATTATATATTTTTTTTATTTTTTTATAATTTTTCACTTTTAAACATAAAAACACTTACAAACCCCTTAAAAAATTATTAAAAATTACACAAATTACCAAAAAAATAATAATAAAATTACAAAAAAAAAAAGAATTATATTTATATAAATAACAAAAATAATATTTAATGTTATATTATTATTATTATTAAATTATAAAAATCGAAAAAAGAGTATTTAAAGAAGATGAAAAAATATGATTGAAGAAAAAACCAACTTTATAATAAATAATAATAAAAGAAAAAAGTTTAAAAAAGAAATGAACCAACGTTTAATTGCGTATGTTTGTGTGTTTTTATTTAAACTTCTTCCTCTTCCTGTTTGTTTGAAAAGATTTTTCTTTAGACTTTAAAAAATATAGTTTAGTTTTTTATGATCATTTTGTTTTGGTTTTACTTTTTTGATAAACCAAAAGGGAATGGCAGCAAATTTTTATTTCTTAATTAATTTTTTTCTTCCTGTTTTTGTTTTCTTAATTGTCTGTGTATGTGTTTTTATATTAGAACCTAAAAAAGATATTAATTTTTTTGCATTCACTTTAAAAACAAAACAGCACCTTTTTGTCATGAACTGAAAAACCAATCAATCCAAATCAATTGAAGCACTTTAATTAAGAGAAAAAAACGGAATTTGTAAAAATTCAACAAGCACTTGTTTTTTAAATCACTTAACTTTAATTGTTTTTTGTTAAACGTTGTTGGAATCAATTATGTGTTGAGAATTTTTTAATTTCAAATGCTTAACTTGTTTTACAAACAAAAATAAATTGATAATTTTTTTAGTTATAAAATAGTATTTAATCAGCTGTTTGCGCACTCGAATTAAAAAAGTATCAGAGTTTAATAACACCAGTGTCATGCCACAAAACCGCGTTTCCAATTCACTTGAAACGTTTAAAAATGTTAGGAGAACTACTCCGTAAAGGTTAAGCCTTAAATTTGGTTAAAAAGCTTCTGGCGATTAAAGATATTTTCAAAAAAACAATAGTGTATTACAAAGTTAAATTCTGTCCGCAACAATTCTTCGAGGAGAACTATCTCACGGCTCAGTAACGAACTTATACCGCATGTTCACACAGGTGGCAACTTTTTGTTATACATTTCCTAAAGAGCTCGAGCCTTCTAATTTGTCTTGTCTGCAATTCTGCCGTTTTGCCTTGGTGTACGCCTAACCTTCTGGAGCATAGAGGGGTAGAAGTGCCTCGTTTGTTGTAGCAAATAAAATTAAGGAAGCCTCACCAAGGGTTAAGGGGCAAAACGAGGATCAGCTAAGCCCAAAGCGAGAGATTTTGCCGATCATAATTGAGGTGGCTACCTTAGATGAAACTTTCTGGCTATAGTTTAAACTTAAATCGTAGGAAGGAATATTAGTTAACTTGGTAGCTATAGTGCACTACTGGTTTTCGAAGAAAGGCACCATAAGTGATGATTACACGGGTAAAGGCTAATGCTCTTTACAGGCTTCGCCTGAACCATTCTGATTTCAGCTGAAACATTCTGGCTGTAGTATAAACCAAAATCGCAGTAAAGGATACTGGTTTTTCTGATAACTATAGCGAGTTTCAGTGGTGTCACCTGGAGGCCATGATTCATTATTCTACACAATCGCGCGATCTACCAAATATAACATGTGTGCAGAAAAAGTACTGAAAATGCAACTGTGTTTTTTGACAAATCGTATGATTTGAAAAATTTTATGAAACTTTCCGTCATATGATGGTTTCTTTGTAATCAGAGCTGTATTTGTTGTGAGAATAATGTTGGTTGATTTTGAATAGAACATAAATTATTTTGAAATTAATGTCATTTCTTTTTATTATGATAATATTGGTGTAGTTCTATTATGTATGCCGCCACTTCGGCGGCACACCTCCATCCGAAGGTACATACTTTTTATGACGCTGAGGCATAATTGAGACGATTTCGAACCGTTTGGGGTTTAAAACTGTTGCAGCAATTTTTAGGGCTTCGATAGTCTAAGCAGCAGCTATTATTTTCAGGTACCACGGGAGCCGGGAGCCTCGGCTATGGTTGAGGACCTTCGGGAGCAACGTGGTGGTTGTGGTTTACTATCCAAATGCAGGGAGAGTTTTCGGACTCGGTGTGGAGTTGCACTGCAACCGGGGGCCATGACCCTGAGATCGGAAGGACCATGGGGGAGAGCGTACGTCAATCAGCATGTGATCGAAAATGGTACCCATGCATGAAGATTTGTCATGCATGGTCATGCGTGACATTTGAAATAAATACTGTTAAATTTTTTATATAAAATAAAACGATCTTTAGCTGCAAAAATAAGAAATATTTAAAAAGAAAAATTTTTTAATTCAGTTTTTCTAATTGAAAATGTGTAACATTTTGGCAACTTTTTATTGAAATGAGAAGAAAACATATCAAATTTTAATTGTGAATAATTTTATTGCCTTTTGCAAGTTCAGTTTTAGCAAATTCAATCAGTTCACTTCAATATACACATGCTAGTTGAAGTTGCCAATTTTAAGCGATGTGCGTTTTCCAGAACACCTATTTCACGATTTTAAACCGCAAAATCACACTTCCTGTGTTATACATTCCTTAGAACACATATTTGGCATTTTCACATCGAAAACGCAAAATTTAAGCGTGTTGCGTTTCTCAGCACATGCCTGATAATTATGAAAGTCTAATAAAATTGCTGTTAGTTATAAATCTACAACATTAACATAAACAACTTTTGGCTTTTTAGATATTGCAGCGACTTCAATAGATATTCGAAGTGCTGCCAATGCATTTTAAAAATACACCTCTGATGTGATGAAAACACAGAGTTGCATGAAATGGTTTAGAAAATTAAGATTTACTGACCGAGGGTAGGATTCGTTTATTCTACACTCATTTTTGTTAGATCTAAATATTTGTATTACCATGTAAAGGTGCGTTTACCAACAAGTTAAAGGACTTAAATAACACAAAGATTTCAGGGCAATCAATTTAGAACACAGTCATAAAGCAGCTCTGGGCTGAGGAACAACTCTCGCGTCATCGTAATTATTTCTTAAGTGCGTTCAAGCTTGTCGTTGTTGTCTAGCCTTTGAGATTTTTACATCTAATTCTTATTGCTTAGCTGTCGACTTCAACTAACTGTATTAGGTTACAATTCGCAAAGGAAGTTGCCGCGTGGCAAAGACATAGGTCGATACAGCTACTCCCAGCGCCGCCAAAAATTACTGTTAATACTATCGTGGGCATAAGGTCCTCGTTACTCCGCCCCTGCTGTGCATCCTATATCTTGCAAATTTATTTGCAACTGTTTAGTTACAAATGCAATACAATAGCTCAATTCACAATATTGTGCATTTGGTTACATATTTGTACGATTACAATCGAAGTGCTGCCAATGCATTTTAAAAATACACCTCTGATGTGATGAAAACACAGAGTTGCCTGAAATGGTTTAGAAAATTAAGATTTACTGACCGAGGGTAGGATTCGTTTATTCTACACTCATTTTTGTTAGATCTAAATATTTGTATTACCATGTAAAGATGCCTTTACCAACAAGTTAAAGGACTTAAATAATACAAAGATTTCAGGGCAATCAATTTAGAACACAGTCATAAAGCAGCTCTGGGCTGGGGAACAGCTCTCGCGTCTTCGTAATTATTTCTTAAGTGCGATCAGACTTATCGTTGTTGTCTAGCCTTTGAGATTTTTACGTCTCACTCTAATTGGTTAACTGTTGACTTCAACTAACTGTGTTAGCTTACAATTCGCAAAGGAAGTTGCCGCGTGGCAGAGACATAGGTCGGTACAGTTAGTCCCAGCGCCGTCAAAAATTACTGCTAATACCATCGTGGGCATAAGGTCCTCATTACTCCGCCCCTGCTGTGCATCGTATATCTTGCAAATTTATTTGCAACTGTATTGTTACATATACAATACAATAGCTCAATTCACAATCTTGTGCATTTGAGGTTACATATTTGTACGATTGTAAAAGTTAAATTTTTGGCTTTATTTTGTTAGTGTAAAATAAAAGTATACTCCACTATTTTGCAAATGAATGCAATAATGCAAGGGCATTTGCATAAGGTTGTGAATAGCGTCAATATAATTTAGAACAATGTTTATATGTTGACTTTTAAATAGGTGAGATCAATGTGCAGTAATTATCAGCACCTGCCTTGTTTCTCTAACGATTAAACAGTTGGGCCAAAGAAGGGGGGGGGGGGTTGGTCGACAACAGCCAAAGCTACAATTAGTAATTAACAATTAAGCTGTTTGTATATTTTATATAAAATTTATTTTTAGTAAATTGGAAAATCAAGCCAAAACTGTTAGAAAATTCTAAACATTTAATTGCTGTCTCATGATAACGAACGTTAACATTCGCCCGCAGTTTAAGAAACAGAAAACTGGTAAGACTAGATATGTGCTAACTACTCCAACATGTTATGGTTAGCTCACTTAGACTCTCGGTTATCAGTTGTTTAGTGTTCAAAATATTAGCGAATGTTGCCGTTCGTCATCGTGGAATAATCTTTTTTTACGCTTTTGTCACTTTTCTATTAAAATCTTTCACCAGTTTTCTTCACGTAGCTCCTTTTTATTCTTTATAAAAATGGTTTTATTTATAATTTTTGCATTGCTGCCATTCATGTGCATTATGTCAAGCCTTTTCCAAAACTTTATTCCTTTTCTTGTGGCTCTTGTGTGGATAATGTTCTAAAAGTATTTGACACAACAAAAAATCAAAAAAAAAAAAAAAAAACAAAAACTGGAATGTAGTGAAAATATCTGGTTTTTGGAACAACAACTAAAATTTAAATGTGGTCGTCAATTGTTTTGTTCTATTCTAGTTTTTTTTTTTTTTTAGTTGAATGACTCAAGCACCTTTGAACGGAGAATGTAAATACGAACATTTTATACAAAAAAATCAATAATTTCAGTAAAAAATTTTTTTTGTTTGTTAGTTTCTTTAGTTTTATTTTTATTTTAGTGATAAAAACTTTTCAGTTTTAAGAAATATTTCAGTTCGCATTATTTGAAATTATGTTTAAATAGTTTAATGGACTTGGTGAGCGCCCCTCGTATATAGCTATACATATATAAATATTATACTGATATAGTTTATCAATTGTATTGTTTTTAAGAACAAAAAAAAAAACCTCTTTTTTCCTCAAACTAACTGTCAATCAATATTTGAAATTTCTTTTTTTCTTTTTATTTATTTGATTTTTTTTTTTTTTTAATTTTAAAAATATATGTTGGAACGTAAAATGCAAAAAAAAAGAATAAAATAAACAAAAAAGATTCTAATTGAATATTAAATTTTCATCATATACTTTGTACGTATGTTGTAACTTAAATTTCGTTTTATTTTTTATTTTTAAACAATATTTATTTTATATTTAACCCATACATACATATATGCCAATCTCTCTCTATATATATACTATATATAAACATTTAAAAAAAATTATATTTATATACCTGAATATATACACAAAAATATTTAACTTGAACGCCGGAAGTTGCTGCCGTTGTTTTTGTGACTGCTGATGATGTATGAACGTGATTTTTGCGATTTTTAATACTTTTATATATAAAAAACCAAAAAAAAAAAACATGAAATGGAAAAATTACTTGTTATGTGGCAAATGTGGATTTTCCTAAAAGTTTGGAGTTTTTTTTTTAATTTATTTGAAAATCATCATTGTTTTTTTTTCAGTTTGTTTCTTTGCGTTTTAATCAATGTATAAAAGTTTATTTTAAATATTTATTCCTATTTCCAACTTGTATAGAATAACGAACTTTTTCATTTTATTTGGTTTGTTTGCAACGAGTTCACCAAACACACACATACATACATACATACATATATACATTCGAACAAACATTTGTACATTTAACAAAAATGAAAACAAGAAAAACTGTAAACAATAGCAACTGTTTTGGCATTTTGGAGTTGATTAAACACTGCACCCTTTAAACACCAACTCGAAATTGCTCATGTTCTGCACCAAGTAAAAGTTAGAAAAACTAAAATCCATTGATTTTTATTAGTAAACGAAAGTGAATTAGTGATATAATTTTGTATGTTTTTATTTCTTATTTTTGCAGCTAAAGATCGTTTTTTAGTTTTTATAGAAAATTCAACAGTATTTATTTTCAATATTTCGATAACAATTTGTTATCATTGTCAGGGAAATTAATAAAATAACATATTAATTTTCCTGACACTGATAACAAATTGTTACGCCACTGTCTAACAGCTGATAGAAATAATCGATTGTCAACTATTATTTTACCATGCTTGTTATCGCTTAATTGTCAGCCTTAACAATTTGCTTGTCAAATTATTTTAATTTTCCACGCGGCTTAAAATTGATAGGCATTTTTTTTTTTTTTTTTGGTATAAAAAGGCCATTTTGTAATTTAAAATTGTTAATACCCTTATAATGGGTGATTTTATAAGAACTATCGGAAATTAAAAAAAAAAACACATAAAATTCAGAAAAATGCATGAAATATTTATTTGGATCGATAGTTGGGTCGATATAATTTAACGTTTGAAGATTATTTCATGCAAATGTTGGTCCATCCGCTTAGTCCAATTTTGGCATACTCTTTCCAACATTTCGGCCAGTATCTCACGAATAATGTTGGCAATGTTGGCTTCCAGTGCGTCAATCGAAGCGGGCTTGTCGCTATAGACATTAGCCTCAACATAGCCCCACAAAAAATAGTCTAGAGGCGTTAAATCGCACGATCTGGGCGGCCAATGGACTTGTCCCAAGCGTGAAATAAACTGTTCACCGAAGTCGCCTCTCAATTGGTCTATTGTTTCGCGTGCTGTGTGGCATGTGGCACCTTCTTATTGAAATCACATGTCATGCAAATCAAGCTCTTCCATTTTGGGCAAAAAAAAGTTTGTTATCATCGCACGGTAGCGCTCACCATTCAAAGTAACGTTGTGATTCGCATCATCTTTGAAGAAATACGGCCCAATGATGCCGCCAGCCCATAATCCGCGCCAAACGGTTGTTTTTTGTGGATGCATTGGTAGCTCTTGCAATGCTTCTGGCTGCTCTTCACTCCAAATACGGCAGTTTTGCTTCTTCACCAGAAATGAGCCTCGTCGCTGAACACAATTCTTCGATAAAAAAGTGAATCTTCATCTAACTTTTCAAGAGCCCATTCACCAAAAATTTGGCGTTGTGGTAGGTCGTTTGGCTTCAATTCTTGCACCAGCTGTATCTTATAAGGCTTCACATCCAAATCCTTCCGCAAAATTTTCCACGTAGTGGAGTAACAGAGGCCCAATTGCTGCGAACGGCGCTGAATCGATAATTCACGGTCATCACCAACACTGGCCGATACGGCTGCGATATTTTCTTCAGTCCGCACTCTACGTAAGCGTGTTGGTGGTTTAATGTCCAACAATGTAAATTTGGTGCGAAATTTTTTTACAATAGCCCGAATAGAAGCCTCAGTAGGTCGATTAAACTGACCATAAAATGGAAGAAGCGCGCGATGAACTTTCTTAACAGAGCACGCGTTTTGGTAATAAAATTCAATAATTTGCAAGCGTTGTTCGTTTGTAAGACGATTCATGATTAAATTATAGACCAAACTGAAGATGTTTGACAGTGACACAAGATACAAAACGTGCGCGAACTGTCAAAACTAGTGTTGCCAAAAAGATAATAGCAAAAAAATCACTCGTTATATTAACTTAAGGAAGTTTGCTCTAAGTCTCCAGACAAAAAGTGTGTATATCTGTATTTTTTATATTACCTTAATTTTTAAGTAATTTTGCTATTATTATTTCTAGGAGTTTTAACTTTAAGTTCAAGAAATAAAGATTGTATTTTGAATATTCTTGATACTTGTGTTCAGAACTAAATTCGGAGGCAATGAATTTTTTATAAAAATATAAAAAACGATCTTTAGCTGCCAAAATAAGAAATATTTACTTAAACAAGATCAAATAATTAAATATAAAATATTTGTATGTTTTTCTTTTTAAGAAATTTCAATACTAAGAACAGCTTTAAATAAAACAAGTAATAGTCTCAATTTACACACCTCAGGTTTTCTTGATCAATTCTGCTTCAATTTTCTTTTGAACTTGCATTCACGTTCACACACAAAAGTTTTATATCGTCATGTTTAAGTTTTTTTGCCTTAAAGTTTTCATAATTTGTGGCATTCCATTTTAGACTTGACGGTACCGTCAAGTCTGCACCCTTTGCCACTCTTTCACCCCGTTCTTCCAAAAACTCAAGACTTGACGAGTCGAACTTGATGTGTGTAAACTGGCACATAGTGAAAGGCCAATGTAAGCGGCATGCGGCAGCGAGCAGCAAAAATGTGACCAATTTACAAAAATTAGTTTTTTTTTATAAAAATATTCATACAAAATTTTCAATATGTTGAATTTAATTTAATTTGTCAATGCCGTTTAAGGCGGCCGAGCGGCAATGTTGAATTCAATTTAACTTTTTGCTTTGCCGCTTCCATTTGTCAAACCAAAAAGAAAAAGAACAAAACATAGAATAAAAAAAAATTTATTTTCTTCATCTTCGGGTTTAAAATTTTTAACAATTGAATTTATTTATTTATTTTGGTTTAAAAAAAAATCAAAATGTTTTTTTGATAAATCTTCGAAGCACAAATTTTTCTTCATTTAGCTGCGTTCATTTGCCTATAACAAATGAATTCAAGCGGCAAATAAAACAGTTGGTTGCTGCCCGTTGCCGCATGCCGCTTACATTGGCCTTTCACTATAAGAGTGTGGTATATTCGGCTGGGCCGAATCTAAAATACCCTTCACGATAGTCACGTATATGTATAGTATATATTAAAAATTTTAACTAAATATGCTCGAATATATACAAGTATGGACCGATATCGGGGAAAAAATATTTTTGCCTTGTAATCAACATTCCAAAAAAGAAATCTTTCATGGAAAAGTTTGTTTAAGCTATATCTCGGTTATACATATATGAACCGATATCGGAATTTTATATATTTTAGTAACCTTCTTTATAACGAGAATTGCTTTTCAGCAAAAAAAATGTTAATGGAAAAATTGGTTCAGGCTATATCTCAAGTATATATCGGAAGATTTCATTTTCCATATTTACCTAACCTAATTTTATTACCAGAACTGCTTTTAAGCAAAAAAAAAAGTTGTTTAAGTTCGGTTACGCGACATTTTCATGAAAACCCCGGTCTAGGCTATATCTGGGGCATATATGGATCGATATCGGAAATTTTCATTTTCCATATTTATATAACCTTATTTCATTATCAAAACTGCTTTTGAGCAAAAAAAAAGTTGTTTAAGTTCGCTTACGCGATATTTTTATGAAAACCCCGTTCTTGGCTATATCTGGGGCATACATGGACCGATATCGGAAATTTTCATTTTCCATATTTACATAACCTTATTTTATTACCAGTAGTGCAATTCACTAACCTGTTTTAACGCTAATAAAATTCGTTTAGAGAAATTACCACCAGCGTTGGTGTTTTCGCGATTCTAACGAGTGATTTTTTTGCTATTATCTTTTTGGCAACACTAGTTTTGACAGCTCACGCACGTTTTGTATCTTGTGTCACTGTCAAACATCTTCAGTTTGGTCTATAATTTAATCATGAATCGTCTTACAAACGAACAACGCTTGCAAATTATTGAATTTTATTACCAAAATGCGTGCTCTGTTAAGAAAGTTCATCGCGCGCTTCTTCCATTTTATGGTCAGTTTAATCGACCTACTGAGGCTTCTATTCTGGCTATTGTAAAAAAATTTCGCACCAAATTTACATTGTTGGACATTAAACCACCAACACGCTTACGTAGAGTGCGAACTGAAGAAAATATCACAGCCGTATCGGCCAGTGTTGGTGATGACCGTGAATTATCGATTCGGCGCCGTTCGCAGCAATTGGGCCTCTGTTACACCACTACGTGGAAAATTTTGCGGAAGGATTTGGGTGTGAAGCCTTATAAGATACAGCTGGTGCAAGAATTGAAGCCAAACGACCTACCACAACGCCAAATTTTTGTTGAATGGGCTCTTGAAAAGTTAGATGAAGATCCACTTTTTTATCGAAGAATTGTGTTCAGCGACGAGGCTCATTTCTGGTTGAATGGATACGTGAACAAGCAAAACTGCCGTATTTGGAGTGAAGAGCAGCCAGAAGCATTGCAAGAGCTACCAATGCATCCACAAAAAACAACCGTTTGGCGCGGATTATGGGCTGGCGGCATCATTGGGCCGTATTTCTTCAAAGATGATGCGAATCACAACGTTACTGTGAATGGTGAGCGCTACCGTGCGATGATAACAAACTTTTTTTTTGCCCGAAATGGAAGAGCTTGACTTGCATGACATGTGGTTTCAACAAGACGGTGCCACATGCCACACAACACGCGAAACAATGGACCCAATGAGAGGCGAGTTCGGCGGACAGTTTATTTCACGCTTGGGACCAGTCAATTGGCCGCCCAGATCATGCGATTTAACGCCTCTAGACTATTTTTTGTGGGGCTATGTTAAGGTTAATGTCTATAGCGACAAGCCCGCTTCGATTGACGCACTGGAAGCCAACATTGCCAACATTATTCGTGAGATACCGGCCGAAATGTTGGAAAGAGTATGCCAAAATTGGACTAAGCGGATGGACCAACATTTGCATGAAATAATCTTCAAACATTAAATTATATCGACCCAACTATCGATCCAAATAAATATTTCACGCATTTTTGTGAATTTTATGTGTTTTTTTTTTAATTTCCTATGGTTCTTATAAAATCACCCATTACAAAAATTTTAGCATTTATTTACTTGTTGCCAACAACAATTGAAAGTTGTCGACAGCCACAATCTATCGCTCAGGTCTAGCAAATATCAAGAGCAGTCATATAATAGGTAACCGCTATCAAAAATGAATGAACACTCAAGAGCTTTTTGATGGCGCCTTTATGTGACGACGATAACGCCTCTTGTAATATGGGGAGTTGTTGCAAACCCCAAAAAACTCCCTTGTAGCTAAAATGAATATTATTAAATTCAAATTATTATTTTTTTGACCTTCCATAATTTTATATATTATATATAAAAATTATATAGTTTACTCTTTTCTATCCGGACGCTAGATCTTGAATTATTAGATGATAAATAATTGAATAAAACTATTTTTTGAAGAATTATTATTTATTTATTCGTAATATGAAGCTGGTCTATTCTACAGCTGGTGGATTATTTACCGTACATTTGTAATAGTGGACGTCTTCATAATTTCTTGAAAAAGGATACCAAACGTATCCGAAATATTGAAAATTATCAAATAACAATTCTTCAACTATTAATCAAACCCGACAAGACCTAAATTATGGATAAAAAAGAACAGCCTATATATTATTCAAATCTTTTATTCCTACAACATAAAGCCGCTTGGTGGAGAACATGATGTAATCAAACTATTACAAATCAATTTTCAATTTATTTAATTTTTAATTTTATTTAGGATATAAGAATTTCTTATATATTTATTGCATAAAGATATTGAGTTTAATTTTTCTCTTTTTTTTTTCTTGTTTTAAATGTTTTTGTCTATTGTTAAATTTTAAACAAATATTTGTTTTATATATTTGCAGCTAATCCTAAAAAAATATTTTGCTTGATTTGTTTGTGTGAAAATGTTATAAAAATTTTGCAAAACATATTTCTCACATGAATATTAATGACAACAAATAAGAAGAAAAACTGAAATATGAAATTAAAAAATACACCAGCAAATAAAATTGGGGTAAATTTAAAGTGAAATCAAAACGAAAATTTCTTAAGAAACAATTTTAAAACAAAAAATATTTAACTTTGGCAAAAAACAGAAAGATTTAGAGTTTCATTAATTCTTTAAAAGAAATGAAAAATTTTAAGCATTTATTATTTAATTACTGTTTGTATCGTATCATGAGTTTTTTGGACTCGTGATTTTTATCAGGATAATTGCCGCGTGCAAATGGGGCATCTGGCATCACCGTACTGAATTTTTCGTAGCATTTGCTGTGCAGCCAAGGCTTGCTCGATTGTCGTTCTTATTTTATTTTTTATTCTTTACACAAATTTCAAAAAGAAAAGACAAGCGGGCCGGCCATTGTACATTCGTCATTGAATATCGATAATAAAGGAAAACTAATTTTGGATTAGAAAGAAACCACCGCTATCTATTGGAATTTTATCTTTGGCTGAATAAGAGGTAACCCCACAAACAATACAAAATGGTTGCTTCAAAGCTATTTTTCTATGGAAATTTTCGTTATCAACAACAACAAAAATCTTAAAGAGAAAGTTAATTCCGACAAAAAGTTCTGTTACGATTTTTTATCGATGTGGCAACGATTAATGCTTACGAAGAGTTTGTTGGTTAACTTTAATTCATAAATAACATTATCTGGACTTTTTCTTTAAATAGCAGTTGAAATCAAGACGATTATAGTGAACGTTTTTGATTTGCCTTAATCGATTGTTTTTTCGTTAAAGATTTTTTTTTATATAATTAAACTAAACCAATTTCAGCTTAAGCACAAAAATATTATTTTGTATTTAACTACTTCTCAACTTTCACTGCACAATTTTTTCAAGTGTAGTAAATATACTACACACAAAAAAAATTTCCGTGGTCAATAACGCAATTCGTTGAATCAGTTAATAAGTTGTTTGAATGCGGAGCTGTAAAGGAATTTGTGGATTCAAACAAAAGTTTAGTCAAAATAATTATTGATCGAAAACAAAAATTTTTTTTAACAACAACAACATACGATATCCAAAGTTACTGTTTTGATATTTATGTATGTATATGCACACAAATTATTTTTTCAGAGAACAATTGTGTTGATTTTATTTTTACCATAATTTTTTTCTGTGTACTACCACAAAAATTGTATAAAATTGAAACTTTTTTAATAAAAACTTTTGTTTTAAGCAAAAACAAATGAATATATAACTTTTTTGTCATTTTGTACAAACGTAGCATTTTTAAGGTTCGGCTTCTTTTTGGCTTTTGTTGTATTAAAAAGGATTTTTAAATTATTATTTGTTCGTTGAGCTAGTGGTCCACTTGTAAAAATTATAGTTTTTTATTTTCTTCAATATATCGATGTGTTGGTTTTTTTTTTTAATCAATACACAACGAAGTGTTGAAATATTGAAGATTAAAAAAAGAACTATAATTTTTGCAAATACGAATAATAATTTATATAAAAAGGGTTACAAAATTAGAAGCAAGAAATAAAAAAAAAGTATTTTTATTGGTAGTTTTGATCAGACAAGATTTAAACTATTTTAGCTGGAGATGAGCTAGAAGTTTTATAGGTGCTGCTAGTGCTACTAGTCAGCAGGATTCAATTGATATCGAACTTAGGATCATGGTAAATACGAGGTCTGATCAAAAATAACCGTTATTATAAATTTTTCCAAACGTATTTATTTATTTATCAGCAACTATATTGTCCGCTTTAAAGTAATCTCCCTCAGATATAATACATTTACGCTAGCGTTTTTTCAAGGCCTCGAAAGACTTCTGAGACGCGCTTTTTGGTATCGCCAACTAATTTAATTCCAATATTTTAAATGCTGCAATAGAGTTTGTTTTAGTCTTTCGTGTTGCTATTGTTAACACTCCGCGAACACTACTGCCGCTTTTTTCCTCATCATAGCCTATTTTCCTAGTTCCACTACAATGTGCTGCATATGTGAGGGTCATCTCCTGAGTACTGGTCAAAAACTCACGCACAAGCATCGATGTGTGAACTGGTGTGTTATCATGCTACAAAATCCATGATTGTTTTTTCCATAATTCTGTGCGTTTCTGACGAATTTCTTCGCTCAAATGGCGCATAACTTCAAAGTAGTGTATCTTATTGACTACCTTGTAGCAAGAATTCATTATACACCACGCCATTGCAGTCGAATAAAACCTGCACATTTGACCGAACTTAACGTGCTTTTTTCGGTCTTGGCTCTTCTGGATGCTTCCATTGGGATGATTGAACATTGGTTTCAATGTCATAGCCATACACCCAGGTTTCGTCACCAGTCATGACCTTTTTGAGATCATTCACGATGTTCAGCAGCTCCTGAGCGATATTCATGCGAAGTTATTTTTTGCTCAAAATTTAGCAATTTTGAAACAATCTTCACTGCCGCACATTTCATATTTAAAGCACCCGTAAAAATTGCTTGCTATGAGCCGAACGATATGTCAACATCATCAGCAACCTCTCTGATATTGATCCAAAATCATTTTCTTTTAAAAATAAGTTCGACTATTTAACATTAATATATTCCGATATAACAGAAAAAATGCGAAAATCGACAATACGTAACTCATGAAATTTTAAAATAACGGTTATAATTTGATCAGACCTCGTATAGGTAAATATTGCAAATACATATGTATATTGTGACGAATTTATATCCCATCTAACCCATTATGTGAGCCGTTTATCTGCTTGTTATAAATGTACACGCACATCCACACATACAACATAAAGCTAAAACCATAAACAACAAACAAGCAACATACATGATCTAACGAACGTAAAATTCCAACTAAAGCTACCACCAATGATTTTATTATTGTTGTTGCATTCTTTATTGTTTCACAACCATATGTGTGTGTATAACACTTATATTTGTATATTTGGGTCTGGAGTTATCACAAACAATGTAAAAGGCAATAATGAAGCATAAATAGCAAGCAGATTTTCGCAGAGGCAGAGATTTGTTTTAAACTTTGTGCAATATAGTCTTAAGTCAGAAAAGTAAGGAAGTCTAGCGTAGGATTTAATAAGAAAAAATTTTTTTGACACTGTGTAGTGCAGTACTTATTAGTGGTCCAGTCAAGTTATAAATATGCGATATATCAAACATATTTCCAATGGAAGCCAAGGATTTGTTAAGTTCAAATATATATTATTTTTAATCAATACGTTCTTAAATTTACCCGAATATAAAATTTCATATTTCAGTTGAAAAAAATAAAATAAAATTCTCTACAAATATGCAAAATATTTCTCTTCTATTTTTGGCCTATGCCAATCACTTTTTTGCACTTGATGTCTTAAAAGCACTTTAGTACTTTCACCTAAATAAAAAATTAATAATAAAAACTCTTCATTTGTTTTATTTTTCTTGCAACAACTAGCCAAACCAAACAATTATTACAATTTAAACACTAACCCAAAAAATATATAAAAATAGTTATAATAAAAACAAAACTTTCAAAGAAACTTGGAAATAACAAACAGGCAAACAAACAAAATTTATAATGGAATAATGGAAAAATTAAAGAAACCTTTTAGATATAATTTTCAAAACCACAAAACTACAGAAACATTACACAAAAATCAAGAGCACACAAAAGTTTTCTAGACATATTTTCAGTTAATATTTTAATTTTGCAAAAACAACAACAACAAAAGTTTCTCCCTTTTTTGTTTGTTCAACCACAATAAAAACCACAAAAAAAAATAAATTTCAACTCGTCTTGCAAAACAAAAGTAAATATTTTTATTTCTTTCTTTCTCTTTTATACAAAAGAATATTAAATGTTTCTTTAATATTTTAATTTTCTACCCACAACAAAAACAACACAAACATACCAAAAATTTCCAAAAAAAAAATGTAATACATTAATATAAATACAAAATTTATTTTTATGATGAGTTTGAAAATATAATTAAAGCACCTTTAATTTATACAAATTCAAAACAAATTTCAATTAAAAAAGAACAAAAACCAAAAAGCTTTATTTCTTTAGAATAATTTTTTTTTTTTTTTTGTAACCAAAAGTATATAATTTTTGTTTGAAAAGTGTAAAATTTGTTTACTTTAAATTTTTTATGTGACTGTTTTGTATGTTTGTTTGTAATTTATTATCTACTTTTCTGTCGTTGCTGCGTTGTGTTTAAAAAAAAGCTTTTCTTATTTATTTAACTACAATATATTTTGTTTATTGTTTAATTTAATGTTATTTTCAAATTTAAATACAATTTTATATATAAGTGTTTTTTTTTCTTTCAATGCACTGAAAGTAGTTTTCTGGCAGCTTCACATTCACCATGTAGTTATTATCTACACTAGTAAATTTTCTCATTAGCACTTTTTGCTCCTTCACTGTTTTAAATAGACATGTGTGTGGCACCACTGTTTTAAAAAGACGTGTGTGACAATTACAAATGTATATGCATTTAATAAAATTTTGAATTTTTTACAGTATATCTAGGCTTTGAAAAGAACGTGGTAAGTATCAAGTTTTAGAATTAATATACATCATACGCTAAATAGTGTAAAGACAACATTTCGAGCCAAAAATTGAGTGGAGAAACTCTCTTCCAAAAGAGAAGAAGCAGAGAGAAAAGATAATGTTTTGGAAAAATTGTAAATTCATATAAATCATACGTTATAGAGAGCGAAGCGGTCATTTTGAACAGCGTTGTCAACTTTGAAATTTCAAAACGCACCGAAATGAGGAAAAAAAACGCATTATTTCAACAAAAACGCACCAAATTTAGAATTATTCTTTTGGTGTTGAAAAATCCATTATGTATAATAAAAAGGACTATATTTTTATATTAAAAGCATGATAAATGAAATTTGGAATTTTTCTTTTGGTGTTGAAAAATCCATTATGTATAATAGAAAGGATTATATTTTTATATTAAAAGCATGATAAGGAAACAACCTTTTAAGCGGCTATTAGACGTTCAACCGGGTTTGATTGCTGATGTCATGCCATCAAATTCGTCCAATAGCTAAAAATCGTGTTTCTTAAAATTGGCCTCTAGTGTGATTCTGTTAGTTTTGTTAAGGCAACGATATCTTTACACTACTTATAACGATCTATCTTGATCCTCGTTGCTTCAGCCTTTATATTAATCAATGTTTGTAATAAATTTGTTCAGCTCAAGGTCTTATTTTATTTTTAATTTTTTTCCGTTGGAAAACGAAATATTTAAAAATAAAATTAAAATTTTTTACAATAAAACGTTATCAGCTACACAAAATACAGTTACTTACCGTCGTCAAAATTATATTGCAGGATCTTACAATCGTTACTGCAAGAGATGAAATATATATTGAAAAAATTTACGATATCGAATTATTAAAAGCTACAGAATCGCACTACAAACCATTAAACTCAATTTAGAATTTAGTTAATAAATTAGTCATTTATTAATTACTAAAGCATTAGCGAATTCATGCGCCGTTATGAATACGAACTGCGATATTCAGTGTTAGCTTTTTTCCTAATATTTGACAAACTTGGATTGATCATTTAAATGCAAACACTAGCAAACAGCAAATTGTATAAACCGAAATGTTAATTTTTCTCTCGAGAAAGTGTATAATATACAACAGCAATATTGTCTCACTTTGTGTATATGATGTGATACGTTTTCCGTGTTCACATTGTGCTCTACAAAAAGAGATGTTAAAATTTTAGTCACTTGAATAAACTCTTGTTTACATTAAATCCAAAAGTTGTGTTGAATATGATTTGGTGCCACCGAAATTTAAAAAACGCACCAGAAATTTAAAAAAATCGCACACCGCACCGAATAAAGAATTTTTCGCACAAAAAATTTTAAAAAGCACCAAAAACAGTGCGAAACGCACCGAGTTGACAACGCTGATTTTGAACACATACTTACTAATATAATATAAATCATAAGCTGCATAAATAGAAGAGAATTTAAAAATAGACTAAAGCTATGTGCACACGGTTGTCAGATGTTTTTTTTTGTATCTTGTGCCAGTACTCAGGGGATGACCCCTAAATATGCAGGTAGGAAAGAAGGAGTAGTTTTCGTAGAGGTTTAACTTAAACAATAACAACAGGAAAGACTAAAACAAAGGTAATATTTAATTTTAGGGTGAAAGGGGAATTTTCGAAAATAGAAACACAAAAGTTTAATAATAATAAATTAAAATGCCAAGATCCACTTTATTAAAAATTAAATATTACCAATAAAAATTATAAATAGCTTGTTTTCTATGTTTCCCAGCTATCTATATGTCGACATTTCATAGGAACTACCCTAATCATCAGTAGACTTTGGAAATTTTTGAAAGATATTCTCAAACATTCAACTTTATATCCCAGCAATATAAATAAATTGCTGAGAATTTAAAAGAAAAATGCTCTAATAATATCTGTCAAAACACAAAAAACAAGCCTTTTCATTTATTCACCTCTCTAACATTTCTTTACACCTTTCAAACAAATGAACAACCGTTGGTTGCTACGATTTGCTTTTTGAAAGTATCGAAAAGCAGAGAACAAAAATTCAAACAATTAAGTTTTTTATTCACTATTCTTAGCTTCTACCATTTATACCAATAAAAATTATAAATAGCTTGTTTTCTATGTTTCCCAGCTATCTATATGTCGACATTTCATAGGAACTACCCTAATCATCAGTAGACTTTGGAAATTTTTGAAAGATATTCTCAAACATTCAACTTTATATCCCAGCAATATAAATAAATTGCTGAGAATTTAAAAGAAAAAAAAGGTGTAAAGAAATGTTAGAGAGGTGAATAAATGAAAAGGCTTGTTTTTTGTGTTTTGACAGATATTATTAGAGCATTTTTCTTTTAAATTCTCAGCAATTTATTTATATTGCTGGGATATAAAGTTGAATGTTTGAGAATATCTTTCAAAAATTTCCAAAGTCTACTGATGATTAGGGTAGTTCCTATGAAATGTCGACATATAGATAGCTGGGAAACATAGAAAACAAGCTATTTATAATTTTTATTGGTATAAATGGTAGAAGCTAAGAATAGTGAATAAAAAACTTAATTGTTTGAATTAAATATTACTTTTTAAATTATATATTACCTTTGTTTGTTACAATATTGTAAGATCTGGCAACATGCTGACAATGTAGTGACAATGAAAAATTGTCCCGCAGAAGTAAATTGTGTGTTCAGACGATCATAAGAAAATCTTACAATTTCATTGTCAGACTATGGTCTGACAAATAATTAAGCTGACAACAAATGCTATCAGTTCACACGGTTGCCAGATTGTTAGATGAAAAAAATTCCCGGACATGTTATAAGGCATTGCCACTTATGTATATCAAATACCATCTGTTTGGCAGTGTTGCCTATCAAACCTTTTTCTGACAATGATGCCATTGTCAGATGCATTAATTTTATACATCTGACAATTAAAACTGAGGTTACAATACCAGCCAATTATCTGCCAATGCTGACGAAGAGTGTTTTCACGATTTTCAGATGCCTCTCAACCATGTCGTCTTATAATTGATTGACAATGGTTTTTCTGACAACGTTGTAAGTTATAAATTGGTAGTTCACGCGATTGTAATATATTTTCAGACAATTTTACTGGCAATATTGTAAGATCTGACAACCGTGTATATGTAGCTTAAAGCTCTAAACACTTAGACGACAGCAGACTTCACAACTTCACGATTACAAATGAAGTTAGCTTCAAGTGCTGCCGTCAGTAACATAAATATTTTAAAGGCAGCAGCAGCACTATGTATATTTAGACAATACAAAATTCAGAGGTGCCACATATATATTTCACATGAATAAAATTAAAATTACTGACTGAAAATGTAATCAATGGGGCAAAAGAATGGTGAAAGAAAAAAGTTTCTAAGTCTAATGGTTTTCTCAGAAACCAAAGAAAGGTATTTCAACAGCGGACAGACGGACATCGCTTAATCGACTTTTCCATTAATTCTGAATCAGGATATATATACGCAAATAAAACTGTAGAAATTACAATTAGAATCACAAACTTATATATACCCTTTACATTTTTGTGAAGGGTATAAAAATATGGGTTAACATGATGTCTATCGAATACTGAATTATAATGACAGATGCTTACCGCCAAAAAAAATTATTGTTATTATTGACACAAGACATATGTGATAGTTATGCCTAGATCGACATTATAAACGTGTATACTCAATTTGGCTGCAGCTGCATTTTTAAAAGTGTTTGGAGAGCTGTAATGCATTTATATCTTGTGCTTCAGTTGAACAACCAAAATATGTTTGATACTGATTTTGAATCGCAACAGGACATAAACAAACTAAAGGCGATAAAACTGTTATAATTCTAAAATCTTAGTTTCAGAGTTTACTAAAGAGTTTTTGTTCGTAATATCAAGCTTAACAAAACAAGTTGTTTCTAAAAATTATATTTTGTAAAAATGCTTCGTCAACTTACGTGCTTGATTATATTTTATACACAAATATTATTGGTTAAAAAATCAAACGATTTTTTAAGCCAGAATTTAAAAATATCACTTTAAACTGCTTAACAAATCCTAAAGCATGCCAGTATACTGGTTAAGTATCCTTTTTTTATTTCTGTACATGTGCTACGTTTTATTTCTTGCACTTAACTTTGTTTGAAAAAGTGTGATAGTGTATGGGTTCGTTTAATTTTGTTTTGTGGATAAAATAAAAACGTTAAAAATGTCACCAGAAATGGAATCTATTATTCAAACTCAGACAATAAAATTGGAGTTGTCTTTATTATGGCAACATGTTAAAGGAACAAAGGTACTTACAAAACTAAAATCAAAATTGTCAGTTTTATGCTACAGAGCTTTTAGTTACCAACATCTTTTCCTTATTTCAATTCAAGTTATATTAAGCAAATTACACAAAGACAATAAATTCACTTCAGTCATCGAAGATGACGTTTTGCCAATTCTGTTGTACTATAAAATATATTTACAAAAAAAAAAAAAACATACATATGTATATCGACTATCATTGTTTAACAATTTTCTAGTCAATTCATGCTATTAAGTATCGATGAATAATTTATTATTAATATTTAATGTTTAGTTTTCACTGCCCGGCAGCCCACTGTAACTAATAGTCGTATTAGTTTCTGTTAGTGTATATTTCTTCACATTTAGCGACAGACTGTACTGTGCGCACATTTTTTATGAGTTCAGTTGCAAATTAGCATTTTACTTTGGAAAATTCATTTTCATTCTCTAGCTTTTAAATGGCATCTCATGAATGTGAATGTGGCATTAAAGGTGTGATTTTAACACATTGCTTTTATTGTCTACTTGAGGTATGTGCTGTTGCGAAGACTTATTTGCTTTGATTTTCAACACAAAACAATAAGTAAATGTCTCATTAAAATAGAACTTCTTTTAGCGGCTTTTATAAACTTGAAAATTATCAAGCAATAGAATTTATTTTCAAAAGCCTTTGCAATAAAACAATGTTGATGAAAGTTAATGTGTTTTCCAGGAAAACTTAAAGCAAAGAAAATTATTTATAATGTGAAAATTGCACTGAAATGAATAGTTCTCGTTTATTGAGGCAATAACTATAATTAGCATAATATATAAAATAGCTTAATATAAAATGTTTTTTGAATTCTTAGAATGCATTTTCAAGGGAATATTTCATGTATGGTGGCGTATGAGTAATGGTATGTGTGAATTGGTGCTACATCGTGCAGCCAGTTGACTTCGGAATTTAAAGAATTTTTGGCCATTTTCTGGTATTGAATCCCATTTACATAAATCACAACTTGTTCATTTTTGGAAAAAATTACTAAATTAACTCGCGAGCACATTTGATAATCAAGGATTATTTTCAGATTTTTTGTGCCGCAAATTCTCTTATTTAGTTTATTCGCGTGATTTTTTATAATTAGTTTGTAAATAAACTAGTTAAGTCTGGCTAGATTTAGCAAGCTGCTAGCAACTAAAATAGCTTGCCCACTTTGGTCCACTTGAGTCCCGTGGTGTAGCCTGAGTGCGATAGGTATCTTATTGGATACACACTTCACTGGTCTACCACAGAACCAACCTAAGGATCATATGATAGAGCCACATCCACGTACATCGGATGCCGATTATTGTGCCAAATCCTGCACCGTCCGTATATGAAAAAAAGCTGGGCATTGATAGAGAAAGTGCTCAATACTCTATTCTCCATCCCTATAATTTTAAAACGAGATATTAAATGGAAGATGTATCTTCCCGCATTGGTTTCTCAATGACAATGTCCTGCCAGAACTGCCACAGTAGTACCCAACCTCCATTGAGGTAAACTAGTCTAAGAATAACAGTGATTACCACGTTAGCCTTGATATTCAACATGTTCCCTCAATGCAGTACAGTCTCTAAAAGTTGAGACTGTATCTGGTTCTTAGAGCTCTTCACCTGGATGCTTAAGATCATATCCGGCCTTTGCCCGTCCGTTCACTACAACATTTCGGGACACTTCTCTGTGCCTACGTACCCAGGAAAAATTCAGGGTTGAAAGTGTCGCTCTTTCGTTTAGCGTTATCCAGTATTCACGAACCAACCTCCACTAGTTCACTCAACGCACTCTTCTTATCAGTACAAATTCGAGTCCCCTCCTGGTATATCCTGTAGTACGTCAGCCAATCAGCTGTCCTCATTATACTCGTGATTTCCGCCTACGTTACACTATGCTCATTTTTTCAGTATACAGCTAGTTCGCCTGCCATACGAAATATAAAGATACATACCCCCACCAACTTCCATGTCCAACTTAAATTTGTTTGTAAAGATATCAAGCACGTCTTCTCGGAAATCTATACCGACCACTTCTAAGGCCATGTCTGGCAAAATTATATCAAATCTCTTATCAGGTCGGTGCACAATAGTATTCTCCGGATGTATTCTTCCTATAATTGTCGCCTCGTTTCACGTACCACCTGCCCTTGGCCAGAATATTGAGCTCATGACCATTTCCTTCGCAGTAATATTAGCCGAATAATTTCATTGTTAGCTTTTGCAAGTATGAAAATAGCGAATAAATTTTATTTTTTATACAATCAAATAATCGGCCTCGATTATTGCAAAAGAAAAATATATTTGTCTTATTTTATCGTATTATTATTTAAACTTGAGTAACTTTGAAGAACCCGTCTAGGCTATCGAATACTGTGATTCACTTTTATAAAAATCAAGATTTTCAATTTAAGCCTTATTGCTTGTGACCATGGTCATAAATATATGTCTAAAATGCAAAATGTTTATATTAAGTGCTTTTTCCACTCAATGATTGATTATAACGATTTAAACCACATTATTGCTTCATAATCCACCAACGAAAACTGCCGCATTAAATTTATTAAGCAAACAAAGCTGGTCAAATGGCAGAAATGAGGGTAGAACTGAAAAGGATATTTATTTATAATTTAAAGTAAATACATGCTGACCTTAAAATGGCCACATAATGCAAAAATTGTTATAATGTTATAAAATATAGCAGCGCACAAAATATAAAAATGTAATTAAGCGGAAAATTACCAGCAAAAGCATTCATCATAAAAGCAAACACAGAGTTCTTCTTTTACTTTACACAAAAGCTATTTTCTCTTGCGTTTTATATATTTGAATAACAAATAAAACAAACTGATGTAACAAATTGCTTTTTTTATTAATGGCGCTTAACGGAAAATTATATTTAATTTTAAAACCAATGAAGATGACCACTAAACATTAAACATTTTTTTCTTTTCATTTTTATTTTTTTTTTAACAGGAAGTGAAACAGCCAACTGCCAGGCCCTAAACTGCCTACTAAATGAGAAAAATATTTTATTATGCAAACATGATTGTTCATGTTAACGAAAAAGCATTAATGGTCGAAAGAAAAAGAATTGCAAATGATGAATAAAGGAACGTGTTTAAACCGCAAAATTCACAAACATCCGTTTCCTGTTTGTTGGCTTCCTTATTTATTTGTTGTTTGGCAAAGTTATCCCTCTCGCTCTCTCTCTCTCTCTCTCTCTTTCATTTTAAACTTATTATTGTTGTTAATATTAACTAAACAGGTAAAAAAATTTATTTGTATTTTTTTCGTTTGTTCTTTAAAAACGTGATTTTTGCAAATGCTTTCAACGTATTCGTATGTTATTGTGAATGAACACATATTTAATTTTAACCTGAATATCTTATAAATAAATACAAGTAAAAAGTAAAATACCGCTAGTTTAGAGACAGCAAACGCTGTACAAACAATGTGGGCAATTAACAAAATGCATATGTGATTCAATATGAGATGAATATAGATAGAAAATAATTAAATGCTCGGTGGCTTAGTGGTTAAAGCAGTAGATTATGATACGTCATGTCCCGAGTTCAAATCCCAGTGGGTGCTGATGAGTAGTGTAGCGACTAAGAAACAGCTAGTTGTCCCCCAGCTAAAGATTTGATTATTATTTTTCTTGTCTTCTTCAATCAAAAATTATTGATCACAGCAGATTTGTATTGTAAAAAATCTTTCTTAAGAAAAAGAACTTAAGAAAGAAAAAACCTGAACTAAAACCCGTTGTACAAATGTACAAACCAAAAATTTTAATACAAGTTAGCTTATATTTTCAAAATTTTTCTCGTATTCGGTAATACTTCGCTATTTAATGTTTAATAGTATTCCTGATTTCATTGAAAAAGCATTAATAGTCTAAGCAAAGATTATTGATTTCATTGTACACTATACAGAAAATCCACTGCTCAGAATTCCTTAGTATACTTTTGTATAAAAAACTTAAAAAAAAAATTATTATTATAAGTTTCATGTTTTCTCTTATAATAAAGTTGGTTATAAGAAAGTTTTACTGTATTAAGACAAATATGATGTTTTACGTCACAAGCTAGCGACTTCTCATGAAATTTACATGACAATGAAATTTAAATGACATTTTTAAACTAATTAGTTTGTATACACATGTTTCAGACAAATCGTCAGCTTATGTTATGGAAAGGTCATAAAAAAAGTTGGGAAGTTCTTACAAATTACACTGGTTCACAAATTTTAAATTTGGAAAAATACCATGAACGCCACATGCATAGAAGAGTTAATTGGGACCTCCTGAACCCGAAAAATGCTATAATTTGTTTAGGTAACGGTACTTTTATGTTTTTCGGTGTATGATCGCATTCAAATCCTTGTGGAGCCCAACCAAAAACTCTGACCGAGATAAACTGCACATCGTTTGACTTCTTATTCATTCATTTGGATATATTCCCCACGAATTTGGGCTCCGAAAGCGATAAACAAGGTGAAAGATTTCGCGAGGAAATGGAAGAAATCGAGACACGTTACAAAGACTGGTGGGATGAACAAATGATGGCGGGCTATTGTGGGTTCCACATTCGAGGAGATCCATCTGAAAAAAAACGCAAAAGTTCAAATCGCTCGTCACTTTTATTTAAATTTTTTCAATTTGCACCGAATAATTTGTGAGCATGTCGTTCCATAAAATCCTTAATAAAAGCTTTATTTTTCATCCTTTTTTTCAAAATACGCTTAACATGTTAATAAAAGAATAAAACATTCCAGATCTGTACTACAACGTAGAAAAAAATCAAAATAAAAATGAAAAATTTTGAAACAAACGTAAAAAATAGGCAAATTTTGATGTGCCATAACTAAGCCATTTCCAGATCAAAATTCCCATTCTATCGACGGAAAAGGCATTCAATTACCTTTCCAACGATATGCTGCTTATCTCGATCGGTTAGGCTCGCCAAGGGTTTGAGTGGGACCACATACCGAAAAACACAAAAGTACTGTTATCTCAAAAACGGTACTTAGAAAAAAAATACAGCGTTTTTCGTGTTCAGGAGATTCAAATTAACATATCTAGGCTTGTGGCATTCTTGGTATTTTTTGGCTGTAAACCAGTGTTATGTATTAACTGCTGCTTCCACTATTTCGAATAAATATTTTCATTCGCATAAAAACATTTGAAACAAAAACAAAATTTGAAAATTTGTTTTTGTTTTAAATGTATTTATGCGAATCAAAATATTTATTCGAAATAGAGAAAGAGGCAGTAAAACTACACTTTTCCATAAAATGTTCATATTTTCAAAACAACTTTGAGCCTTATCTGCGTATTACAAAACTATTACACTGCTTATCGACATTTTGCGCTCTTTTTTTACTTCTAATTTAAGAAGACACCCACTTGAAAAACTTTTCAAACATCTTCTATTTTAACAAAGCTTCGCATCTTTTTTGTCACTTTTCAATAAATATAATAAACAAAAGTATTGTGTCTGTTTGCATCTTAAAATTTAAAATGTATGTCATTATTCTAAGTATATGTAAATACATTGTCTGCACCAAATTATACAATGCATGTGTAATAAAAATCAAAAAAGCGAAAATTATACATTTTGCATAAATATTTTATTACGCTCAGTTTTTCATAATGTCTATTTTCCATTGAAACAGCAAACAATAACGTTAAATTTATGCAAAGAAAAATGTACAGGAGAAAATTTTCCATGCAAACATACACACGCAGACACATCTGCTTGTTTAGCATCTGCAAAGGAGGACACAAAAGTAAATTTGTGTTAGTGAGTGTTGTGGTGGTAATAAAAAATTTATTTTCAAACATTTAATAAAATTTATGATTTATAAAAATTACTTTGATTTTTATTCAAGATGATTTTTAGAACATAGAACAAGAAAGAAAAAAACAAATGGGTTTCTTTTTAATTTAAAAGCTGAGAGAGTAGAGCATACGAGTATGCTACTATTCTCTTTGTATTTAATATGAAGCTAATAACATTGTGAACGAAGCGTATGCGTGTTATTATTTGTAAAATGCGTAGTAACCAGCTTTGTCAACTTTGAAATTTCAAAACGCACCAAAATGGGGAAAAAAGCGCGTTTTTTCAACGAAAACGCACCGAATTTAAAATTTTTTTTTTTAATTATAAAATTTATATTAAAAACACATTAATGAAACAGCCTTTTATAAGATAATGTTACCTTTACAATAATTATAAAGATATTTGATCAAATTTATTATTAAGCAATAACTTTTAATTATATTTGCTGTCAACCGAAATCAGCTGTGACTTTTACAGCCTATTATCAGGGACCCAAAAAAACCTGTTTCGTCGTTAAAATTATATTGCAGCAGCATACAACCATTACTGTCGAAAGAATTTACGATTATCGGATCACTAAAAGTTACAGAATCGCACTACAAGCCTTGAAGGCTTGCCGAAATCAATGGCAATTCTACTAAACACAGTGTAAATTTCGCATGTGTTTTCGTAAGCGGTGTCTTTAAAAACATTTATTGAAATAAACGAAAATTCGCCAGAATTATAATATATAGAAGATGAAGTTTACCATAATCAATATTTAATGCAAACGTTGTGGAAAAACTTTATAATTTATTTAATAATTTGGTAATTTCTCAATTGCCAAAACCGTAACAAAATTAGAGACTGCCTTTAACGCAATATTTAACAAACTTGGCTTGATCGAGTAATAGCAAAACACTCCCTAAAAACAAATTTTATAAAACGAAATGTTTAATTTGCTTTTGACAGTGTATATAATATAAAACAGCAAGACAAGTCTTACGGTACGTTTTTCACGTAAAAATTTTGGACACTTGATTATAAACTTGTAAAAAATTGAAATGAAAAGTTGAGTTGAATTTGAAAATGTAAAAAAAGCGCACCACGCGCCGACTAAAGAATTTTTCGCACAAATAGTTGTAAAAAAGCACCAAAAACAGTGCGAAACGCACCGAGTTGACAATACTGGTAGTAACTACCAGAGCAGGAATAATGGTCAATGAAAATTCGTTCGCAAACGAATTTAATAGGAACGAATTTAATTTTTCATATATCAAAGAATTATTTTTCTTCGTTCGCATATTTTATCCATAAAATTCGTGAGAGAATTGAATTCGCAAATTATTCCCGAACAAATAATGAAATATTAATTAACAAATCACATTTTGGTTCAAAAATCATCAAACATGTGGTAAAATTATAATTTTGGCAACGCTGCAAAACAAAACGAAATCTTATCATGGTTAGTTAACTGTTTAAGAGAATTTTTCTTTATATTTGTAAAATTCTGCTCACAAATTTTATTTTTAAATTCGCGAATTTTATTTTTAAATTCGCGAACTTTACTTTTAGCTGAATTTTATATTAAGTACAGAAATTTTGTCATTCTGATCGCGAATGATTTAAACCGGTTTTTTTTCGTTCACGAAAAGAATGAAAAAAAAAACAAGGTGCAAAATAAAATTCTGCTCGCGAATTTTATTTTTAAATTCGGGAATACAAATTTAACAAGTAATAGTGTAGTACATTCGGCTGGGCCGAATCTAAAATATCCTTGACAATAGTCTCGTCCTTTTATAATAAGAACTGTTTTTAAGCAAAAGAAAATTTTTAAGTATCATATAGAATCGGTTTAGGTTATATCTGGGGTATATATAAACCGGTATCGAAAATGTTAATTTTCTGCATTTTAGTAACCTACTTTTATTACCATAATTGCTTTTAGGCAAAAAAAAATTTCAAGTTCGCTTACGCGACAATTTCATAAAAAATTGGTTTATGCTATATGGAGTATATATGGACCGATAACGGAAATGTTCATTTTCTATATTTTGGTAATCTCCTTTTACTATCAGAACTACTTTTAAGCAAAAAAAGTTTTTAGGATGAGATGGTTCAGTATATTAACGATGTTAAACCTCTATTTTGTCTCAGAATCGTTGAAAATGTGGATCACGGCATATAGGTATGCTACGAAAGTCATCGGTTCTTCTATCAAAATTAAAAATAATAATTATCTGAAAATTTTTATTTTATTTACACTCATCGCGTAATGCATTTTGGTAGCTCCACCGTTTAAATAAGTCTATAAGTATTGCAAGCACCTCAAATAATTACAGAAAAAACTAATTTTGTAAACAAATTACCCTGAATTCTGATTACCAATACTAAAGCAATCATTAGTCTGACAAACATTAAAGAAGTTTTGACTAAAAAATTTAACATATTTGCGCATTAAATTAACTACACTTAATTCAAAAACGCTATTAAATTTGATTTTATTCCTATATAGCAAAATGTGTTTAATTAAGACAATTAATACACAGCTTTTAATATCATCAGCTAATTTAATAAAGAATTTAATTCTATTCATTTCAAAGAACTCCATATCAAAAGAACTTCTTTTGTGTAAAAAATTTATTTTAAATTTGTTTCCCAGAAACTATCACATTTCGCTTTTAAATATTAATAAAGTTAAGCCGCAAACAGCAAAATTCCATTTACTTTCAATAGATTAATTCAAAGTCTTTTTTGCGGTTAATATATTTAAAATTGCTTTTTCCTCCTGCCTGGCACCTTGAGTCTGTTACGAATAGCAACCGCAAATAAAATTAAGCCAAGATATAATAAGGGAGAAAATTAATCAAAATTGTTTAACAAAAATAAGTTTATAATTTACTTTACTTTCTTTATGCTTTAATCAATACTTTACATTTGCTATATGAAATAAAACGTAACGAAAAACTTACAATAATCATGTTAAGAATTAAACAGGAAACGGAAGTTGAGTAAACAGGAAAAAGGAAATCAATGATATTTGAGGTAAAATGCTACGAAAACTTGTTCGTTTTGATTTCAGTTTGCTGGAATATTATAATCTTAAAGTTTTCAGCATTAAGAACGAAATGAAAAACTTTTTGCAAAATTTATATATTTTTGCCAGCAAAAATGCGTTTAAACAGAAATGCACGTGTATATAAGTTTATGCTTTGCAAGCGCAAGGAAACCTTGTTAAATACGGATTTTCTCGGCTGTTAATGAATATTGCGTGTGCAGCGGCATAACATGCAATTGTATGTTTCTTTGGTATCATAAAATTGTTACTCAAGATAAATGTGTTCAGCTGTTAATGAACATTGTAAATTCTTTAGCTTGTTTTTTTTTTTTTTATTGCACTTATAAGCGCTAATAATTTATGAAGTAGTTTGCTGTTTACTTCGCCTGTTTTAAAGCAAACTAGTCGTTTTGTGGTCTTCTCTCTATATACGATTATATTACTAGATTTTTATGAAAGTAAGCTCGTGTTTTGCAGATATCAGTAATACTTAATGCCTAGTGAAATTGATAAAACCTTCTATAAAAATTAGATTTTTGATGAAGGTATTAACTAAACATAAGTAACTTAATGTTGCACAGATATGACAACAGTGGTTACTCCTGGAATTGATTTGAATGCCTTGGATTTTCAGTTTTTCTAGGCTTTATATATTCACTTTAGAATTGGTTAGGTTTAACAGGTCATCAGCCATTGCAAAGTCAGCCCACTTAGGTCCAATTTGTTCCCATTATATTGTCTGAGTGTAGTATGTATTTCAGCACATCTATATAGCACTGGTCCAGTTCAGAACCAATCCTAAGATCGGATGAAAGAGTGCAATCCACCTGCATCATATTCCAATACCTCCGCTAAATCATGCAGAACCGGTATTCCTAGACACAAAGCCTTTACGAGTATAGGGTGGCACAGAACTACGTTTATGGTTTCAATATTTAATAACATTTTTATTTAATTGTGAATTATTATTATTATTTTCTTACACAGTATAGTAGTAGGGACATTTTTGGCTTAGGTATGAAAAATTATATCCCTGCAATATATGCAATGTGGCCAAAATCCTCTAAGTGGACCTCCGCAACAGAACCAGTTGTACCGAACGTCTTCTTGTTTATGTTTCTGGACTATCCTGTACACTATTCGCAACATGTTGGATATTTTCTTCCGTGTGAACCATACGCGGTCGTCCGGTATATGGAATGTGCCTTACTATACCATATTGCCGAAAATTAGGAACCAGACGATATATTGTAGGCGCTGAAGGTCCAGTACTCACATTAAGCACCTTGCGTCAAAACAATTAACCTATGATTTTTAAAATAAAAATCAACCATTTTTGATCGCTACTCGGTTGTGTAATGATACATTTCAAATTTCGAAAGGAAGATTTAATCTTCTCGCATGCATCACTATGTGGCAGAGTCCGGTCAGAATCGCCACAGTATAATATAACCTCCGTCGGGACAGGCCCTTAGAGATAATAATCCTTCTATTATCACACCTGGGTCACGTCCCACAGGTAATCTCACCATCTATGCTGTGCAATTGCTAAAAGTTGACGTCATACTTGGCGCTTAAAGCTCTTGATCGGTATCTCAACCATTGCATCTATACCCCATTCCAGTTCATCCACACATTCCACAGGTAACCTCACCATCTATCCTGTGCAATTGCTAAAAGTTGACGTCGTACTTGGTGCTCAAAGCTTTTGATCGATATCTCAACCATTATATCTATATCCCATTCCAGTTCATCCACTATAATATTTCTCGGCACTTCACTATGCTCCCGTATCCAGAAAAGCTCCAGGTTTAAATGTATCGCTATCTCCAACCTGGACTTCGTATAGACCCTCGCTAATATATTCAATGCAGCCTTACTATCAGTACAAATTCGAATACCCTCCCCGCATACCATGTAGTACCTCAACCAGCTAGCTGCTCTCCTTATGGCAACAATTTTCGCCTGCGTTTACTACACTCATTTTGTGAGTAATCCTCCTGTCATACAGGGGGATAAAGATAATTCCCCCAATTCTCGAATCCAACTTAAATCCATCTGTAAAGATCTCAAGCACGACCTCTCGATGATCTATACCTGTTCCCTCCAAGACCGGGGCAGACAAAACTACACCAAATCTCCCGTCGAGCAGTAGAGCCGGTAAGCAGAAATCAATATTCTGCGAAAGGTCTACTATTCCTCTAATAATTGAGTCATGACCATATGTCGCCTGCTTCTGCATCCGGATTAAGAATAGCCTGATATCCGAATTCATTGCTATGTCCTTCACTATGAGATCAGCCAGCAGTCAATTTAGCATTGTGAAAAGTGCTTTCGATGGCGTGGAGCAGGAAACACCAGTCATTATCATATTTTTTGTCTAGGGAGTAATGTTTGTGAAAGTCTGACTTGAACACCACGGAAAGACCAAAACACACGTTATCACTGCATTTAACGTGTTGGAATTATATTATTCAAAACTGATGATTAAACAAATGTAACTATTTCATTGATTTAATGTAAATTTTTCAGATGCTCAATGAATAAGATAATTAGATAAATGAAATAACTTCATTGGCCTTATGAAGGAGTTTCATATTTTTAATGAATATATTACATTAGTACAAAGAAGTTATTTCATTAAATAAATGTTACGTTTTCATTAATTTAATGTACAGTTTTCATGTGCTTTATGAAATTGATTCTTTGATCTAGAGAAATTTTTTCACTAATCATATGATTTGTCTTTTAATACTTTTAATGAAAATAAGTCATGTGTCTTTTTAAAATGTTTCATTACTTTTATGAAGGTTTTCATTAAAGCAATCTAATGAAATTTGTTTCATTATTTCTATGAAAAGTTACAATGGTTGAAAAATAATGAAAAAATTCATAAAGGTAATGTCAAAATTCAGAGAATTTCTGAACAAAATTTTTTCAGTGTAGACAGACACATACACACTTTACTTGCAAGTACTTATCTATGTGAGTAGACCGGAAACAACTGTTGACATTCGTTACTCTAGAAGTAGAAATAAAGTAGATCGCCTGCTTTTTCAGTAACGTTTACTAAAAATTAATTTACCTTGATATATGTATATTCAAACATAATTTCATAATATCCGTAGTAGAAGCTACATTAGAGTAAATGTTCTCATGGCCACCAAAATTATTTCATTAATGAGTTGGCTCATAATACGAGTACTTAGCAGGTACTCGTAATTCTCAAAAACTTTATTATTATGTTTTTACTTACGGAGTTATGTTAAGATATTTGTTCGGCCATTGCTGGCATCCAAATCCAGAAATTAAGTTCATTTGCTTACTCGCTAAACGTATGATTTATAACTAGAACTCTTAAAAAGTAAAGGGTGTTTTTTTAAGCCCGATAGAACTTGAAATTGTAAAAAATAACACAAAAAATTAAATTGTAATCAAAATTTTTTTTATTCGAAAGATCAATAGGTGACATTAACATTTGGAAATGATTTCGGGCATATGGGCACCGCGGCTGTTCTTGACGAAGCGCATTCTGGACGTCCAATTTTGGGCCACTTTTTAGAGCACTGCTGGCCGTATGTCACGAACAACACGAACAATGCTGGCCTCCAAGGCGTCAATTGTTGCTGGTTTATCAGCATAAACCAGTGACTTCACGTAGCCCCACAGGAAATAATCGAGAGGTGTCAAATCGCACGACCTTGGAGGCCAATTGACAGGTCCATTTCTCGAAATCAACTTATCGCCAAATTTTGATTTCAGTAAGTCGATGGTTGCGTTCGCCGTATGGCACGTAGCGCCATCCTGTTGAAACCACATCTCCTCCGGATCAATGTCATCCATATTTTCAAACAAAAAATCATTGATCATGGTGCGGTAACGATCTCCATTGACCGTAACGCGAGCTCCGGCCTCATTTTTGAAGAAATAAGGTCCGATGATGCCACCGCACCAAACAGTGCATTTTTCTGGATGTAATGGAGTCTGTAGGGTCTCTTGTGGAATGGTCTCACTCCATATGCGGCAATTTTGCTTATTAACAACCCCGTTAAGCTAAAAATGCGCCTCATCGCTGAACACAATTTTGCGATAAAACAACGGGTCAGTTGCCAACTGCTCTAGAGCCCAATCGGCGAAAGAACGACGCATACAATGGTCTCGTGGCTTCAATTCCTGCACCAGCTGGATCTTATACGGGTGTAGGCCGAGATCTTTGCGCAAAATTTTCCACGTAGTGGACGGACAGAGCCCCAATTCATGCGACCGACGACGAATCGATAAATTTGGATCTTCTTCCACACTTTCGTTTACAGCGGCGATATTCTCTTCAGTACGCACATTCCTTCGACGTGCTGGTGTTATTGCATCCTCTAGAGAGTATGTGGTACGAAATCTATCCACAGTTCGACGAATGGCTTGTTCAGATGGACGATTATGTACGCCATACAAATGACGAAGTCGTCTATAAATTGCGCGAATCGACGACTGATTTTCAAAGTAAATTTGGATAATTTCGTAGCGTTGTTCAAGCGTGAGTCTATTCATGATGATTTGTCAGAGTATACTGAAACAAATAAAAAAAATGTTTCATCAAAATTTAATTTTTTGTGTTACTTTTTACAATTTAAAGTTCTATCTAGCTTAAAAAAACACCCTTTACTAAGAGCAACTTTTTTATAAAAAGTCCTTACGTATTTAACTCAATGGCTGAGTGAATGATTAAATGAATGCAGGACTGCCATTTAATGAATAATGTTTATTTTGCCAAATTAAAAAGGTAAGTAAACGTAATTGTGTTGTAAGACTAAAAGTTAATAAACAAAGTTTCGAAAATGCTCGAAAATTAACTCTTGAAAGAAGAAAAATTTTGTTTTTATTTTAGCCGAAAAAAGAATGCATAAAATTATTGTAATAATATTTATAATAGTAGATATAAAAAACTGCTTATGAAAAACAAGATAACGAAATGATTTTTTTTTTTCAGTTTTTAAAAGTTAGAAAAATGTTTATCAATGAAGTTTATGTATATAAGTATGTGTGTGTGTGTGTGTGTGTGTGTGTGTGTGTGTGTGTGCAAGTGTACATATTTAATTTAGTGCTAACATAATTTAGTTAAGTTTAGTTTATTTTATTATTTCTTTTATAGCTTAACTTTGAACAAACTATTTCAACTAGTTTTGCTGTTTTTGCTTTCTTGCTGCTGCTGCTGCTGCAGCAACGAACGGCCAGAACTGCCACACAATACGTGTTTTCATTCGTTGGTTCATTCGTTCATTCGGTGGTGTCACTTTGTCATTGTGTGACAGACACTTGGGTGAAAAAAATCACACATTCTTCAAGCTGAAGTTTCTCTTTCTGTTGTTGGTGTTGCTGTTGCTGTTGCCATTG